>VZTZ01017264.1:0-11303 GCA_013400955.1 Drymodes brunneopygia
ATATAAATATTTATATTTTTATAGGAGAATTTAGCCCACTCCTATTGATTTCAAGTGCTACAGAAGACACAAAATCCTTGCCCAAACCAAATGTCCCATCAGCTTCCATTCTATGCTGAGTCCAATTTCAGATTTCCAGTTTTCTAGATTTCTCAGATTTCTAGAGCTTTCGTCTGACCTGGTTTTTCACTCTGAGCAAAAGAACACATCTTGCCCCAAACTTCTGTGTTTAAAGCTGAAAGTGGCTGTTTGAACAAGATAATTTCAACTGTGAAACAGTGGGGATTAATCCTGGGGAAATGCTGTCTGCATTGTACAAATATTCAATTATAAAGAGGAAATCCTCACACAGTATCTTGCTTTTAATTACCACTGATAAAAACATCATCAGTGCTATGAGAATCACACACTGTCTGCTAAGAAGGAAAATTCCGTCCAGGAACTTGGATTCCTTTTCTAAAACGTTGACATCTGCCAACAGGGCAGCAATTCCAAGAAATATCTGTTTTCTCCCAAGGAAAACAATCTCTACTTTCAAAATGGGGTGCAAAAAAAAAAAACCAAAAAAACAATTTGGGAAGGAAAACTTTCAGGACTCAGTTAAAACACAGAAAGTGCTCTTGGTAAGAGAATAAAACTGGTTGGTTGGACTTCAGAGAGGACATGGTAGAGGGTCAATGGAGCCAAGGGCAAGAAGAGCAAACAACCCCAGAGCAGATGATGTGACATTCTCCCTTTAGGGAGATTTGCTTGTGGAAATTTCAGCAGAATAAACCCAAACCCTGCTTTACAGAAAACAAGGCAAAATTTTCCCCATTTGATTTGCAGTCTGGCTGACAAAGTTTGTCTCTTCCACAAAAAGCCTCAGAATCTAGACCCTGTCATATGCTCAAAACAAAAAGAATATTTTCAAATATACCTCTGATTTTAAGAAGATATTCTTGAGCCTTTTATCACTTTGCATCACACCTTGGCTTGTGAAGTCTCAGGTGCCTTGTAAAATAAGCACTAAGATACTAAATCTGCTCTAATTCTGATAAAAACAGACCTGTGCAGTTCCTAAAAGGATGCAGCTGATTTTTTAAATAATTTTCTACACACTCTATTATATTGGTTAAGCACTTAGGAGAAAACTCTTAGAAACTCACAGAAAACAGGAGAAATCCAAAAGCAACAGTGCTGAGTGGTGTAAAAGCAGAGGAGTGCAGAGAAATGAGTCAGATTTGTAACCCATGTACCTCCAAGTTTTCCTTGTGCAAATCAGCTCAGTGTTACCCCATTTTAAAGCACTGTTCCCCTTTGCTGTGAGCAATTTACAAACCCACAGAGCTGACTGTGTTTTATTAGTGGAGAGCAGCTGGGGAGAGGAGAGTTCCTACCCAGCACCTTGTTGTGCAGGAACACGAGGCATTATTTTTATTAATTGTTAAGCAATTTGTCTGCTCTACCACCAAACAACTTTCCCTGATGTGCAATCCACAGCCCTGCCAAGAGTAGGCTGCCAAATCACCACTCCCTCCACCTGAAAGCCATTTCCATAAGCTCTTGTTTAAAGTAGAGACCAAATGGTTATTGTATTTTTGTTAATGGAACTCGGCTCGATTAGAACAACCTGTGGCAGATACACAAGATTTGGACATTCCTGCTAACAGATGTTCGAGAAGGGAACAATTCTGTTTGGGTTGTTTACTTGCCAGCAGATCTTGTGCTGAATTTACACAAAAAGCATCTTCCTCCCCCATTAACATATATATTAGAGAAAGGACTGCATTAATCCCCAGTGTAAATGCACTGAAGTCAGCAGTGTTACATCAGCAATGAGTTTGACCCTCTGTGGTTAGCTGACATTTATTTTAGAGCACAGCCATGAATCCATCTTCCCCCTGTCTGCCCACCTTCCTTCAGGGAGGATGTGCTGCACCAAATAATGAAGCAAATTACTTGGTGGTGGCTTTCTGAGTGTGAGCTGGACCTCTCCAGTTGTCTAAGGATATGGTTTCACATGTTTAACTTTTGTATTTGGATAAAGGGATTACACCATGAGTAATGTCTTACAACCACTGCATATGGTTTATTTGCTTTGCAACATCTGCTGAATCTGCTGAAGCTCAAATCCAATTAAATTAAAAAAAAAAAAAATCTAGAAACTAACTGAAGTCTCAGCAATGTACAAATTAGTGACACTGCTTTTTGCTAGAAATGTTCCCATGTCTATGAGAATACAAAATGGCCCTGCCTCAAACCCATCCACCGATTCACATCACTGGTGCCAGTAGGAAATACAACAGTGAAAAGAAAAATAAAGAGCAGGAGAACAACAAGGGGAAGAAAAATAAGAGCAGGACTGAGCAGAAATGGAATTTCCATGAGGTTGTAAAGCTGGGAGAGGGTGAGAATCAAAATAACAGAGGGAAAGTTTCGCTGGTGAAGTAATAACACAATACAAAAGAGAGAAATGGTGTTGGACCTTTTCAAGGTTTCTTTGAACAAATCTATTTGCAAAGGGCTTGGGTGGCCTGGCAATCTCCTTCCTTTTTATCCCCTGTGAGCACTGACATGTGGAACACGTCTTTGAAGGTCCATTAGGAAAGTGACTCCATAACAGATGGGTTTCCTTGTTTATTAGCAGGTACAAGTTAATGACAAACAGCACTGTGGCTATTACCTTGTGCTTAAATTATTTCCTTAGCAAAAGACCAGCCCGTTTAATGATTCCAAGAAAACAGAGAATGGGAACATGTTTCTAACTTTACTTGTCCTAAAGAAAAAAGTGTCTACTGTCTCTTTCTTACAGGTTTGCTACTCGTATTTTAATTTCTCTCCTTTCTTTTTAAGTGTTCATTAACACCCCTAATCCTTGAGTGTCAAAATGAAAATCCTTGACCAACAAGAGTTACACAAGAGAACAAAAACTTCGGTCAAGTCTCCTCTCCCTTGGTCCTAACACAAAGCAGGAACTGGAATTTATTCTTCTTGAAAAGGGATGCTTTCAGTACCAGCAGCATTTTTATGTTTTAATGTAATTAAGAAAAAAAAAGAAAAGAAACAAACAGAAAAGAAAGATGTTTTACAGATACCCAGTGGTTGGTGTGGCCCTCTTCAAGGGTTGTTAGAACACAGAATAAAAAGTTGGACACTGAGAGATCACTTGAAAAAGAGAAGGGACAAGGTCAAATGAGCTGAAAAACCTGAGGCTGTTTGAAGCTTCTCTCTCATAGTTTAGAGAAAAATCATCTCACCAGCGAAGCTTGCTGGTTCTCTTCCATTTTTCCATCTAGGGAGAGATCCTGAATTTTGTAAACCCAAAAGAAGCTTGCTTAGACCATGGACAACACCTGGATTTGTTATCCAAGCATGGCAGTTTTATGTGTGCCATCATTTGGAGAGTTGTCAGTCCTGTCAACATTTCTCTGAAGTGTGAAATAAAAACCCTACTTCTCTGATCAACAATCCTTATTTATAACCCCTACTTTTCAGCTAAACTTGGAATTGTAAATGGAATTTAGCTTACCTTCATCTTCTAAAATACTGAACACAAAGACATAATTTTTAAAAACCTCAAAACAACAGTTATCTTAATTCTGTGGCAAATTCCAAGTAAACAGCAAAAGTCTGGACTGTTTGAACAGATTTAGTCAAAGTGATATTTACTGTAATAGCCACTGCACAGTTTGCTGTTCCATCCCAGAGCAACCATCAACTCAATTAAGCAAATGAAAGAATCAAGTTATTTGGGGAATGTACACCTCTAATTAGCTGGAATTATTTGTGCAGTTAATTCACTTATGGACAGATTTCTCAGCAAGCCCATGGCCTCCACCACTTTCTCACTGCTTTACTGGGCTTAATTGCCATTCTGTTTCTCTTAAAAACCTTAATGGGTAATTGAGTGCTGGGGGGGAATGCAGGTGGGGAGAGTGAGAGCTGGAAAGGACCGGGCTGTCCTCAGTCACAGAGCTGGAAAAGAACCTTTTTCTTCCTTCTGACAACTCCTATTGCCTGACCTGCACTTCTTGTTGATAAAAACAGGCACCAGTGTGGTGATTGCACCTTGCCAGAGAGGGAATGTCCACCTTGAATTTCACCTGGCAAACATGTTCTGCTCCTGGCCAACCCTCCTTGCTGTGTTTTACAGAAACCTGAGAAATCAGTAAAATAATGACTCTTATCAAATGATGGAATGAGCAGAGTTTTCATTCTTTCATTACCACTGCAATCATCCACATCACCACAGACACGTAAAACCCATAGCACATGTCTGTTTTCTTGTTAACTTCAAGTAACTGTCACCAGTTCAGAGGGCAAAATCACAGCTGATTTTAGGAAACTATTTACAAATAATGAAAAAAAAAAAAATCACATTCTGGGCCAGAGGATTTTGCTCTCTGACTCCATGAAGGAATGGAAGACTTAAATTTTTCAATTTTTCATTTTTACCAAAAAGCACTCAAGACAGATTATTATTTTCCTTTTAGTCCACTTTGGATGTTGAAAGGACAAATATTTAAATATTTTCTATTTAAATCAGCAGTTAGGCATCTGACCAAGTCACTATCCAAAAACACATATCTGCTGAGAGGACTATTTTTGACAAATTAGAACAAGGAGAATTTTTATCAGACTGGATCGGTTACTGTTTAAAAATTAGAAGGAAAGTATTGTAAGCAGTGAGCTGAAATATATTTCCAGGGTAAATAAGTTACTGTCTTGTGACAGCAGAAAGAAAAGGAAACAGCTGCTAGAAACAGTGAGATGGAAATAAACAGGGAGTTTCTCTTTTACAGACAACATTTGGTGGCTGTTTGAGTGGCTGAACCAGCACTGCATTTCTTCTGAGGAGCAATTTTCAGCTTAGCACATACAATACACATGGACCATTGAAAGGGAGCAAAACACCCCAAAATGCTGTGATAAACTGGAATATGACACCCAATTCCTGAGGCAATTTATGACCAGAATAAACCCCCTCTTGCCAGCAGCACGCACTGAATTTGATGGCTTGCTCTGCCTCCCCCAGCCCCTGGGAGCTGAGGGACATTTCCCTAAAACCAAAGCAGAAATCATCATCCAGTGGCTGAAATTCAAGAACTTCCTGCTGAAGTTGCTGGCTTCCCTGAGGACAGGTTTTAGACATTTCACTTCAACACTTCTCCATCCTCTCTCAGCTCCTGGCTGCAGCTGCTTGGGTTGCAAGGCACAAAAATCAGGGATGGTCACTGCTGGCTGGACAGAGCCACAGCCCTGACCCCAGCCCAGGTTGCTAAGTGCTGCTGCAACACAAATAAGGACCTGCTGCTTGGCAGCTGCCTGAAATTAATGGGCTGGAGGGGAACTGAGGGACTTTCCAAGGGTTTTGGAGAAACCTCAGGCCAGCCACTTTGCATTCTGGATCCCAGCTTTTCCATCTGTAAAAGCTGGGGGTGAGATGCTGATTTCATGTGAAAGTGCTTGGGAGCCTCCCTGAGAGCCAAATGCTAAAAACATGCCCCTCTGTGAGGAGTTAGAGCCCATTTGTTTTAGTAATATTGGGCAATGGGAATTACATTTAAAGGGAAAAAAACCCTAAAATTACTTCCTTAAGTACATAAACTTAGCTTGCTGTTACCTTTGCTGGTGATGCAACCACACAATATTTGGATATGGGGGGTGGGCATTGATATTTGAAAAACAGTTCATAGAAAAGATACTTAATGCCCTACTCTAAATATCATCAGAGGAAAGATTATTTATGCTCCAGAGATTAAATCTGGATCTATTGGAAAGAAATAAAGGCAGGTATGAGCCATTTGATTGATTTTTAATTAGACATTTTAAGATGTATTTATTTTAACTGGCTTCAGGGACAGATCATTATTTATTGCCACATCAGGTTTTACTGGAAGCTGGAGGCACAGAGTTCATTTGCCAAGCTCACTGCAGGCAGGAGGAGGGGTAGACAACTCTCAGTCACCACCTGGGAGAATTTTAGGGGAAACCTTTTGATGGGAAAGCAATCCCAAAGAGCAAACTTAGAGGAGATATAATTTCTACTGCTGGGAAGTAGCAGAGCCCACATGGATGGCAAGAGATGATCCTGCAGCCTTCCAGGAGGCCAGGGACAGAGCAGCACTACAGCCCACATCCCCTGTACTCATCACCCAAACTCCTCAAAAGGCCTCCCAGAAAACACATCCCTGCCCTGAGAGGTTTCCATTTCACCCAAACCCTCTTATCCCACCCCTCAAAGCCCAGTATTGTCTGGAAATCCCTCTTTCCCAAGGACTCTCCCCTCTCTGGTGGCAACAGCATCACTTGTAAAGGGGTTTCAAGTCACTGTCCTCACTGCAGATGTGGGATTGCACTCCCTGGCTCTTTTCCTGGGAAAATCAGCCAATGGATAAGGCCAGGATCAGGAAGGCTTTTGAACTGCACAAGTCACTTCTTCCCACAACACTACACTGATTTTCTTTGCTAGAGGAGTGCAGAGCAGAAATAAAGAGCAGTGTCTCCAGGCAGCTCTCACAGAAAAAAAAAAAAAAATAAATTATTACCTCCTTTTTCTGGCAAACTTTCCAGAGTCTTAGCACAAGATATGAGAGCAACAAATCCCCTTGGGCCTGGCTTTGTGGTCAAGAGGGGCGAGATTGGGAAAACAACCCCGTTCCCTGCACTGTTCCCCAGGCACTGAACAGTATTCCTGGGTAAGTGACTTTCCAAGCTGAATTCCTGGACTATAGTCCAGCCTTCCAGCAATAAATCTCATCTTCAAAGGGTGCAGAGGCACTTTAGGAACAAGGGACAAATGCTGTGCCCAGGCTGCCTCTGCAGGACATGGGTGACAAGGGAAGGTGATGCTGCAGCACTGCTGCTCATTCTGTTTCTCCCTTTCATTTTCACAAAGGAAAAAAAAAAAAAAAGATATCTTTGAAGATTTCCATGGAAAAGAAGCATACCTGAGGCCAGACAGGAAATTAAGGAGGTTCAGAAAATTTATCAGGGGCTACAATGAATATAATGTGGGAAAAATCACAGTCCAGTCATTTATACTTCTGTCCAGAAGCCAACAGCTAAAGAGTAGAGGTGAAATGCCCTGTAGCATAAAAAACTAGATAATTATCTAATCAAGTCAATATACTCCTCAAAAGTGATGAATTAATTCAACCACTCTGTCACTGTTTACAAGGATCTTAGAAGATGGATATCCAGTGAAAGCTCTTTAAGTGTTGTGCACCCACAAGTTACTGGCACGTTTTGTTACCTGTGGGCTTGTATTTCATTCTCATCTGCCACAGGAAGGAAAAGGCTGAAATTTATAATTACCAGGGGTGCTTTTAAGGAGTGTAATTTTTCAGTAATACACACAAAAAAAAAGAGAAAAAAACCCCCAGCAACAACCAAACAAATCCTACATACACACACACAAAACACCCAATTAAAAACCCCAACCAAAAATAACCCAGAAAGAGAAGTCCAGAATTTTCTCTTTTTAGTTGAAGAAGTGCTCTCCTGCCTTCATAAAGTGACACAGTGGCAACAAATAGATGAAGAATTCACAGCAGCATATCAAATGAAAGAAATTAGGCCAGAATTTACAGAAAAGCAATCAGCCAGCTCAGTCTCTCCTCTATCCATGTGACCAAATGTCTTTACAGCTCAGGATTCCACCAGGAGCTCAGACTCAGCGTGTAAATGTGGGGGAGTTCCTGAGGATTCCCCTTTCCTCCCATTAAAAATCAAAACCCAAAACTTATTCGATTATGGGGAAGTACACAAGCCTTAAAAGTATTTCAACTTTATTTCAGACTAACCCAGTGTTTTCAAAGTGGGCACTAAACATAATGTTTATATGGATGAATAAATAAAGAACAAGTATTGTAGGTCAGCAGTTCAAAAGCTTCCTCCAGTTACTGCCATCACACTAAGTTGATATTTGCTAACTTTTCCTATCTCACTGTTTAAAATCACACATGTGCATCACAGTTCCAGCAGTGTTCAAAACAAAGCATCACCAATCATTTGTTTAAGGAACAATTGTCTAGGCAGGACACTGAACTTTTATCTGGAAGTCTCTGAAGGCATCCAGAGTGGGGAAACAAAAAGGAGAACCAATCTCCAACTAAAAATGCAGTCTGCTTAATTTTCATTACCACATTTCAATTCTGGAAGAATTAATTACCTACTGAGGATCTGATTGTGATCTAAGCCACTTCAGGATCACAACAATGAAAGCTGTCCCCCTGTAAGGCACTCTTCTCTTATACAGCACCACAGCAGATATAGGTAATGACAAAATTATTAGAAATAACTCCTAAAAGCTCCCCCATATAAAATCATACAATGATTATTTCAGGCTGTTGATTTCCAGAGGTCTCCTTGCCTGTCCAGTCCTGCTAAATCTTTCTCTATCCCTTGCAGCACCACACCCATGCTAATGTTCTCCTCTTTTCTTTTTTCCCCAAGGCAGTTATTAAGTGATTTTTTTTGTTGTTTGGTTTTTGGGTTTTTTAAAATTTATTTATTAGAACGGAAGAAAAGTATTTACTAAAAGAATTCACAATATGTCCTTCCAGTTCTGCCTTTGCCTTGAGGATTTCTAAATATAACACTTGTACCTCTCAAACACAGCAGTAGTTACAGCCTGGCAAGATCATTGTCCAAAGTGATGGAGCACGTGGGACCAAGCTGGAGCAATGCTGTTCCTCTTGCAGATGAAAACAGAGTGATGCATTTGTGGGTCCATCTAATCCTTCCTTTGCTTTTTGCAGGCCAAAGGCCCTCTGGGGATCATTGCAAAGTGTTCCCAAGGGCTGCACTCCACATTTAGGGGCTGGCTCTGCTGACAGATGTGAGAACACCTAGCCAGACATTCTCCAACCAATGCACAGGAGGATGCTGAGAGCATGAGTAATCACAGATAAATTCAAGAACTATGTCCTTTTAGGGTTTAGGCTATTTTATTCTAAGACGAGTTTTTTGTTTGTAATGAATTTATTGTGTACTGATCTGCTTAGAACACAGACTTGCTGTTTTCTTGCTGCAGAAAATCGCCAGATTGAGATGAAACTCAAAATGAAGCAAGTGTCCACTATGTGTATAAAACATAAATAATTTTAGAGTGAGGAAACAGGATAGTCTGGATCTCACTGCTACATTTTGAGGTCCTAAATATTTTCTTTTAACATTAATTTATAATTGCCTTTTCCTATGCCTCTCCTCTCAGTTCCTTCCCAGCCTCATTTCTTGCATGTAGACCCTGAAACTCACACTTATTTCCTGCAGTTCATCACCATTTTTATCTTTCTGACTCTCATTCCTTTTCCATCACACATCTTCATGTTCTGTAATCACATAACACAGAGCTGGTTCTTAACGTGTCCCTCCAAGATTGAGACTTAGCACAGAATGTCACTGTGTATAAAGCTTCATCCAAATCCCCATGGCTACACTCCTGAATAATTTAGAAAGCCAGTCACAAATTGATGGCATTTCTTCCTGGTGGTAAGAAGTGTTTAGTGTAGCTCAGAAAACCTTTCTTACAGCATCATTCCTCTTTTCTGGGTGCAAATCCCTCAGTAACGTTCAAAATATTTTTTTTTTTTTATGATTAAACTCATTACAGCAGGAAATGTTTATGAACCCTAAGCCTGTTTTCTGGATGCTTTATTCTCTTAGCCTTCCCAGCTGGATGCTTTATTGTCAGCCTCCTCAGCTGGCTTGACAATAAATAACCCAACTATCTTCATAAAATCTTTTCAGATGCCTGCTCCACTTTGTCCTGTTTCACTTCAATCTCATTTGGCAAAGGTGTTTTATATTTTGAGCCCTTGGAAATAACAAGCTGGAGTACAGTTCGCTGCCTGCTTGGGCTGCCAGGTGTTTTAGAAGCTGTGCTGAGCCAAAAGCTGGCAGTGAGAGGTGGAAGGGACCCTCCTCTGGCCAACAAGGTCTGTCCATCACTCCTTGGTGATCCCTGAGGGCTTGGTCAGCAAGGGTCACTCTTCCTCCACTCAAAAAGTCCAGTTAGGAGGCAAATGAGCTTTTGAACCAGCAGCTCAGCCAGCCATGGCCATCTGACAGCTCTCCACTGCCATTAACCAGGGGCAGAGCAGCAGCACCAAGTCTAAATAAGGGTCCAGCACCTCTCCTGTCTCCCAGATAATTCCTGTAGCTTCCACCTTTTTGCTCAGACTTCCTAATAAATTGATAAATCGCATTTTACATTGATTTTCCTAGATGCCTTTAACACTCAGGTCCCACATCCTCTGGAAGTGAGGGCTGTGCTGGTGTGAAGCCTGGATGTCACAGGCATTGCAGCAGAGAGGAGGAAGAGAGGTGACATTTCTGTCATCTCCAGAGCTCCCCAGATGACAGCACACATTAGAGTTATGAGGGAAATAAGGTTAACTCTTTCTGAAAGACATGCACAGCACTTCAATAGTATTCAGCTCTGATCTTTATCTAAGTTTTTATTTGTTTGGGTTTTGGGTTTTTTTCAATCACATCTATTGAACTTTGAGGCCACAAATCAAAGAAAATAATCACTGCTGCAGGAGTGATTCACTCATTTCTTTACTGCTCTTTATTGCCCCAGCCCTATTTGCTTTCATGCACCCAATTCTTAATTTTTTTAATTGTCCTCAGTCACTCATTGAAAAGTCTGTCAAAATCTATTTGTCAATGACACATTCAGCAACAGAACACAACTTGCCTATTATGTAAAGGCAAAAATCTATTTTTTTTTTTTGCCTTTTGCCATCACTGTTTTGAAAGCTTTGGTGTGTTAAAGTATGAAAAAAAGTATGCTGTTACTTATTCAGGAGATTAAGATGCCAAAGGTGTCAAAACAAACAAGAAACACTGATCCACTGAAAATATTTTGTCTAAAAGCTCTCAGGAACCCATTCTTAGCATATACTACACATCTCTTCTTAATGTGGTACTACTGAACAGGGTAAGAATTGAGAAGAATTTGGTAAGCCAACACTCACAGACAGATAATCTTCTGTACAGAGGAAACTCACACTGGGATTTCTCAATATGAAACTACTGAAAACACACGCAAAACACAAATGGGCCAAAACCACAAGCAAGTTTCCAACCCACAATATATGAGTACTCATTCCCTTCTCTGAATAAAAACTCCCACTGATTTCAGAAGGGCCAGAATAGCACCTTAAATCCAACATCTGCCTCTCAGTTTTTGATCTCATCACTAGAGAAAAGTGTGAGGACAGAAAAAAGTATGGTTGCTGCTTGGAATAAATTAAAGTAGCATAAATGCATAAAACACATGAGGAAATTCAGTATATTTATTCACCACTCAA
>VZTZ01017308.1:0-19514 GCA_013400955.1 Drymodes brunneopygia
CTGCGGGCCAAGCAGCCCGGGCCGCGCTGGGCTCCCGGCTGCGCAATGGCGGCAGCGCCGAGCAGAGCCAAGGGCACGGTGGGGGAGCCTGAGCCATCGCTCCCCACCTCTGCTGCCGGGGCAGCCGTGCAGCTGCTCCCGAAAGCAGGAGGGCTGCGTTAAAGCAGAGCGAGCCGGGGCCTGCGGCAGCCCCGGGGCCGCTGTGCCGGCAGAGCAGGCTGGCAGCGCTGTGCCCGGCCATGGCAGCAGCCGCCGCATCCGCTGCCCCGGGTCTGTGCGCTTCCCAGAGCCAGATCCTGCACATCTCCATGAACGCTCCCACTAAATTCCGAGGACATATTCACGTGTGAGACTTAACTCGCCTGCAAAAGTATTCCCAGAACTAGGCCTCGCTTAAACTACCCATGGCAGCGTGAGTTTAAGTGGCTCTTCATCTAAAAACTAGTTGTTACCCACACATTGCATCCCAAACTGCCACAGCACCACACCACCTACTCTGCGACCGCAGAGCGTCCCAGCAGAGCCCTGGGACAAGTTTCCCTCTTCTGTGTTGCTTTTCACACCACCTATTTTAATAACAAACAAGTTACAACATCGCCAATGCACAGGTAACTAGTGCAGCGGAGTTCGTGAAGAGATGCATGTAGCAGGGCTGAAACTAAATTATTTTTTGCAACTGCCTCTGTTCGGCCTTAATATTAGCATTAATACTTTCATTTTCCTAATTTAAATACAATAAAAGGGAAAATTGCCTTTGCTTAATATTGTTACTAATCAGGTTTTGCAGTTCCAGTTTTTATAGGGCGATAAAGTCAGAAGTTGGTGTACACCTTTTCTGTTGCTGGGCTCACTGCCCTCAGCAGCAGCTTATTTTAAAGGGTGAGATCACAGCTAGAGAAAGAGTTAGAGAAGAAAGAAATCATTCTTGGATAATGGTACAATCCAAGCATCATTTTAAGAAGCCTGAAATCGAAAGCTCTGGCTTGGTTTTTTTTCCTTTTTAAGCCCGAGCTACTCAGGACTCTTTCTGGCTTGGCTAGAAAGACAAGTTTGCTACATTTTGACCTGCTTTTAGGCTACATTCTTACCTGTCTAACTCTGTCTCAGCAGAGTGCAGAGTACATTACTGACACATAGTTTTGGTAGACTTGAAGCAGTGCGTACACCTTGATTGTTGTCTGTATTCTGCCATTCATTTTTAAGTGAGGCTCTTTTGATTGATGTGGGGAATTTGTTTGAAAGGATGAAGGTTATGGCATAGCTACCCGAGATGCTACTTACAATGACACCACACGTCAGCTAACAGAGATCTTTCATTGTGATTGTTACACTTTCAAAAGCAAATGAGTTAATCAAATTGCTATTTTTGGAATGCACTTAAAGGAACATTAAAATGCATTAATTTCATTAAAATAAATGAGCAGATAGGTAACAAAACAAGTATCGGCCAAATAAGCAAGATCTCAACTGCGGAGCCAAATCCAGCCCCAGTGAAATCATCTGAGTTGTGCTTGTCTCCAGCACATTTAATTTGGCCTCTGCAGTCACACAGCTGACGCTTTATTTGGTAGTCAGAGGTGTGTATATTAAAAATGTGCGAGCCGTGCTTCTTCTCCGGCGTGATTAACCTCTGAAGTTAAATTCACCTGGTTCCCATTTAGCTCTGCTGTGCAGTCCTATCACACATGCAGTTTTTGGTGTGTGTACACACCGGAGATACAGAGAGGCATTCCCAGCCCCTGTGTCGGTCCCAGGGACGTGAGTTGTGTCTGAAGTGAGGCTGTGATGAGGTGGATTTCAGCAGAGGCTGTGCATGTATATGCTCCAGTTAATAGGCTGTACTGGAGTCTTGTGCTACCATCTTTCATTACTGCTGTTACTCATGCCAGTGAGAGTAAAGGAAGGGTTGGTGTGTCTGTAATCACACATTCATTTGCTATGTAGATATATCCTAAGAACCTCTCAGCCCAGGAAAATTATGCTGGAATAAGCCGGATGTGAATGTAAAGCAGAACTGTGTTCAGGTAGTTTATTCATTCTGGAATGACCAAGTTGTTTCCTGGTTTCACTTAATCCACTTTCAAAGTGGATTAAGGTAATTCAAGAAACTGAATTCTACACTGGCATAAGAGTTGTCTACACATGGGTTTAGTTGAAGATAATTACTGCAGTGTACCTAATAAGTGTCTAGAAATAATTTGGTGTGTAGACAAGTCCGGAGTCCCACAGGTGAAAACAACAGAATTTAGTCATTTTGTATAACATGGGGCTAAATAAGCCCAACATTTGACCTACTTTTTCCTCATGGAGCATATTTAATTCCTTACAGGTTTTTCTTCCTCAACCAAAAACCCCACAACAGAAATGTATTTATGATCAGTTTCAAGATAGCAATGCCATATGCACTCCAGTAAAAATAAACAGTTTAACCAGTATATACTCTAAATACTTTCTCAACTGCCATAAAGAGGACAAAAGGTTCTTTACTGGAAGAAATATCGGCTTCTCAATCATAAATATTTTGGGCGGGTTGTTCCAAGCAAAAGGAAAACAAACCCCAGAGCTCTACTCTGCCCTCTGAGACACCCATAATCCTTTTGACTGCATTCCATTCATGGCAATAGCACCCAGTCTGACTCAGCAATATTAGTTCCTGAATGAGAAACCTCACAGACTCACACAGAAGGGTTTTCAGAACAGCAGGGCCTTCAGGAGGCACCTTAAGAATAGAGAGATAATTTATGGTTTGCTTACAGAGGTCTGAGTCTGGGGGAACCTACCTGAAAGCCAGGCAGCTACCCTGCCTCTGCTCTGAATCAGGTGTATTGCATCACTGACATACAGGAAAGTGTCTGAAATGATAATGAGAACATACAAGATGTTTTGTGACAAAGTTTGTCAAATGTCATTCAGTGTCATTCCATGCCACAGACACCCATGGAAGAGAGGTGACTCTCTGATGTGAATGAAGCCTCCTAAACTTTAAAGTTAAGGTTGTTTGTTGGTTTGCTTTTGGTGGGGTGGGGGGACAACCAAACTAAAACTAGATGAGGTAGAAATTATGTAAGCTCAGGTAGTAAACCAGCTAATTTCTTGAAAGAAGCATAAATATAAAAGACAAATGATATGAATTGCTGGCCCTTTAAACACTGACATGGGAAAAGCCTTTGGAAGCTATGAAGATGAAAAAATTCAAGTTCTACTTTGTGTCAAAGACTGCAATGTGTCACACATTACAGAGGGTAACCCAGGGTTTTCCCTTACACAGATGAAGTAGCCCCAGCTACTCTGTGTAACAGGCAACGATGCCCACAGGATTCTCATTTTGTGATTACAAGCATGGCTTTGCCCTCCTATGCTTGTCTTGGTTAAGAGTATAGGGAATGGATTTCACCTACAACTCCCTCATGCCAAATCTGCTTATTTAAGTAAGAATAATTCTGGTAACAAAATAAGCATTGACTGAAGAAGGTAAACGTGGACAAATGTAAACGAGAACTCAAGTATTTAAATTCTGTAGTGCTGGATGACTTTGACCATGGGCCTTGATATTAAGGCTCAAATATTAAGCCTGATGTTAAACTCAGATTTAAGGCAATGAGTTTTATAGGAGCATGCCTGATCTGAAATCCCACTTGAATTAAAAAAAATGGATTGAATTATTTAGCACTCCGCTTCTGCTGAGAGGTCTCTGAGCATTAGATCCACCTGCAGTGGTGGGGTATCCTGGCTCTCCCCCACTCCTGTCATTACAGGGGCATTACTCATCCAGAGAGGAAGGTGTCTTTAAATCTCCAAGAGGATGGCACAGCACACGCAAGAGGAAATCTGAGCATGCAGCCAATGCCGGGCAGTGAAGGATCCTCTGTGGGAGTTGGTTAGTAGTGCCAATGTTTGATATTTGTCGTAACAACCACCGACTGTTTTGTTTTTTGTTCTAACAATGTGAATTATGCATTAAACATTAATACAAGTGAGTGTACTTTCTTTTGATCTTCAAGCATAATCATTTCTAATGAGGGCTTATACATGAGCATTGAAACAAATCCCTGAGTCATGTGAATTTACATTGGTTTTACTCTGTGGGAAAGATCCCACATGAGTTACTCATGTCTGTAAAACATAACATACTTATAAATCAGAAGAAAAAAATGAGCTTGCATTTGTCTGTTGGAACATAAATATCTGCGTAGACATTTGGCTTGTACCCTAGCAGTAATGAAACATTAAAAAGTTAATTTATCAGAGATCAGGATTCAGGGTGGGGCCCTCAGCTAATGTGAGATCCAAGTCTGCTCAGAATAAGCTCACCTCTTAGTTTCTACCATCTGGCTTCTTACAAGAGTTGAGTATAGCATCAGAGGAATTTGAGCTAGCCCTAAGTAAAAGGGATCAGAATTTGGCTTGCTTGATACAGACAAAAGTTGCCAAACTGCCATCACCAAGTTATAATATGCCAACCCATGGCAGGCAAACTGTGCAGTGCTGGGTGGCACCTCTCCAAATGCCCTTGACAGCCAGTGCAGGCCGGACCCACTGTAGAACCTGCTTGGCCATGTTTAATACCTGCACTTCTTAAAACAACAGTCACAAATGGTGCATTCCATAAAAACATAAACACTGCGGATTGTGTAACTGCCAAGACAGTTATTTAAAATGCAAACAGAATTTAAGCCCTTTCCCCTTTGACACGCTGCACAAATATTAAACCAACAAGCGATTAGCAGCCTGCACTTCAGCAGCCGTGCTGTGTGTGCAAGGGACAGGCAGCACACTGGGGAAATACAGGTGCAAAACAGTTTGTGATGGGCCCCATTCCTGGGGGTGCAGGTACTCACTACAAGATTTCCAGAATGCCTCTTGCCTTTCCAAGCAGATCTCAATGCCAAAGGTTGCAGGAGGTGGCTATCAAGAAGGTATTATGTTTAATGGCAGATAGGCTCTGTCTATGATTAAGGTCATATCTCAGGAATTCTCAAAAACCCATTAATGTATTTTATTCTTAATGTGTAAGTGCTAAAGGAGTCCTGGAAGCCAGAAATCCAGGATTACCCCACATAATTCAATATTTTCACAGGAGGCTACAGTCATGCTCTCTGCTACTTCCCTTCTCTTGCCTGAATAACCTTAAATGCTGAGATCTTAATGGCAGAGTTTCAAAAGGATAGTGGAAGCAGTCTATGCATAGAATAGTTTATAGACTGGAAGAAGAGCAAACACAAAACCCTTCATCCCTGAACTTGAATTATCCAAGTTCTCTGTTTTAGATAATGACAGAGGAACTGATACTATTGCAGTAGAGAAGAAAGCACCCAAGACACTCCACTATGGAACCCCAACATTGTATGAATTATCTTCCCTGAGGTAGCACAACTTCACCTGGCATGTTCAGATAAAGGATGGATAGATCAATATTGGGTCTTAAATAATTTTGGATAGGGGGACCTCAACACTGTCTAGACCCTGCTTGGAGCACATGGACATTATCCAGCTTTAAAAGTTCAGTGAGCCTTCTGACTTTTCCGAATGCGTCAGTACATCCCCAGGCGCAGGCAAAAAGCTGTGCTTGCAAAGGTGGGATAGATACAGGTAGAAAATGGTGTACAGAAGCCTGTAGGGAGGCCTCTCTAAGCATCAGCCAGGGTGACAAAGCGTGCTGGCCCATGGGTTCCCAGGCTGTGTTCACAGCCCTGGAATGCCTGCTGGAAACACTCCCCTGTAATTTAGCTCATTTGGTGTGCATTAAAGATGCTCATTTCTAGACCCCTAAGTGAAATGTGATACTGAACTCATTCTTCCTCTCACACCAGCAGACCTCAGCAGATGGCCAAGAGGCTGATGGGAAGGAGAGAACGCCAGTTTTAATCTAGTTGTTAGTGATGGAAAATTATGAGAAAAATGAAAAGATCTTGTTCCACAGACAAAGGCATTTGCTTATATTTAACTGCCTAACCTCAGTCAGAACCCTGAATTCAATCATTCTATATGAATGTTATGGTGTGGTGAAGTCTTATTTGGTAATTACCTGGTCAGAGCCACAGACTAGAAACCAGATATTCAGCCAGTGAAGTCATATCAGTTTATACTAGCTGAGAATCCAGTCTTCAATTTCAAATTTAAAAATTGAGAAGTTCAATTTTTCCATGGCATTTTGGTCGTATTATACAGGAGTAAAAAAAAAAGAAGCAAGGAAAATAAAAAATAAAGTTATAGATATTTATATAACCAAGACAGAAGCAGGACCAATGTGGAATCTTTAGCAATGAAATTCTACAACCAAATTATTAGGTATTTCAGTGTTGGTGCCATGTGGATTACTGCTTAACTTTAGGGCAGCAAGGTAAGCTCATTTTCTTGCCTCTGTCTTTTCAGCCACCATTAGGGCTGCAACCTTCCCATCCTCCAGGGAGAGGGGGAGAAGTTACACAATGGGTGTTTTTCCATGGGCGGATGTCTAAATGTGAAGGGAAACAATTGAATTTTAATGACAATTTTGAGACTCTTGAAGTTAATTTCTGGGCAGTGCAGAAATTAGTGGGGCTTGCTGCTGCCAAGAGCTGCGTGTTCTCCTCTCCTTCTGATGTTAGCAGGATTACAGGTCTCAGCTTTTGGCAGGAATAACTCCCAAAATAGTAGGTCCTTCTCTCTTGCCACAAAAGGCAGAGCAGGAGACCTGCTGCTGTCAGACCCAACCAAGTGTCAGTGCAGAGCAATGGCTACAAAAAACAGGGTGACTTCACTAGATTTACACTACCAGAGATGTGTTCTTATTAGGTATTTACAGCATAGCAGCATTATCTGGGGTGGGATGGTAAATTTGTTAGGTGCTGCACGAAACATTTAACCGGAAAAAGTTCCTGCATCCGAAAGCACTACAAAAATGATTGCGGAAGGAGAGTGGCAAACAACGGGATATCCTGGGAAAAAAAAAGTACACCAGTGATTGCAGCAAAGGCAGCCAGCTATGAAGGCTTTTCCTACACACAGGGTAATGATAATTCTGCCAAGAAGGCAAGTTATTTCCTTTTTAGCTATGGTATTCCCACTGCATTACTGAATCATGGTTTGTTAATAGCACACAAACATCAAGTTTAAAAAGCTTTAAGAACTTTGTCATATCTAAGTTATCAATTTCTGTGAAAATACATGCTCCAATAGGTTTTGGGGTTGTGGTTGTCAGGGTGGGGTTTTTAATGACTTTAATAAAGGAGGGATAATTTTGGTCTTGTTTTTGTCTTAGAAGATTCAGAAAAGAATATAAAGGATAGTCCCAAAATCTATATGTATCTACTTGTAGATAACGAAGTAGAAAATTAAAAATACTTCAAAACAGTGCCAGTAATTTAATCTGCTCTGTAGTTGGATGACAGAGTGTCGAGCATTTTCACCAAAAGCTGGAGACCCACTGCAGAGGACTCTCTTTTCAATTTTGGGCTATGCAATCATAGCCCCAAACAGGTCATGGAAGGGATCAGCCTTCCCCATGTTCCCCCTCTGCTCAGATGGCAGCTCCAGCCAAAGGGAGAGAAGAAAAGAGGCCAGCCGTAGCCACCTGGCACTGCCTTCGTGCACAGCAAAAAGCAGGCGGGGGAGGAAGGACCTGGTATCCAGCCAGGTGTGGCAGCACTTACAAACCAGGCTGCCAAGCTGGAGCTCATCCTCTGAATGGGATTCTGCAGGGGAGGGCACGGGGAAGGTAACATTGGGGAACTGCTTCCCTTGCAAAGATCTCTGCGTCCCCATTTACCCTCTCCCATGAGATGGCCAAACATGCCTCTTATTTGGCAGAAAATGTTCAGCCTGGTATTGAGTATGTTACTGTGTCCCCCAGCCCGCTACGAGGTGTACATAAAACATCATTGCTTGACCTGTTCCTGAAGTTCCCTCACGCTGCAGCCAGTTCTCATTTCAGTTACAGAATTAAAAGAAACATTAGGGAAACTCCCATTACTGACTGATATCAAACCATTTTTTCCTAATGCTTTTTTAAATACACTACCCAGAGTTTAGTTGCGTCCATTATTTCCTTCTACTCCTTATTTACTTCTACTACTTATTTCACCAAGAGTGATTTTACTTAGAGCTGTGCTACTGGATGCTATGGTACAGTTCATTGCTGTTGAACAATTTCACTAGTTTAGAAACTCCACCATAATGTTTTGCCTTTAGATTTCTGCTGAGAAGCACAGGCACTAACTCACAAGCACCTCATCCAAGTCCTTATGGAGCCTTCCTGAGAACATCAGTGTTCTGCCTATCAGGCTTGCACACACAGCTAAGTCTCTGTGCCCCTGCCCCTGCTGAGCCCTTGGGATGTGGGTGCTCAGTTAAGACTACAGAAAAAGGAAAAGCATGGCCACAATCAACAGTCAACCATTTTAAGGGCTGCTAACGTAAAAACGTATTCCTAAGTTTACTTTCTACAGCCAGATATACAGCAGGAGATATGGGTTTGCTTGAACCATTTTTTTTTCTTTTTAGTTCTTTTGTATGAGCAAGGATTTTTGAGAGATTGGTGTAGTTATGAGACTGTTGCTTTATATTTCTACCTGTGCAGATGGGATATCACATTTCTGTCTTAAGTTACTGAGGCCACTGAGAGTTAACATCCAGAAGCAGTTTCTTCTATTCCAGCAGCAGTTCCCACTTCTCAGGACAATTCTTTAGGTACCAGTCCAACAGAAATGGCCCTTCACTATTTTCCACTACAACTCAGGTTTTCTGCCTCAGCTTTTATGCTGCTGTGAGCGTGTGCAAAATGGGATGCTGGTTTTCTTCCCCATGCCCTCAGTCCATGAAATGCTACGCAAGAATAATTCCATCTGATTTCACGTAATTCTGGTCTTGCACTTAGAAATACAGGAATTAACATTGAAGAAGTTATTTGGGTACTGGAAAGATTAACAGGTCTTCTAATCCTCATACAGGTGACCACAAGATACAAGCTTTATAGACATTTGATGAATGAAGGGTTGCCACTAAATTAAAGTGTTTCACAAAGCTCTAGAGGAAATCGTTGAAACAAAGGTTTTAGGAGTTTGTGAAGGCACCGTGAAATGAATGCACTTTATGAGGCTGCAACATGTGTGTAGCAGGTATATGTAACCTGCTCTGTATTCCTAAATTGATCACCAACATATCTTTGGGAACTTGGGCTTCTGAGAGTCATTTCTCTCTCTCTGTGCCTCAGTTCCCTTATATGAAAGTCAGGATTATGTCTTTGGTGCCCCTTGGATGAACAGAACAAGTTCACCTGTTAAATGTCAAATATTACAATCAATCACAGGTTTATCATGTCTTTTCTACCCAACCATTTAAAACTATTAATCTCAAAAATTAGTAATGATTGCCGAAGTCCAAGACTGTGGAACATGAATCTCAGTGATTTCAATGGATGTGATGCCAGCCTCAGAGACAAGATTAGCTTCAATGTGATTTGAAAGATCCTAACACTCCAATGACAAATGGTTTTTTCTGCATCTTCTGTTAATTCAGGGAAGATCTATACCAGTACCATCACAGTCCTTCAGCTATTTTCCCCCCCTTTCTTTGATTCATACTTTGAATATTTTCCTATGAATGCTGCTTGCTACATAACAATCAAAAAGACTTCAGACCCCCAGCACTCTATGTTTGAATTTATTGTATGTTTTCCCTCTTAAAGAATTTTTATTTTGAAATATTGATGAAAATTTATTTGCCAGGTAATCAGTAAAGGAACTGAGATATAATCCAGTCATTATAGTCACTCTCACTTACGTGGGTCTACTACAGGTGATCCTTCCTTACATAAATGCAGTTATGCTTAAGAAAGGCTGGATGCTACATTTTCAGTAATTAATTTATTTTACCAAGACAGATAACATTGGATGCATAAAGTTCCTCTTTTATGTGACACTTCCTTTAAAGCAAGTCTGTCCCCTTGAGTAAATTTTTCCTTGGCTGTAATGTGATATATATATATATACACACATATATATGCACACACATCTGTATCTGTCATAGATATCTATATTTATCTATCACACCCCACTGGCTCGATGGTATTACAGATTGGTAAAATAAAAACAAAAAGTACAAATTTCTCTACTCAGTGTTTAAGAGAAGTCGGTATCACCGTATTTAGAAGCGTAAATTCCATTTATTTTTTTGCACCTGATGTCAGTAGCAGTTCATGTATGTGTGCAGCTGCAAAATCTTTCAATATCCGAGTGACAGTGGAAACAATCACTGGATTACAGTATTTTTTTAATGTATGTGAAAGATTCAATCAGCCTAAAAGTATTTAGCACTTTCTACAAAGACATATTTTGAAGGACTCCAAGTATCTTCTGAACATGGAGAAGTCATTACCCTGCGTCCTACTAAAATCCATACTACTTCCAACAGTTTTCAAGTAGACAAGATGAATATGGAGTGAGGAGGAAAGAAAATTATTCAGAGAAAATTCAAGTCAGAAAGAGAAAAAAATATTTTCTTATTTACAGTTCAGAGATCTGTGCTATTTTAATTCCTCATACAAAGGACTATTTTAAGTTATTAATTGTAACCCTTTTTAGATATCTTGCTCTTCTCATGTGAATACAAAAAATATGAAAGAATAGGGTAATAAAATATATTAAATAGTGATTTAATTTATTCAGAGAGCATTAAGTGATAAGCATCTGCATGAAATTACCTAGCTCTACTTGTGTTCTACTTGAACATTTTCCTAACTGGTAGAAAACATGCAGGTTCCTCACCCATTTTAACAGCTGTCATAAAGGGATGTTAAACTTAGCAGCAACAGTTCAATGGCAGCAGCTTCCCAAGACTGGCATCAATGTAAGAATTTGCATTTGATATGAATGAAAAAAATAAATAAAATCATTGTTATACTGTATTTGAATGAAGGTTTGAAATAGTTAAACACAGAACACCAAAGATGCCCCTCACGGACATGATAACTATTTCAGGGGAGAGGGAGGAGGGATGAGAAATATAAAAATATTAAGTAGAAATATTTGAAGAAATTAAGGCCTGGAATTACAGCTTTCAACAAAGAAGATGATGTCAGTTCTGTGTATTTCTGCACAAGAAAACCAAAACTCTGGCTGGGATTTCTGAGCGTTTCCACAACCCAAACAGTAAGAGGAAGCTATTCAAAGTCACTAGAGTTTCAGTGTTAACTGCAATGAAAACAGACCAGAGCCTGGATTTTAATCAGTTATTTAGAATGAACTGATACTGATTTATCATCTTTTCTCCCTCCATGTTTAGAGCCAGAGCCACTTACACATTACTGACGTATTTTCAAAAAACCCACGCATGGGCAATAACGTGCAATTCTTGCAAATATTTGGAGGGAAGGGGATTGCCTATGTTATGCCACTGCTGTACTTCAGGGTCGTGAGTCACTAAGAAAATACAGAGATATACTTATTTTTGTGCTTTGAATAAGAAGTCTTTTGTGACAGAATATAAACATGAGGAAGTAATTCCTAAGTTTATTTTTACTACTCTATTTATTAAGAATGACAATTTTGAAAAGTTGAAATACTTAGATGGAAACATGCCATTATCTCCAGGTTTTTTTGCAAATGTTCAGTCAACGTCCTAATTCAGTAAACGAGCTCCAGCTCTCTCCATACCTGACATAATAGCAAGAAAAAAGAAAAAAATCTAAAGACTATTTATTCAGCAACTGGATCTTAGCCAAAGTATGCTACTATTTACTATGGTTAGTGGTAATTTTGCACATATAATAAGCACATAAGACTTACTATAACATTTGAAACACTGTAAGATTTGAAAGCCTGAGATTTGCATTATCCTGTAGGCTCTTTTAATTTTGTTGAATATATACCGACAAAATTAGACGTGGGCATTTACAGAAAAAAAAAATTAATTTTGTTAAGGCTGAGATGAACCAATAAAAGAAAATAAATACAATATTAAAGTTGCTAACACTCCATTCTCAACCTAATTCTTCTAGTTACGTGCTCTCCTTTCCTTTCTAGCAATATGTTATTCTCTGCAGGGATGTCAAGGGGACCATTCTCTCCCTTTTCCTAAAGTTAGCAAGCCAACATCTGCTAAATGCAGCCCGACATGCTGTTTACCTTTGTTGTAAACTTGAGGCTTTTCCATTTAAGAACTGTATAAATGAATCAGTATTCATTCACACCTATGGCTAGAAGCAGAGAGTGTTCATTTTTAATGTCCTCCTTATTCTTATTTTATGCCTTATTCCTCGGCACTGATGCTGTTTGGAATTGCTCTGGATATAGTAACAAATGCAACGGAAGTAAAACCAAAAACAGTGGGGATTTCCCCCTCATTTTCTGCAAGTATTTATTGACAGACAAAAGTGATAAAAATGCAGAGGTAAAAGGTCTTGCCTGACATCTCATTTAAACAACTCGGTAGTTTAACAAACTGCTACAAAACAGAAGTTTTGTCCCCTGCTCCAAAAACCAAGATAACAAAATCCCAAACTATGTGTATATGTTTAGGTTTGCCTTCTAAAATCCTGTGCAATATTTAGTAACTTGTATTTGATGGCAGAATTTCTAAGGGAAATAGTAGGGGGTTGTCTGTTTTGTTTTGATTTTTTTAAAATGTACGTACATTTCTCATCTGCTAAAAGGAAATCTACCTACATCAGCAAAAATGCAGGTAAAAAGAAAAGACTAATTAACATGAAAAAATGCAACCACCCTTTCTTTAGTGAATGCTTTTGAGTCAGAAAATAATTTTTCTCATGCTGCAGAAACCCTGTGTTTGAACGAGCACCCACTAACATCACTTGTCCCTCTAATCATCATCACTACTGAGACAGAAACAGCCATTGTTGATCACACACAGCATTCTCTAAAATCCATTTTTCCAATTAAGTTTTTATTCTTCTTCTCGTCCGTCTGCTTTCATTTAGTTTTGAGAGCAATTGCAGCTGTACTTGGGTTAACATGTGGCAGTAAGGCATTTGCAGGAGCTGTTGCTCTCAGTAACGTTGGCTATTACTGATTACAGCATTGCTTAAGGCAGATTCCTTGTTCTAAATGGCATTGAACATTTTTACCTGGATATTGCAACACCACATTATGGGCACTGGGATATAAACAGAACAATAAGCAGTGCTTGCTGGCCTCTGGATTTAAACAGTAAGCCAGTAGACTTGTGTGTGGAGACACAGCTAAGAAATCGAGCTATCGCCAAAGTATCTGATGCAATGTCTGTATCTTTCTCTAATTTGCCACTGACCAATTATTACATTCAATTCTGAACCACGGTCCTAAATAACAGTGGTCAAAGTTTTCATGGTCACCTTCTCTGTTTGAATTGCCACCTAGAAATAGCTAAAGTTGGGTTTTACAGTTGCAAGGTACCCAGATTTCTTACTTGGATTGTGTGCCCTCGACAGCAAGAAAAACAAAACCAGAACAGGCCCTACATCACCTCAAGTCAAATCCCATTTCATTGGAAAAATGGGTTCAGCCTCTGCCAGAAGGATGGGTTGATCCCTATTAGTGTATTCACATTAAAAATATCCCAGTCTAAAACATTTGTTTCATCAGCCCCAATCTTACCTCACTTCTCAACTTCGTTGAATACCAGAGAAAAGGTATACAAATTCAGAAAATTTAGCACATCATAATAAACATTTGTGGCATTTTAATGTAATACAAAATTACTGTAAATATAAAATTTTCTTAAATCATTTTATTGGATCTCTACCTATGTAAAGACGGCAAATATTTGTGAACATTCTCATGATTACAAGAATTACATTCATGCAGCTTTTCAGCAAGTGCTACATTCATCGTGATATCCCTTATAATGGTGGGAACAGCACTGTTAGGGAAGCGTGCTGGAGTTCAGGACTCTGACCTGGCTCTGCCTGTAACCTGCTGTGACCCACTCCAGTGCACCATATCAAAACTTCCTTTCTCACATCAGCTTTCCTAATGCCTAAACCAAATAAAGTGTTTTCCTACTTTTGTGTATTGGGAGGAGAGGTAAGAATCCTGTGACAATAGATGTTTTTGAAGTTATTTGGGATTTCTCGGTGCGATGCAAAATAAGCTTGTAGTTCTCTAACATTTAATAATGATTAGCAAAGAGAGGATAAGACTACTCCATATTTTATCAAATAAAGATGTTTTCACTTTCCAAGGAAGTTTTGGTATTATTGTCACAACCAAACCACGCCGTGATCTCCCATTAACCCCACTAAACCTGTCTTTTAAGCTGTGATGTTGCTCTAGGAAGATATTCCATCTACTTTGAAATTAAGCTCCAACTTGTTACACTCCTGGCAACATTTTACCATAGCCCTATCAAGCAAGCACGAAAAAACAGCAAAAAGAAAGAGATGGAGACAAAGCCATTCTGAGCTTGTGCATCCCAAACCAATACGTGTGCCCTAAAATCTAGCACTCAGAAATCCTTCATCTCTGTCACCTCCTGCTTCATCTCATTACACGTTCACCAATTGTTATTATTTTCTTCCTTTCCCACCATAAAGGGCAGAAAGGATGCTTGTTCACCAGAAAGTGTTTAAATGGTGAAAGGGGTGCCCGGTCCCCTGGCTCTGTGGCCACAGGAGCCTCTTCTGCCTCAGCATCACTGCGAGCACGGCCCGGCTCCAGCACCCTGCACCGACCCCTTGCGCAAGCAGACGCCGGTGGGATTTGGGGAATAGCTCTTAGCCCTGGGAAGGGACCACCACCCTCTTTCCTTGCTCAGACACCCAGTTATTGTGATTCCTCAGCTTTCGGCAACTTTGCTCCCCACCAGAAACCCCCCTGGAAACTTCGAGAGGAAGAACAAAGGGGCAAAGAACAAAGAGCCGTGGAGGGGTAGGAAAGGGTGGGGAGGGAAGGGGGAGCTCCCCCGTTTCGGGTCAGGCCCGAGACCCTCCCCTCCAGCCGCCCCAGGGTCAGCCCTGCCCGGCCGCTGCTCTGCGGGGTCGCCCCGGGGTGGCCGTGAGCACCCCGGCCGGGCTCTGAGCCCCCACACAGACCCTGCCAGGGCTTGCGGGGGTCTGGTTTGTGCCCGACGGCGCAGCGCTCGCTCCTGCCGTGCCCTCAGCGGTGCGATAAGCGGGGGAAAGCTGCCCCGTTGCCCCGCACATGGCTGTGCCTTCCCGGCCGCACCGCCGCGTCCCGGCCAGGGCCCGCACTGAGCATCCTCGGCAGCATCCCCGCAGGATCCCCCGCAGGGGCCGGAGGGGACCCGTTCCCGGCAGAGCAACACGTGTCGGCCCCGTAGCCGCGATCCCAGAGCCGGGGCCGCTCCGCGGGGCGGCTTGAGGGGCTTTTGGGGACAGCTTGAAAACAGCGAGCAAAAAACCGAGGCGAAACAGCGGTCCCGTTTCGCTGCGGGGGTGCCGCAGCGGCGTTAAACTTTTACCAAAGTATCGCTATGCACTCCTTTTTGGATGGTCCGCTTCCCTCGCACCCCGTCTTACCGAAAGCGACCCTCTGGCAAGCCTCCTGCTTCCTCTGTTATCACTTAAACAACCTTGAAGAGCTGCAGGTGCCCTCGTTACCTGTTGCTGTGAGGCCCCTGCCCTCTTATCGAGGGATGGGGGTAATTACATCTGTTTTCATGGTATGGTCACATTGTGCCGGCTGTGGGAGGTGTAAACCCCGTGTGGGCAGGGAGCGAGGGAAGAGGGGGAAGGTTTGGGCAGGACAGCCGTGCCCGGCGTCGCTGCCCGAGCTCAGAGCGAAGCCAGCGGGGCAGGGAGAGCCCAACCCCGGGCAGGGCAGCGATCCTGTCATTAGGAACCACACGCACTTAGTGCCAGCCTGCAACTACCTCTTAGAGAACGGCAGGGAATTATCATTATTCTTCTCGGGCAGGCATTTCCAATTTGGAGTTAATTGTCGTGGTTCTTCATTTGAGTAATAACCAAAGGAAAGCCGAGCTTTACCCGAGAAACTTTAAGAGGATTTTCTTTTCCCTCCGTCCCCCTTTCTTTTCTTTTGATTTAAGGTAGAAGTGAGCTAACCTGAAGGCTAACACCTCGCTTCCCTGAAGGTGAAATGAACCTAGTCCTCAATCGGGAGCGGGAACAAGCCGCGAGCCCGGTACCAAGGTGGGGTGCGGGTGGCCGCGGGAAGGGGGACGCGGTCCAGGAGCTGTTCCGAGTTCAAACCGAGCTGGCCTCCCCCTGAACCAGTCCTGCCACTCCCAAATCCCGAGGGGGAAGAGCCCCCTCGTCCCGCAAGCCTCTGCCGGGAGCATCCCTCATGAGAGAAATCAGAGAATGGGGGAACGGCACAAACAGTGTAAAAACCTGAGGCTGGCGAGTGAGGAGCGAGGCAGAGGTGGAACACGCGTTTGTGCGAAACGCTGCCCTGGGAACGGGAGGAAAACTTGAGCGCAGCCTGTGCCCTGAGTTAACTAAAGCCAATTACTTGTCTCCATATAAAAGGTTTCGCGTATGGTTACAGCTGAGGAAATACGAGAAGCTGATGAGTCTGTTTTGGTTATGATTTAATCAAATAAATTAAAGGAGAAGGGTAAGGATACGCCCAATCTGGGACTTCAAAAAAAAAAGGAAAAAAAAAAAAGGCATGAGTTTTTTGGGACGCTCTCTGTCCAAACCCTTTCCTGTTGTACAGAGCAAAGCGAGGCTGTCGGAGTCCACTCATCTCATTACTGCTGGGTGTTTGGGGTTTCTCTTTTCCTCCCAATGGAGTAACCTTTCATAAACGATTGCAATTCCGGGGGGAAAAAAGTGAGTAGGTGCCAAACCAAGCTGGGGGTGGGGCAGAATTTTGCGTTTCAAGCAATTTAGCAGACAGTAATTCTGCTTACAGCAGAGAGGTAGGTGGATACTTGAAAACACCTTCCACCAGGGTGTCCTACTTTGGCAATTCTAATTAAAACAAGGTTTAAAAGATGCAAAGAAAGAGCAAGCCTCTTGCTTTATTTCCAATGGGCGTGGGGGATACCGTCAGGCACAAAGAGTGCTTCCAGCTTGTTCTAACGTGCACCTTTGTTTAAAAGAAAAAAAAATAATCAAGCTCGTCCTCTGATTTCAACTAATGTATTTTTAACTGGATTTCTTTCCTCTGCTTTGTGTGATCTGATACCTACCGTGTAGCCCTGGCCCACTTTCAGCCCTGCGGGTGCCCTGCATTGTGTGCGTGCCTGAAAGAAAAGGGACAAGTCTTCCATCTCACACTCTTTTGCCCTGTACCTGTGCTTGGGAATTGAATCGTGTCCAAGCTAATGGTCAGCAAAACCCGCATCCTATTCCCCTTCTCGCTGCCTAAGCCGAGAGGTGACGCGTCTTTGTAGGTGTACCCTGGCTGGCGTGGCTGTGACCGTCCAGCACCTCGGATCAATAAAGCAGCCAGTTTTCTGACGTTTCTTTTCCACGGCTGCTTATTGAAAAGGAGCCTTTACCGCCACCTATAAATAGCGCTGCATCCAAGTAAATTTTTAAATTTTTTTTTCCCTCTACATAAAGTAGCAAAGTTCTAACCAAGAAACCGCAAGTTCTCCTTGCTGCTGAGTGAGGTCTCGCCCCGGAGGGGCTGCTCTGAGGGTCGTGGCTCCAAAGGCGGCTGCGCTGCCGCCTCCGAAGGGAGCGGGGACTTCGGTGGAGCCAGCCCCGGTCCCGCACCGGCCGCCTTTGAACTTTGCTCATCGCATGGCAGGGAGAGGAGCGAATACCGATACTCACCGTGCTCTTTGGCTTTCCAGATGTAACTCCGTCTCTCCTTCTTCTTTGTGTTTAAATGAGCAGAGGTTACATCCCGGGCACGCGGTATAATGCCCTGGATAACCCCGACCCTGTCTGTTAATTTAATGCTACGCTAACCTCAGAGTGTGTGATTGGAGCTCGAGTGCTGGGTTAGAAAAGCGCCTCTCCACGCTGGAAACAAATTCGCTTTCTCTCTCCACACCCATCCCCTTTCCACGCGGAGTCTCGCAGTCCTGCATTCCTGCACAAACCAGGACACCTACCTTTCCGAGAGCCGCGTTCCCTAGCACAGGCTGCATTTTTTTGCCCACTCTCGGAACAACTGTGCAATTGCCCAGCGCCACGTGCCCTGCCCTGCCTGCTGCGTGGGGCTCGGTTCCACGCACGGTGCCACGCCGAGCCATGGCACTGCCGGGAGAGCGCTGACACCTCGCGTAGGAAAGGGAAGGAAGGCGCTGCATGTCGCCCCCGTGCCCGTCGCTGCCCCCTGGCCGGGGAAGGGGGCGAAGGGCCGGGGCTCTCTCCCTCTCCCCAAAATCGCACTCTCAGTCCGCGGGATCGGGCAGCACTGCGGGCGCTTTCTACCTGCCTGCAGAGCGGGCTGGGAACTGACGGACAGTCATCGCTGTACGCGGAGCGATCAAACCTCCTTATCCCCGCGTGATCTCCAGCTCTCTCTCTCTCTTTATTTATTTATTTTTAATTCCCTTTCAATTCTCCCAAATGAGGTTTGATTAATACAGGTCGTTGTCCGCTCTGATACCAGGGCAATAATTGTCAGGGGGTCTGAGCGCTCCAGGAGAAGGAAAGCGGAGGAAGAGGGAGGGATAGAACCTCCGCTATCTCGCTGTTACTAATTCCCAGCCAGCTCGGACTCTGGGGACAAGGCGATCGCTTAACAAACCCTCCTCCTCCTCTCCCTTCACCACTCCTTCCTTCCTTCCTCTTCGCCGGCACATTTTCTCCCCCGCGCTCGCCCACCTTTCATTTCTCCTCTTCATGAGGAATAAACCGTGCAAACTCAAACTAAAAAGAAAAAAAAAAAAGAGGAAAAAAAAAAGGAAAGGTGGTTGGGAAGGATACAGGAGGGGAATAAAAAAAATAAGAAAGGGGAGGGAGGAGGAAAAGGACAGAAAGTGTCTGTGCCTGATCGCTGACCATCTGTGCAAAAGGTGATCATTGTTAGGTACTCACATGGCTGGTGGCAGAGCAGCTCTTAGCAATTAATAAGTCTCTCAGCTTGAGCTCTTCTTTCCCCTTTTGGATGGCAGCGCTCTCTGCGTGGCTCGCTCTCACTCGCGCACACACACAAACCCGATCAGATGCTTCAGGACCGGCCACTTTGCGAGGGCAACAACACGGGAGGGTTTGTATTACTCCAGGTTCGTGTGTGTAGCCTATAAATAGCGAACTTTTTGATGGAATCAGCTAACAAATGAGAGGAGAAGGCGTAATTTTGCGCAGGGAGCCCCCCTTTCTCTTTGCAAGATTAAAACCCCCCAGGCAGCAGACAGAGCTAAAGTTGTGGGTGTGTAGAAAGGAATTTCACTTTATTGTGATCCTGCGCGAGATTTGTTTGTTTGTTTATTTTGGGGGTTGTTTTTGTTCCTCCCCCCACCGCCACCCCCCACCAACCTATACGTTACATCCTCCTCCCTGTCTTCCCAGCTAGGGGCAGGAACTGACCCGTCTTAACATCGACTGTAACTCCAAGCTGGGAACACACGGCGCATTTGAGATTTTTCTTTTGGTGGTGGTGCCTGTTGTTGGTTTGGTTTACTCTTTCTTTTTTTTTTTTCTTTTTTTTTTT
>VZTZ01017308.1:19528-427028 GCA_013400955.1 Drymodes brunneopygia
TTTTTTTTTTTTTGGGAATGGCGGGGAAGGTGCCCACGCGATATCGTGTGGAAGTGCAGGAAGGGCAGGCAGGCTTCCCTGAACGTGCCCTCATTTTGAAAGCAAGTGAGGAACAGAAAGAAAACAGGTCGGAATTACTGGGGGGGAGGGGGGAAGAAGGCGGTACTTTGGTAGGGACGAAGTGTGTGACTGGGGCTTTGGGTCAGCCACGGAGCGATGGCCCCACTCGAGAGAAAACGCCTCGAAACACGTGGCTGGGGGGGTTCCGCGGTGCGGTCCCCCCACGCCGCTGTCCCGTCTGGGCACGCGTGGGCGCCGCGGGAACCTCGTCCTTGCCGGCGCCCGGGGGCCCGGCCCTTCACGGGTGGGCAGCGGGGCTGGCTCGACAGCTCAGGCCTGGAGGGAACCCCCTGCCCCCAGAGCCACCCCGGCCTTCCTCGGGCAGCCTACGGGCTCCTAGGGGCCGGCTCCCCCCGTGTTTTGTCGGAGGTCTGAGCGGTACGGGCACGTACGGCATCCCCCGGTAACGACAGCCCCCTGTCCCCCGAGGACATTGATTTGCGGGAAGCTTAAGGCTGGGCCCTGTCAGCAGAGGGGCTGCCACTGATAAGGATCCCACCGCGGCAGCTATGAAGAGGTTTTTTCCCCTGACAGGTGCCTGACAGGGCTGGCCGGGAAGAACTGCTGACCTGTCTAAAGAAATATGTCTGCGTCTCCCGGAATGGCAGGACAGATGGTGCCCGTTCGCACCGTGGCGACTTCTCTCGATGGCACACACCGAGCGGAGCTGACGAGTGGTTTGTTTTTATGGCAGGGGGGTAGCGATGCCCTCGGACATCCCGTGGCAAGGGCTTGATGGGAAATGTCCGCTCCTGTACAGGCGCGGGTGCCACCGAGACGCGGACGGGGAGGGCAGCGCTCCCGCCCGCTCCCGCCCCGTCCCCGCGGTACATGACCTGCTGCAGGGTCGCCGAGGAAAGGGGCTCTCGGCACCCGTGCCAGAGCCGCGCCCCCAGTTCCCTCTAAACTGATTCTAAAGGTCTCTCCCTGCTCGCCCCCACACCCCTCAGCGGAGGCGGCCGCCGCGGAGCCCCGGCAGCGCCGGGCCGGGCTCAGGCTCCCTTTGTGCCGCCCGCCGGAGCCCGTGTCAGGCAGCGCACGGGGCGAGGCCGGGCCCCCGAGCCCGCTCGATCTGAGCCGCTCTCTCTCCCGTGGCCCCGCTGGAGCAGTGCCCGGGCAGCCCCGGCCCCCTCGGCCCCCCCAGCCCCTCTGGCGGCTCCCGCAGCCGGAGCGGCGACCCTGGCAGTCCGTCCCTCCTCCCCGCGCCCGGCTCCCGCAGCTCCCGAGCGACGCTGGTCCATCCGCACATATTTCCAATCTCATGGCTCATAAACTATTAGCGAAGGGATTTCATTATTCACCTTCCGTATCTTACAAAGGAGAAAGGGGGGAAAAAACCAACAAACGAACAGAAAACGCGCTCCTGGTAACAGCAAGAGAGGGCCGGGTTTAAATTCCAGCGCCTGCCCAGGCTCGGGGCTCTGGGCTCGGCTCGGGGCTGGCGGCCGCGGGGGCTCCGCCGGGTTCCTCCCTCCGGCAGTGGGCTCCGGCCGCGGCTCCTTGTCCCAGAGGGACTGCGGGGGTCAGCCTCGGCCGAGGGCAAGGCAAAGCAAAGCAAAGCCAAGCCTTGAACTGCGTGTTACCGGCCGCGGAGAAAATATTCCAGAAGAATGAATAAAATCTTGGGAAATAAAAGGGGATGGGGGGCAATATGCTTGTTTTCCTTATTATTTTTCTTTTTTTTTTTCATTTTCCGGAATAAATAACACTGGGAGTTATTAGCCCTCCGTTGGAATGTGGCAGATCACACACACTCCGGGGCGTGCAGCACAAGCGCTCCGCGAAGCGAGGGCCGGAGCGCGGGGATGCTGCGGAGCGCGGGGGGGACCGGGCGGGGGCTGCGCGGCAGCGGCACCGGGGCTGCGAGGGGCCGAGGTCAGGCCGAGCTGCAGGCGGGGCAGCCGGGGGCAGCCGGGCGCCTCAGCAGGGCGCCTATAGAAACATAGGACCCGATCCGGGGAAAGTTACTGACAGCCTGGATGAGGCAAACACAAGTGTTAATACAGCTAACTTTGTTTCTTTCTTCCCCTTCCCCCCACTTCCTTTCATGATTTTTTTTTTCATCCTTTAAGAAATAGGCTGCGGAAAAGTTTAGACCACGAGGTAATTATAAAAACCAATATAGAGATTTTGAAAGAGAGACCCACTTCACAATTTTATACCGAGGAGCAAAAATATTCTGGCGAAGTCTGGGGTCATCACCGACAATAGAGCAATGTTCCNTGCCGTATCGGCGTGACCCTGGATACCCCAGGGCTCTCCTTGCGCTTTTTATGGAGAGGAGGTGATTTTCCAAAGGGGCGAGGAGATGCGCAAGTTAAGCACCCGCCCGCCTCCCCTTCCCGGGGCCGCGCAGCCCCGCTCAAGCTGCGCGGGCGGCGGTGGCCTCGGGAAGGCGGGAGTCGGTGGCAGCGGGCGGGGCACTGCGACCGGAGCTCCCGAGCAGCGTGTGCGGGGAAAAGGCCGTGGCAGAAAGGCGGCGGGTTTGGGCTCTATGGGAGGTGTGGTACAAACACCAGTGAGGGCTGAACACAGGCTCACGCGTGGGTGCTACAAGTTCCAGTGCCTGTTCGGCAGCTTCCCCACACGAAACACAACGAGAGGTCAGCAGCCTGAAAGATGAACTCCTTTTCTCTCTGCTGTTGCCTCGTCAATGCTTTGTTTGCCTTATTTTTTTCCCTTCATGGTTAAACTAAATATGGTTTTAAATCTTTTTTTTTTTTCCATTCACACACACACTTCAGGCAGGCTGGATGCCTGATTGGGCCCCCCCCCCCCAAAACTGGCTCTGGAGTACGTTAGTGCCAAGTTACACTTTAACTTCACTGCAGGTAATAATTAAAGACCTTCTCTCTAAAACTCTTTCCCGCACAGAAAGACGGAGGCTCTCTTTTGCAATAGATTCTATTGATCACACACACGGGCACCCTCTCCTCGGAGCCGCCGTCTGTGAGCTGCTCTCAATTCCATGTGCTCTGAGCAACTTTTCCTAGATCTTCTCCCATTTTTTTCTCGAGCTGAAAGGTTTCTTTAGGGATGCATTTCTATGAACACTTNTGGGAAATGGAGGGAGAACATAGCTAGCACCTGGAGTGCCAAAGGAAAAAAAAAATTAAATTACTACATCATATTTTGGGGCTATTTTGCAGGACATTCTTCAAAAGTAGACCCATATTTAATTATAGCTCTAATGATTTTCTCTGTACGACTGCTAGTTAATAGTAAGGAGGAAATGGGGTTTCTATCGAGTTTTTGCATTTTGGTGTCTTAAAAAAATAGTAATTTTCTTATGTGTTAATAGCGCATCTGGGACTGCAAATGACCAACCTGGACCAACTTTTAATTAACACGCTGNACACACTTCAGGCAGGCTGGATGCCTGATGTGGCTCCCACCCCCCAAAACTGGCACTGGAGTACGTTAGTGCCAAGTTACACTTTAACTTCACTGCAGGTAATAATTAAAGACCTTCTCTCTAAAACTCTTTCCCGCACAGAAAGACGGAGGCTCTCTTTTGCAATAGATTCTATTGATCACACACACGGGCACCCTCTCCTCGGAGCCGCCGTCTGTGAGCTGCTCTCAATTCCATGTGCTCTGAGCAACTTTTCCTAGATCTTCTCCCATTTTTTTCTCGAGCTGAAAGGTTTCTTTAGGGATGCATTTCTATGAACACTTCCAAATCCACACGAGAGGAAGCTCCACATGCAAAGGGACAGCCAGTAATTCAGATGCACACCTGCAGGCTTTGGCCATAAGTCTGAATTTTGTCCCACAGTCACATTGTGGGTGAGTTTAAAAATAAGAGATATAGAGGGAACAAAGTCATCTGACATCTGTAATGGAGCATCTCCGTCTAGTGGGAAGAACTCCAACTTTTTTTAGTGGTGACACTTTCCAAAGAAAACCTAAACCTTCAACCTTGTCCTAACAGCCATACTGAAAGTTTTAGGGGCTCTGAGTTACTTGAGATCACAAATTAATCTGCCAGAGAAGTGCAGTGCACACCTGATATCAACAGAGGGTCAAGAGCTGGCCAGTTCCAGCTGGTCCTGCATTTGATTTACTTCAGGCTGTTAAGATGTATGCTGTGGTGTTTTGATAAGAAAAAAGGAGTCAGCAGTTTGACTTGGCAATTCTTTCCTTTTTTTTTTCTTTATTTTTTTCCTCTCTGAAGAGCACCGCAGTTTAGGCTGAGGAATTTGTTGTTGCTGGTGGGATGGTTTTCAGCAGAGGTTTTGGGTCTGCATGGGGCTATCTCATCACACACTGTTAACACTTTACTGTTAACACTTAACTGTTCTTACTCACCCTAGTGAGCTAGACTGTGGCATGAACTTTTATGCAGTTTGTCTACCTCAGGCCTCCAGAATCTCTGGCCTGTGCCTTTCTTGGGGTTCACCCTTGCCAGAAAACTTGGAGCAACAGCAAAGGCAGTGGTTACACCAGCAACCTGCTCTTCCTTGGTGGAGCCCTACCACAGCTTTCCCCTCACACATCTCTCTTCCACAGGGCCTTGCCCCTGAGTTTCATCAGATGCTGCTGAAATATTTCAGATTTGGGTTTTTTATACTGTACTGATGCACTCATACAAGGTGACTGTGGAGGGTGCTTGCTCTTAGCTGAATTAAACTATTATTTGAAGATATCTCCTGCACCCACAGTGCCCTCTCCTACAGTCCCCCAAAACTTCTGATCACAGAGAGTTAAATCACAGTAATTACACCAGGGATGTTATCTCTGACATGTGCATGTCTGTGGAGTGTAAAGAGCACCTACAATACTCCAGACCAGAGGACCACTGCACAAATAACACCCCTGAGAGGTGGCACCAATGGGTGTATAAATGGGGGAATAAGGAGCAGATCGGGATTTGTTTTATTCTAACCCTGGTTTTTCTTTTCCTTTCCTCTGTTTTTACTTTCTCTGCCTCTAAAATAGGGAAGAAAGAGTCACTGACCGTATTGCCTTTCCATGAGGCAATTGGTGTTTGAAAAAAAACCAGAAATCCTCAGAGGATGTAATCTGTGATAATATATATTTTAAGGTAGATGTGCTGCCATTCCCTGTATTGGAGTTGGCAAACATTTCTCAGCAGAGACCACATTTTCTGTTGCATGTAGCTTTAGAAAAAACATCATCACTTAGGCTGAAAACTGATATGCTGACTGTCTGTACTGGGCAGATTATTTTGAAAATACCTGCCAAAACAATTTGTCCATTTCCAAGAACAAGGTTATGGAAAAATAAACAGTTTTGCTCGTACTAAAATGGAAACTTTTTTCCTTTGAAATGCTCTGCTGCCCTCAGGCTTTGAAGCACAGCCTCAAAATGTGACCTTTTTTATTTAAAATGAGCCTTTCCCTCTCTGTCTGAAAATTTATCCCAATGTGTCTAACTTATAAATATTAGAAATTCTGTCATGAACAGATGGCCACTAATGATTTCTTTTATTCTAGCAGGAAAAAGGCATTGCTAAAGGATGGCCCTCTCTGCAAACAGAAGCTTATGGATACAGTGGTGAGCCTAGATTTCCTCTTTAATCCCCACCTCCAAGTTTTCCCCCTGAGCCTGAGCTTTGGCACAGAATCTGAGAGGTAGGAATCCTATCTCTCCTGAGCTCCAAGTGATTTGAAGGTTGTGTCAAGAAGAAAGGTCTCTGCATGAATACAACACAGAGGAAAAGGCCATCCAGCCTGTGACAGAGCAGGCAAGAGAAGCGGCCAAGCCAGCCAGAGAGAAAAGCTGGGACTGGTGTTTGGAGGCAGGAGCCTGGGACTGATTAGGTAAGGAGACACAGAGGTTGTGCAGGGAGAGAAGAGAGAAACTGTTCTGTTGAGGAGCCTGGAGGGGAGATAGGAGGGCAAGGCTGGAAAAACCAACTAATCTTGTCAGCCAAGAGCAAGGATGCTTAATTGCAGGATGTCCAGACTAGCTGGGCTGAATTTCATTTGAAACATGGTAGAAATTCTGAAAGTCAAAATGTGGAGTTTTTTCCACTATTTTTAGCCGATGCAGTTTAGCTACATAATTAAAGCTTTTTATTTGGAATGGAGTCTGCTTTCTAATGCTGTAAAAGAACTGACCTTCAAGAGAAGTGTTTCTGAGATGATTCTAAACGTATTTTAATTTGTGTGTGTGTGTGACCACTGAACTAAGGAAATACGTTACATATTCAACACTAGCCACCACATCATGGATGTTAAGGAAATGACTAACCCGAGGGGTTCAGAGCACCTCCAATCAGCTCCCATACATCAGGATACATGACCACACAGATTATATTCCACAAGTTTCCTGAAGCAGAAACAAAACCCTGCAAGGTACCCTTCCTCTGGGAACAGATCAGTACTTTGTAGATTTTACTCACTGGACTCCTGTCTAATTTGTCACAGAACTGGGTACAGCTCGTGTACAAGGTAGCGAATTACAAGGAGGGAAAAGCAGGGCTTTGTGGTGGAGTGGTAGCTGAATTTTACCTGCTGAGTTTGCTTCCATTCCCCTTCCACCTCAAAGACTCTACAGTGTGAGGAAAATTGCCTCAAGAGGCAAAAATTCATTGAGATTTTCCTGTGACGAGAGCCTATCTTGAAATTTTGGAGTCTGGTAGGCTGAAGTGAATCACTCACTTTGCATGGACTAGGCCAAGTGATGCAGAATGCCAAACAGGTTGAAAAATCAAGCAGATAATATCTCTAACTGGATACCCAAAATTAGCAGGCATTTTGTACTTTAATCTCATTTGTTTGGAATAGAGATTTATTAAAAAGGGTAGGATTATATCATCCCTTCAGTTTCAGGCTGTGAAAAAGAAGCACCCAGATGCTGTAGCATGGTGGGGAGAGGCATAGGAAAAGAACAAGGGTGTTTGGTTCAGATTAGGATTTATATAGCCCAAATATGGCCCCACGTAGGTGAGTTTAACACTGGAAATAACTCCTGAAGAAAGCTTTGCCCATGCCCTACTCTGCAAGCAAAAGGGCTGCTGGTGAAGAAGATCGAACAGAAAAGCCCCACTGCCCTGTCCAATTGTGTTCATATTTCGTTGCACAAGAGCAGATGAAACAAAGGCTTTGTAAAGTTATTTGTGAAAAGGGAGAAGGAGAGCGGGGAAGAACAGAGCAAGCCCAGGGTACCAGAGATCATGGAAATAAGGTGCTGACCCAGCACTCATATCTGGGGACACTTCATGTCAGGTACATGCCATAGTGCCTTGCCTTTTGGTTACTGCACAATCTCTTTCCCTTTCTTTCTTGGCATTTTGTCTCTTACATGGTCTGAATTTTGAGGAAAACATTTTTTTCCTGGAAAATTCCTCCTCATCTCCTAGTACATGATGGTGTAATGATAAAGCAACTGCACAAGGGATTGGTCCTGAGCAGCGTGATCAGCTTTCATTCTCTCACTTCCTACTGCTTCCTACTGGCTTTAAATGTTTGTAGAGCCTCTAATACTCTTTTAATTTGTGTGTGTGTGTGTGTATGTAAAATATTACATGACTACACAAGGTTTACCCCTTAATTTATTGCTGTTCTTTTAAATTTCCATTAAAATATAGTTTTGCCTTGGTTATTCGATTTTTCATTCTTTATCAAATTTCTTGCCTTGATTTTCCATTTCAGCCAGACCCACTGCAAGTTTAGGGGTATCAGTAACATCTTACTAATTTTAACAAATGGGGTTTTTGTTTTTTAGGGAGTTGAGCACTTATGACAGGTAGCAGATTGATACCTTCCAGGCAGTATTTCAGCTCATCTGCTGATCAGGCATGGCACAGCTAATACCTCTGTCCTACCAAAGTCAAGCATAATAGCAAAAGGCCAATCAAAGAGGAGAGTCCAAGTACTTTCTAACCTTTTTCTCAATCAGCACATATTTAACTATTTTTTTAGTGGGTAGCACTGGAACCTATTTATTTGGAACTAGACTGAAATTTCCAGAGTATTTAAGGGGGATGGATTTAACACTAACAATCCTACAGATTGCCCTACATCTTGGCTGGATTTAAACAAACAACAAGAAAAAAACTTCTTAAACTTTTGAATTTCTGTTTTCTGTGTTAGAATATAGAAGAGCTCCAGAACCTCTTCTTTTAGTCAGAGATAGGAAGTGCCCTCACCAGGCGCTTGGTTCTGACCTCAGTTGGAGGATCCTTGGCCTGGAGTCAAGCAGTCACTGCACTCACTGAAACAGCCAAATTAACTGTCTGCTTAGCCATGGATTAAAATTCATTCACTGATCCAAGACAGTAAGTGAGACAATAATTTGCTTCTCCTACTTTGTTTCGCAGCAGATTCTCATTCAGACTAAACCTGCAGCTCAGCATCAGGTTTTTTTGCCCAGCAGTAACCACAGTGGCACTGTAAATTTGTACCTCCAATAACTTCAACAGGTAGGATAAATAAATGCAGATGTCAAAAGAGAAGGCTCATCCTGTTTTTAGTAACACAGACACTATATGAGAGCAGAGTACAAAGACAGCTTCAGGAGTGCTGATGCAATCAGCAGTCACCATTATTTCGAGTGGTAACTTGTAACAAATAAAGTGTTGTTTCCTCTGAGCCAAAGACCTCTTCAGCACTACCTTTACCACCACAGCCTCACTCTTCTCTAACAAACCACAGGCTTGATTGAAACGTTAGAGAGTAAATTGCTTAATGCTTTCTAGAGACCTCAAATATGTGAAGTGCCCAGTGTATAAAAGAGAGAGCTCATTTCAAAACCAAGCATGAAAAAACTGACCTGCTGGAGAAAAGAGCCTCTGCCTTGTTCCTGCTCAGCTTAAGTACTGTGCTTGGATTTCCTGACAAAGCAATGCATGCTTCCAAGTCCATCACTTTTAAACCAATATATAAGACAGAACAACTAATACAATCTTAATTATGCAACGCAAAGGTGACCATCTGGCTGCTTAGGAACTGAATCTGACCCAGATAACAGCAAATATATTTTGTATCAGTGACAAAATTTTAGGTGCAACATCCACATCTCTCCTATTAGCATTGACATGACAAAACAAACAATTTCAAGATGTAGTACAGAAGTCATGTGATGGAAAACAGTTTATCTCCTGCTGTATGTATGTCCTGTACATTATCAGACTCTTGGCAGAGCAAGATTCCTCTCACCAAGATAATAGGGGAAGAAAAGCTTTTCTCAGTGTATCTGACCAAGTCAAAGACCTGGTATTCATGTCAATAAAGCTTTACTATTTCTTGTGATGATAATCATGTATCATCCCACCCCTGAGCTGGCTATAACTCATCATGAATGAGTAGATCATTATATAAAAGTACTACCTACTCTGATGTACAGTAATCTGACTGCATCTCTGTGTAGTGCGAAAGGCCCCCAAACAACAGTAGGGGTGGTCACAATAAATCATTTGAGTATAAATTCAGCACTCACTGCAATAGCACTGCAATATTTCACACACATATGTTCCAAGGGAAAGGGTTTGTTCATAAATACACTGATGATATAACTGACTTGGACATCCCAGCTGAGTTTAGAGAGAGGAGTAAAATGAAAATTTATTCTGATTTTCTGGGTATGGGGATGACTTTTCCACCAGAAGTGACCGGTCCATCCTTGTCACACCTGTCCAGAAACTCCACACTCACTCACCCATACCACCAATACATGAGAAAAGAAAGGCAGAGTTGTCTGGGAAAGTAAATTTAAGATGAGGAAGTTATTCTGGACCTGCTGTGTGGCCTCACTCCTGGGGAAGGTTTGCAGAGAGGTAAAGAGAAGCCAGGTCTAACTTTGCACAGGCAAGAGCCAGCCTCCCTAAAGCCAGATGGGCACTGGTCTTTCACCAAGTTCAACTTGCCAAGAACAGCCACAGTGTTTAAACTACTTTTTTGGGGATGGTTTTGCCCTTCCCCCCCCTGCCCAGGGTTACTCCACCTTTCTGAAGATGAGGAGCATATGCAGGCTTAGTTGTGACACTTAGCACAGAAGTCAGAGAAGTGGTGAATGCTTGAGTACAGGCAGCTGTAAGTTGTGATTCTCAAAAAGTTTTCAGATTAGCTTTCCCTTCAAAAAATGAAATAGCTTTTAAACTAAATATCCATTATAAAATGTATTGACAATAACAGAAGTGAAAATTCGGTATATTTGAAGTCTCACTATTTAAGGGAAGCTCCTGTAAAAGCAGACATTGTATGCATTCACTGCAACAGATACACTAATATTTTGCTTTGTATAGAATATAGAGGATAACAGTGTTCAGAAAGCCCAGTAAGACACCATCTTCTGCATGGACAAAAGGCAGTGACAATGAAGAAGGTAAAGGGTGTAGAATTGCACGGAGGGGGCTGATGCTGAAGATCAAACCACTGATAAATAAGGGTGCTGAGAGGAATAAAAACAGAAATTATTTCTTAGCCATCATACAAATCCTCAACACTCTTCTATTTTAATGATTTCATAAGTTCTCAGCACCTGAAAAATATGTATTTTCTTTTAGTAACTACACACTTATTTAATTCACCTTCCAAAGAAATCAACACTTGTTAGGTATTTGCTTTTCCTAAATCCTGAGAATCATAGAGTTAATGCTAGAGTATTAATTTGAAAAGCTGAGGAAGAGCATTACAAATAAAATCTAAAATGAATTAAACTGCTTTATTCAGTGGAAGAACAAAAAACAGCAATACACATATTTAGAGTCATTAATGTACCAACAATCTTAATTGAACTAGTATTTTTAAGCATGCGACTGAATTAAGTAATGGACTGGAACAGAGCCTATAATCAGCAATGATGCCTTCAGACTCTGTTTGAAGATAAGCAGATGGGTAAATTTAAACGCAGAAAAATAGATTTTTAGCCTAATAAATTTGCCTCCTGCATATCTTTTTTACTGTTTGGCAGCATGTTATTGTGGTGGGAGAGTTACACCTATTAATCTGAAACTGCACTGGATCCTCTCTTCAGGAATAAGTTTTCTTCCATGCATTTTGATATTCTCCCCAGCCTTGATGGAGAAATTCTCATTTATCTTGAAATAGATGGATATTAAACCCAACTCTTTCTTCAGATTAGAATGCATCAGGAATTGCTCAGATGTATCAGTGCCCTAGATAAAAGAGATTCAGACTTTTCCTACCGTACTTGGCTCATCCTGCAGAGAAGTTATACCCTGAAAGTTCCACAGTGATCAGGCTGCTGGGGCTGACTTCCCTAAGCTCCAGAGTTGTCTTCTCCTGAAGGCAACTTGGGGCAAGACTCTTATCTCAGATTACCTGACTTGTCTTTTGGGGCAATCCCTTTACTCACATCTGCTGCACCCTCACACCTACTCCTGAGGCACAGACTGCACCATCTATTTAAAGAGGAATTTTTTAAAAAGGGAATCCCTCAATAACTTGACAAGCATTCTCTGGCTTCTCCCAAGCTGCAGACACCATCCAAAACAAACCAAAGCTGGCTCTGTGAGTGTTCTTTCACAAGACATGAGAACGTGAGAGCTTTATTTGTTGACCAGCAGGTGCCATGGTGGGATTGTACCAATTATCTGCCTGCACCAGTCTGCCACCTGCTCAGGAGCCAGAGCCAGAATCAGACATGTCCAGGAAAAGTGTTGGAACTCCACCACCACGAAGTGGAACTGACCTTCTGGAGGACTTACTCTGGTGTCTAAGAGTCAGTGACTCTTTGTTCAGTCAGGAGAAAAGACAATTGGCCTTTGCTTACTGTTGGATCAGAAGTGATATATTAATATGAAGGTACTCAAAAAAGAGTGTTTATAGTGTCAAGACCAATTTCTAAGAAGCCAAAATTTTCAAGGCTATGTGAGTACAACAGCATGTTTCTCTTTCTGTTCATTTGTTCTTCCCTATGAAACAATAACTTCCTACAGCAGCAATCAAGAACAAGGTGAATTTTACATTCACCTAAACCGAAACATTTGAGAAGCATAAATTAGGGAATTTCATTAGCTTTAATGCAAAAGAGTGTGTTTCTGAAGTCTTTATCATTTTATTCCTGCAAAGGAATTAAGAAGATGACATGATTAGCAGGTTAGAAAAATATCTGTGGAAGTGCCAGTCACTATAACTGCTTGATGAACATGATACTTATGGAACAGATAAGGAGCTTTCTGATCTGGCACTTAAAAGATTTACAACTTGCAAACACTTTGGGGAGTACCATTGATTTAACTGGATCTTGAATGCTGGCACAACAAACCAGTGCTGAAAACACTAATAGTTGTGCTTATGGATAGCTCAGTCATCTGATGCTGCTTGCTTTGGGGCCATAGTTAATTGTTAACATTTTGGGGACAAACCAGTGACCCTGTGTTCTTGCTCAGGAATGTATGACCATTCACCAGCAACCAGTTTGTGCTGAATGCCCACTATGCTGGAATATTTTGGTGTTTAAAGATGCACCCCGCTCAAACTTTTCTGTGTTGCTACTGGCTTTTCATCAGACATCCTGTTTATGGAATATTCTCTCATCCTGCTCTGGAGTGATGGATGCACTGAGATGGAGGAGACTTTGTAAAAGCTAAAAATCACTCAAAGAGAAATTAAATAGCTTTTGATTATAATTTCTTATTATTAGATTTAGGAAACTGCTTTAATGAAATCAAGATGGAACACTTTGGATGCAGCAAAATTATTACTTTGACTTGAAATAACAACAGAAATATTTAAGAATAAATAAATTTAGACATTGTAGAAATATGATTAAGACCAGTGCAACTAGTAATAAAACAGAAAGAGAGACATACTTATTCCAAGTTTAATTTATTTGTGGCTAGCAAGTTTTAATTAAAACAAATCCTATTTGCTGTGTATTTACCAATTTATCATACGAGGACCATAAAGTGGAATTATATTGGGTGATTTATTTTCTGGATGTTTCTCTCTGCTTCTGTGTTCATGTCTAAATCATGATGAGAAAATGAGACCACTAGAAAAATCCAAACAGTTTATTTAAAACAAAATGTGTAATTGTTCAGAAATAGACTATTGACTTTCACTGGGTTAAACAGCTCATGTACTGATTAGGCTTGAAGCTGTAATTGTTCTTGTCACCCAAACTCTGCTCAGTCAATATCTTTTTATCATATACATTTTTAATCACATATTAATAAACAAGAAGGTGTGCTTTATTGACGGCTGGATTAGTTTATTGACCAACTCAACAACTCTCTGTATGGTTTCTGAGCACAGAAACAAGGTCAATGTGTAAAGATGAGGAATAGTACATTCACCATCTTTAATATACTTCAATCTGACAGTGTACATCCTTTCTTACAAGTGCTGCAATCTGTATAATTTCTCCAATTCTTTTAGAAATTATTTCATATTTGAAACAGTCTCACTGTTCAAGCATGTTTTGACTTGAGTTTCAGGAACTTTAGACTTCTATGAGCTTCTCTAATTCAATTTTTTTTGTCACCTTGACACAAAGCTGAATTGTTTTTTAAACCTCTGTGAACTCAAGTTTTCAGATACTTGTAAATTCTTACCAAGTATTCTCTAATTACTTCTATTTTGGAAAATATTTTTGGAAAATTTTCAGATTCTCCTAACTGATAACTTTATTCATCCTTATAATCAGTTCTTGTAAGATTTTTCTTTGTGATTTGTCCATGTGAGTATTCTCCTTGAGTAATCCAGGTTTGAAATTATGGCATCTAAAATAATTGTACGAAATTAATGATTAAAACAATAATAAAATGTGTTACTACCTGTGTATATTCTTTTCCTGTCAGAAAAGATTTGTGCAGAGGAACTCCCATTCTGCACTCCCTCTTTTTAAAAACTTTTTGTTTGTTTGTTTTTAATTATTTCTTTTATTTTTCAAAAGAATGAAAAGTAGAATAGAAATAGATCTTTTTATCGGGATCTCCATTTTTACAAAACACTGTTTCGCAACAGGAAAGTAATAAATCGAAAATATGTTGATGACTCTGCCTGTCAGGCACTCACATGAGCACCGAAACCCAAAAGTCATGTGGAAAAACAGCTGACTGCCAGCACACACTTCTCTTCAGCCAGAAACAGAGACGAAGCATGTTTTCAGCCCGAAGGTTTTAGTCTCTAAAGCCTTCCACATGCTTTTCTCCTTAAGGTATGAGGTCAAAATGATCAATCACTGTAGTATCATGTACCAGTAGCTCTGATTTTACCAGTGAATAGTTTGGGTGATGAGAAATATGGAAAAAAGGTCTGGCTCAACTGTTTCTAAAATCACATGCAGAGGCACTATTGCTTTGCTTTCTCCCTGTGCAGTTCTTCAGGTGCCTCTCAAATACGCTCTATTCCCCACTATGGATTACAGCTCACAGCAAGGAGAGGCTGTCTGAAGAGATCTCTGTATTTCTTTTTTCCCACCCAAGCACTGCTTTGTCTCCCAGAGTATATTGTTATCAGCTTTGGTTTTTTTGCAAACAGATTAATTTATTATCTAACCGCATTCCTGCTTCCTCTAGGTCCTTTTATGCTACTGATTGTATATACACTGTTTTTTAGGAACAGGTAAAATATCTCAGTACTATCCAGTAATGTTTTTCTGTGCCTTTGTCTCTGGAGTTTAAAAGATATACCAATTTTATCCTTTTTGTGAGTGCTATGCTATAATCCCCAGGCAGTCAGTCAAGGAAAAGACTTAAGACTCAAATATACTGAAGTATAGAAATCTAGCATAATGATGGATAGAAAGCTGCTGGTGTAGTTATTAAACACCAATCAGTGACCCCCTAGACACTTTAATTTTCAATGGGGAAGTTTGAAAAAGCAAACAGAGAAGAGAGGATCCTTCACTCCACTCATATCTCAAATACTGTGAAAGGGGAACTGAGACAACAGCAGAGGCTCAGGCTGAACTGCACATTACCACAAGGTCTTCTCAGGAAACAAAAGGTGTTACAGAAATACATCTGAACCAAGAGCAGACTGAACTCCTGCGGATGACTAAACCAGCAAACCCATTCATATTCACATGAGCATTAGCCCTGTGAAAGCACCGAGTGCACCGGGATGTTGTGCAGAAGTTCTGGTCATGCAAGGTAAAGCTTCCCAGAGGCACCTTTTAATTGGTCTCATTTTCTCTGCCAAACATCATCAAAGTTTCAGATGTTCAGGCCAGGTCTTGTCACTTTACTATTTCATCACTTTTTGGATTACTGACTCCCAGCATAAATGTTCTCAAACATATTTGCACCCTGTGTGTTTTTCTGCCTTTCACATGCACACTTCCTTCCCTAACATCCTTGATGAATTCATAAAAAGCAGAGAAAGATAAATTACGGAGTGTGAACTACTATTAAACCCCACAAGGTAAATGGTTGTCCAGATACTTTTTAATTTTAAGGGTAGACAGAGGAAATTTTCATAACTCTTTAGGAACAAAGTCCCCTCTACTTAATTTCTGACTTTTTTAAGAAAAAAAAAGCCCCAAAACACAAGAAACCCCAGCAAATATGCAAGCTGTGGATACCACATGCTGCTCCCTATGTCAATGTGTAGGAAGTATATAGAGTTAGGCAAGCAAAAGCGTTTCTGGGAAAGTTGTTATTAAAGGGAAGGCAACTACTAGAGCCAGTTTATGAAATGATTGAAATGAGTGCTATGCACAATGAATGGGCTGATTTCCATGGTAGGAACACACCGAACCATGCCAGCGTGGGCTGACTCACCACAAATAGGTGGGTTTGACTCTTGGCTCTGACACTGACTTATTGCATGGCCTCAGGCAAATCCCTAAACATTTGTTTTTAGTTCTCCATTTATATGATTTGGATAATACTTACATACCTGAAGGGGATACTTTAAGATACAATATGTTTAAGATACTACAAAGATTTTAAATGCTGTAACACAGCTAAGCCTCATTAACACCGTCAGACTAAAATAAACACCGGATGATTTAGGCAATGCTGCTCATGTTCCTGGAACTGGGGAACTTCACTGAACAAAGAGCAAAATCTTCAAAGAGCCAGGGGAAAGGGAAGGTACAGACTATTGTGAAGGTGAAGCACTTTGCAAGGGTGGGTGAATTTGTGGGGGAAGAAGAACAAGTTTGTTAATAGGCAAGAGTTCATCTTTCATTAATTATTGAAGTGGTTGGACAGCGCTGAAAAGCAGCACATGCTCTGGAGTGGGTGAAGAAAACAAGAATCATAGCCCCAGTTACCCCCTGTATTGGAGCTAGGGAGGACTTTGCCAAGCAAAGACCTACGGGTTTATTTATATTTCCTATATAATCTGAAAACACAAATGTCTAGAGAAATCCTCTCCATTCAGACCTTCCTCTCCTGTCAGGAAGGGGAGACTGTTTTCTCCAAAACAGCACGAGATGCTCTGAGAGTTCCCCAGGACTGAATCATGCAAAAAGGGTGATGCTTATCATCAGGAGAAGTCCTGGCATGGTGAGAGATGGGTTGGAAATCCCTCTAGAAGACAAGGGCCCAGTAAAGCCACTGGGAAGACAGCTCATCCTATGGTGGCTGCATTAAACTCACTGCAGTGAGGACAAATTAGGAGCCCCTGGACCTCTGCTGGAGACTCTGGGCCTGCCATCAATGTCCTGAAATCCTTAATCACAGAATCAAAATCAGTTTGTGTTGGAAGTGACCTTAAAAATCATCTAGTTCCAACCTCCCTGCTATGTGCAGGGACAGCTCCTGCTAGACCAGCTTGGACTTAGCACACTCCCAGGCCAGGACAACCTGTTCCAGTGCCTCACCACCTTCACAATAAAGAATGCCTTTCCAATATCTAATCTAACCCTACTCTCTTTCAGTTCAAAGCCATTCCCCTTTGTCCTATCTCCACATGCCCTTGCAAAAAACACCCCTCTCCAGCTGTCCTGGTCCCGTAGCTCCCTTTATAGCCGCTGGAAGGTGCTATAAAGTCTCCCTGGAGCCTTCTCTTCTCCAGGCTCAAAAACCTGAGCTCTCTCAGCCTGTCTTCATCTTAAGCCCCACTTACACCAGAAGGAATGCATTTTTGGGCTCACCCAGAGAGAGGCAAATCCCACACACGGAATATCAGATAAGATAAACAGCAACATTAGCACTTCTGAGGTTTCCTCCCCCCACTTTTTTTTTTCCCCTTCTCTAAAGTTTTTTCCACACTTGAAGGTCTTAGTGAAAAAACACATTCTTAAAAAAAGGGTGGAGGGAAAGCCTGGAAGCATAGAGAGTGGTATAACAGGGTGTGAAATCAGGTTAGCTGCACCAGAAGTAGGAGGGAGAGGTTGGAAGTGAATGAGGAAGAGAAGCTGAAGTGGAGGTCTTGGAGTGAGGGAGATGCAGTCAGAGGCAGGAAAAAAAGGGACTTCTCTTGGTCAGTGGTAAGGAGCAGGTGAAATTGTATCAGTGAACTTTGAAGCATTAAGAAATGAGGATTGTGACAATTGGGGAAAAGATCTTTTCTTCTCAGTAAGTACATTTGCAGTAAACCTGAGAAAACGAGTTGAGGAGTCAATGATTTGAACAGGATCTCCAATTTTTGGGGATAAACCTCAGTCTTTTTACTGGTTTGACAGGAAAGGACTAGCAGCTGGTCCTGTCTCCAGACCAGTTCTGCCCTAATCCTGCTCTGAATGCCTGCTCCTGGTTGAAAAATACTGCCCTGTCCTGCAGCTTTTACTGCCCAGGTTAGTCCCACAGAAAGGGCAGCTTGGGTTCTTCACTAACTTCATCTATTTTTGTGTCTTATTCACCACTTGTGACAATCCTAAAGATGGAGTTGGGTCTAGAACACAGTTTGAGACACTGCCACACTGCTGGCTATAAAACTGTTGCCCATATGAGAAAACAAACATATTTTCACCCTGTAAATTGATAAATTCTTTATAGATCACATCAATTGAGAGACACAAAATCAAATTCATAGTAAACTAGCAAAGATGATACATTTTTACTACTCTTACAGACCACAGAACACTTTTCTTCCAAGAAAAGTTGAATAAAACACAGAGCTTTCTTAAGGAGACTTTTCTCCTTGTCTTCAGAAAGTCCTTAACGTGACATCTGTCCCTGCACTGTCACCTCCTTTAAAACTAACAAATGCATGACAGATAGTACAAGATTTATAAATTAAAGAAACCCACCCCTTTTAAGTAATATTCTTTAAATCTCAGTTTCTGACAGTCCTCCTATTTGCTCAGTAACTGTAATAGGCGTATTTTTCAGAAAATACTGAATAAAAACTGACAAGCTATCGGGGGAATCTGAATGCATAATTGATAGGGGCATAAATTAATATGATTAGGCCTTTATTGGGTGCCACTGCTGCCAAACCTACAAAAGGGGCATGGAATAAAACATGGCTATGTTCTCAGGGCTGATAGACATCAATATGTAATGCATATTATCTCAAACCTTCTCATGTAGTCTGCTTATGACAGCACTCAACCTAATTGAAATTTTTATCTTTCTGTTGCATGCAGACAGTTTTGACTAGCTGCTTCCAGGGAAAAGAGAGAAATCCAAATGACCCAAACCAAGATTTCTCTGTAGAGGTATATACCCTTCTTGCAAATCACTTTAAAATGGCTTTTTGCTTTCTGGTTTTATAAAGCCATCTTCAGAAAGCTGCATTAAAGACAACTTGGGATTTGGTTTGCCTCTCTCCCTTTTAACTAAGCTTAACAGTGCATTTCCCTAAAAGAAAGAAAAGAATCAAAAGATTTTTTCGTAAAAATCAATATATTGTATGCTCACATCAACTGAGGCCACATTTTGCTGCAGTTCTTCACACTGCAGTTATACACCTTAGGAAACAATCACTTTCCTGTTTGTTAAAGAATTTTAAACTCTATCTACCTCCTGGTCCATGGAGAAACAGTTAAAAATTAAGAGTGATCTCTTGAACTGACATCCCCAATCCCTCAAAAAATGTTGGTCAGGTGATCCAGTTCAATTAAGAGAATTTGAAATTATATTTCAAGGTTTTGTTAACTTTTTCAGTTCTCTTTATGAATTCACACACTGTGAAATGAAAAGCCATGGCAAAACAGTGATAGCTACCAGTTCTAAAATGTTTCAAACCTTTTTCTGTAAGTGAGAATGTAATCAATGTTCACTTTTCATGACGGATTTTTTTTTTGACAAGTCCAAGTTGATTAAAAAGTTCCACATTTAATGTTTATCTCTTCATGGAAAATGCTATACTGCATGAGCGTTCCTGAGAATTTGTGCTACTGTTACTAAATACTTTCATTACACTAGTGCTGGATGTTGTACAAATAAGATAAAGAATCGGTTTCTGCTCTGTTGTTTAGAGTCTAGAATGGGATTACTCCTGGAGCCACACACATTTAACCTGCAAAGATAAAAATAAAACTGAGAGGGGCAGAAATGGGTCCAAAAACTTATTTTGGCTTTACTGAAACTAACTTCCTAAGACACGGGAAATAAATCTAATCTTGCTTTCTGAAATTTGTTTATAAGCCCACGCATTCACATTGATAAATAAAAATCATGTTATTGGTTATTTTCATACCAAGACTTGAAGACAAAGGCAGCAAGCTAAAAAATCACTTTCTTGTGTTAATGGACAATCTTTTACTCTTCTGCCTCATCACTCCAATATCATAAGCAGTAGGGCATCCATAAATATGAAGAGGCCACACATTTTGTAGCTTGAAGAATGACGCATTGTGTTCTGAATGATCCATTTTGCTGCAGCTGTAATTTCAAGTCATTTATTTATTTCAGAGGCTATAGAGAAGTCCCACTTTCATTTTAAATCTGCCTTTGCTAGTTCCAAGTTCAAGATGGGAAACAGACCTGCTATGATTTCCTTTTCACTTGTGTGTGGCAGAGAGGTCAGGGCAGTTATGGACAACAGGAGCTCATGAATTTTCTCTCAAGCACCCTGGAGAAACTTCAGACTTTATTTTACTCTAGTGTCAATTTGTCATACGAATAAGTTTTAATGAAACATGTTTTGGGAATCTACTGCTGCATGGCTTCAGTGCTGTTTGTTCCTGCTGTGGGGCTCTATTGAAAAGGTATCTCCTTCTCCTTTTCCAGAAATGATTGTTGGCCACCATATCACTAGAACTGTGCATGCACAATATGCACAGTTGTGTGGATTGTCAGGGGTGACATGAGGGTGTGGGGGTTTAAAGGCTGGCTGCTAAGATAATGGATTACAAATACAGCTCTAAGTTAAAAATTACTGCTCCTAATCAAACCATAAGGTACACTTAGACATCCCTCTTCACAATGCAGCTTCAAAACTGGAAGCCTAAACCCAATTCCATGAACAAAATTGACACTGGCAGATGAGAGAAATATGCAGGTTTGCCAGTAGCCTGTGGAGTACAGAGGTAGGATTCTGCAGACTGACTTGGGTTTGAATGTAGATTTGGTTACAGGATCAAGATGTTGCCAGCTGGAGCACCAATATCCAAATGACCTCTCTCAGACACCTGTGAGACATCCAGGGCTCCTACAAAAAAGTGATGGTGTGGGGCTTCCTGCTTGCTTTGCATGGAACAGTGCAGACTCTGAAATTTTCACACTATTTTGGAAAGCTGTGAAGGACGATTGAAGCTTTTTCAATGGGGCAAAGTCACATGCTTAATCATGAGAAAACCAGCTCAGGTCATGGCATATTTTTGGTGACTCTCTGTGGGCCAGGCTTTTTTGGTTGTCCTACATACTTTAGTATCTACTTGGTCAAACCAGAACTGAGCTGTGTGTGATGGAGGGTGTAGCAGATGAAACCAGCTTGTGCAGTCATGGCATCCACTTGGACCCACTGCCTCACATGGGCTTGATGATCCATAACACAAATCCAGGTTATTATGATGGCCTTGAAACCAGCCAATGAACACACACCGAAGAATCATATTAAACATGGGACAGAGGAAGAGAGAAACGAGCAGGATTTTCATGGGTATGAAAGCCCAGGACCACGCCGAGAATAAAAACCATCTGCAGTGCTACTATAATGAATCACAGGTATTAATTAGCTCACAGAACCCTTGTACAGCAGGGATGGGCTGCTATCCCTGCATGCAGAGGAGAGAACTAAGACTCAGGAAACAAGAGAGATATTTCCAGAGAGGTGAATAGCACCTGAGGCCTCCAAGCCTCTTTGTAGTTTTGAGGTCTGTTCCTCCCCCACAAAATATTTTGCCAGAGGTAAAAAAGGGCTTCTAAACAGAGGCTGTAGAAGTTCCAGTCCTAAACCTCCACCAAACCACCTTACAGGATACTGGCAGAAATCTTACTGTGCTTACTGCAAACCAGTGAAAGCTCCAAATTTGCCAAATAACTACGGCTCTTCAAGAGGTTAGAACTTGCCTGAAATTAGCAAAATAAAACACAAACAAGGGTTTAATATCCCCTCCCCTCACTGCAAAGCCATTTGAGGAATTTCATCATTGTGACATTTTCAAATGAACAAATTGAAACACTTTACATGTTAGTAAAATGCATTGTACCAACCATGTTTTAACTAAGATCATTTATCACTGCTGGAAAGTTGCTGAGTAAATCCTTTTGACTTTGTGTTATCCCATTCATCCTTGTTTCAAATAATGCAATTCTAACATTGTATTGATATTCTTTAAGATTTCTCCCCCCTTATTTTCAATTTAAAAACTGGTTTCTAAACACATTTGATGCAACTAAGTTTTATATTTGTCTCCTTATGGAAGTATGCAGAAGATGTGCTCAGCTATATTGATCTCTGAGGAAATGTGGATGAGGTAGATAATGTGAAACCTTTTTGTCATTACTACCAGTTATATAGGTTCTGGAAACTTTCTGTGTTTGGCTGACTAGATAAGTGGATGCACTCACATTTATTTGATTGGAAAAGTATGGGGGCTAAACTGTGTCTCCCCAGTTTGTGCATGGAATTGATCTTTTGTGTATTAACAGTTTTCTATTACAGCAAAGGAATTGCTGATTAGGAGAGCAGAAGCACCCCTTTCTTTCTGCTGCAGTCTTTAGAGGCCAGACTTAAAGAAGAGGGAAGGAAAATAAACAAGTTAAGGAAGGGATGACAAAAGGGCACAGAGCAAAGTGCAAAATACTTCCACCTCTAACCTTCAGAAAATGAAGGAGAAAGCAATTTCTCTCTTGACTGTATTAGCCCCTTGCATCCCTCACATGTGTGACAGACCTATCCTTACTCCCCCTGGTCTGGAGTAGCTGCAGATGGCAGGTACTTGCTCGTTCTGGCTCAGTTGTAGGAGCCAAGGCTGGTACTCAGGTTTACCCTGACAGCTGGGGCAGCAGGTAGAAGGTTGTCAATGTTCACATGCAAGCCCCAAGACTTGATGTACAGGAGTTTGTCTGAAAGGTGAGCGAGTATAAACTGAATCACAGCATCACAGAACATGCTGAGTTGGAGGGAACCCACAAGGATCACTGAGCCCAACTCCTGGCCCTGCACAGGACAACCCAAGAGTCACACCCTGTGCCTGAGAGCATTGTCCAAACACTCCTTGCACTCTGTCAGGCTTGTGCTGTGACCACTTCCCCAGGGAGCTTGTTCCTGTGCTCAGCTACTCTCTGGGTGAAGAACCTTTTTCTAATATCTATCCTATGAGGTACATTCTACTGGGAAACACTCAAGTAATTGATTTCCCCCCCTCCGTTCTAATTCCTCTGATTGTTCAACATGCCTCAACACAATCCCCACCTTTCTCCGAGTTTCCAAACTGTGTTCTGTACCTGCTCTACAACAGGCACCAAGATGTACACAAGTTGCTGCAAACAAGTCCCGGCCATGAAATCTTAATTTGGGATCCAGACTAAACTTTCCTTTGTGATAAAGAGATCTTTCAGTCCTCTTGCATCACTTATTCCCTCCCCCACATAGGTTACTGCCTTCTTATCTGAACTGATTTAACCCTCTGCTCTGCAGAAGCAATGATTAACCAAATTAAAAGGCCTTTTTTGAAAATATGTTTTTTCTTGACCTGGTTTATAATGTGAGCACCAGGTTAGACAGTGATACAGAGAGACTTTTTGGCAAGGGGGGAAGCAGCTGGGAACAGGGATCATTTAAAGTGTCATTGTTGTTATAGTGCAGACAATTCATACTACAGGGTACGGTGCTGGCACCCAGAGTGCAGAGGTGAGTGGCAGAAAGGCTGTGGTGCTGTTTCCTCAACCTGATGGGTCTCAGGACCAGGACTAACCAGGATCAGATGGTCAGAGACAACCTCCCTGTAGAGAGCAGGCAAAGGCAAAGTCTCTCAAACTCTGCCCACAGTCCTGATACCAATCATTACTGGGCACAGCCCTCCCTCACAGCTTGTGTGAATGTGCTGATGGGGACCTGATATGCTGGGCTTTGGCTTGATGCCCCCTACAGCCAGAATCTCGTTCTCCATCTCTGCACCCCAATGTGTAGTTTTTTTGACTCCTCTTTCTTTTTTCCTGAGTCCTACAAACCCGTGAGCTGGCATCAGACACTTTATGATGTCTCTTTGTTTTTACGTCAGCCTGTCCTGTTTATTAAAATACAAATCCATCAGGTTCAGGTCCATATGGTCAATCTCCTTTCTAAGTTGGGTGCTGACCCACTATACAATTCCTGGTAACGATGGTGACTGGCATAAAGCTCATCTAATCACAATAAATCCTGCACAGACTGAGGGCTCTGTCCTGCCCTTGGTGGCCCTCCTACGCATTTCAGCTTTTCATGGAAGTTTAGACTAGTAGTTTTATAATCCAGTCTTAATGAAAATTAAACAAATCTCTGCCATGATTGTTGCAAATGACATATAGAAGCACACAGAAGATGATCTCAGGCAAAGTTAAAAGTGATCAACTTGTGCAAACTGGCAAAGTGGTGCATTGTAGACAAGAGATATCGCTCAGAAAACCTGGAATGGAGCAACTTGCATTAATTAGCTGTAACATTTTATGTTGTCCAAGATTCTGGCCCATTTCTTAAAAAAAAAAAAGTTCTGGATGTGCTAAAAAAATTGGGTGTATAAATTACAGCTGCCCCTGTGACACTTTAACTTGAACGACCAGTACTTATTTAGCCAACTACAATAGGTCTCACTGTCCTTGGCAGGATTACAGGGGTAGTAGTTCCTAACATGGATGAGCAGCTCTTGAACAATTTCTCCAATGTATTAAGCACGAACAAGTTTTCTTTCCACATCAGGTGAGCATGTCTTTTCCTCCATCACACAAATTTATTGGGGCCATTACAGAGGGAGAAAACTTCCCTTCCTATGAATGTTTGTCTTCTCCTCCCCCACTTTTATGGGAATGCCACAAACTGATGGAGTGATTTTGTTCTGTATGTCTGCCTTGTTTTATTTATTTATATAACCAAAGACAATGATCACTGTGGTTACATTGCTTCTTCATTGCTTGCAAAGGAACTGGTGGGCAAAGACAAAGACAGGCTATGATAGATACTCTGTTAAAGACTTACCTTGTAGCTTTTCTTACTGACAAGAAATCTCAATTGTTTAAAGGGAATTTATAGTATAAAAAAATAACAAGTTTAGATAAAAAATGTAGTAAAATATTGTTGACTTATTCTGCCTTTATAAAAAGTTTTGGAGGCCTTGAAATATCCTCTACTGAGACCTGGACATGAAGGATTTCAAATAGATGAAACAAGAATATAAATATCTTCTACACAAGAATAATGGACAGAACAACATGACTGGTACATAGATCACACATATTATCTCAAATTCTGTATCTTAGGGCCTTCATTTGCAGAGAGAGAATCAAAAAGGGTTCAGAAAGGATATTCAAACACTTCAACAGCAAGGGTTTAATTCTTTCATTAATTATCAATCCATTGCCAAAGCAGAGGGTGCTTTTGTTTTTGTCCCTCATCCTGCCCCCTCTTTTTTCTACCCCTTGACCTGCATTTTCTGAAGTGTTTATTGATTTATTGGAATGTATTCTCCCATGTTCATAAAATTTCCTTAGGCACTGTAGTTGTTGCTTTTATAGAAGAGCTGTAAGTAGTGGTAACTGGCAATCTAACTTGGAAGATGCAAATAAGATCTCTGTATAGCATCCAAGCCTACTGAAGACTTCCAGAAAACACATCAAAGTGTGCGCAGGCTGAAGTGAAAATAAAATTCTTTATACCATACACATCCTGAATAAAATTGCATAGTTGTAATTTTATTTTTGTTGCCTTTCTAACAGAAAAACGTACTCTGAGCTTAATCGCGCTGCTTTTCTAAAGTCCAGAAATAAGGTCCAGCATTAAAAGCCATTTAGAAAGACTTTGCAAGTCTACATGAAGTAGTATATTGAAAGAAGATGCCTTCATTTGCTCGGCCAAATTCTCATTTTAATTATTTGAGACTCTAAACTTCCTTGTCCTTTAAGCAGTATTCCTTAAAGTGTGTCTTCTCAGCTCAGGTGTCAGATCAATTAATTTTTTCTCCCTTTGTTTGCTCTAGAGGAGACTTCTTTTATTACAAGAAAAGGAAAAAATGTACATATGTGATAGTAACTTTAATTATTGAAGGTTTTTGACACGGGCGATGAAAATGCTTCCCACAAAGTCAGCTTTGAGCACAGCCAGAGACAAGGCTGTGAAGGTCAGTGTTCAGATTAACATGCTCACTGGAAAAACACATGACAGACTTCTGTACTAATTGAAGGAGGAATGTATGGACTGATTGAAAGAGGGAAAAACTTCTATCCAGGGTAATTAAAAGCCTCTGACACCAGGCAACTAAACAGGCTTCCTTGTGAAACAAAAAATTGATATCCTTCCCTGTTTCACCTAAACTAAAGTGATTTTAATTCTGAGGATATATTTTTAAAGTTCCTTCTGAAGCAGTTGCCTGGCAGAATCTGGGTAGATGGAACTATATATTCAGTATCTCCCTTAATATTAAAGATGTTGCACACTGATTCCTGTCCTCTCTCAGAGTGTATTTCAGGGAACCTTCATGGCTTACACACCTACAGCATGTGATGGAATTAATTTTTGGCTGGCAGGCTCTTAAAAACCAGATTTTTGAAAAAAAATTGTATCTCTTTGATGGCAAGTAAGCCCTGGCACATGAGAGAGCAGATGGGGAATTGTGCAGTGTTTTGCACCACGGAAAAATTGTGCCTTGATGGTATCACCATCACATACACATGCAAGGCTGATGAGGAGGATGGGTAAAGATAAGCACCACACTTCCCTAGGACAGCTGACAGTTCATTTAAAGGAACAGAAGCTTTGGGGAAGAAATTAAATATTCTGAGAGAATAAAATTATTTTCCCTCCTGAATCCCATGAAAAACATACAAATGTGAAAGGCTTGAAAAAAGTGTTATAGCTGATAAAAAAGAGAAGTCAGCTGATGTTCTGTGAAACAGAGGATCTGGAAACAATTTACTGAAACACAGAGACGGCCTTTTAGCAGAATCCTTCTCCTTACTGCTTTTTATTCTCTGCCCTTCAATAAGGCTTCATGAAAGGAATGATCACTATCCTGGAGAAGACACAGTCATGCAAGTTTTCCTTTGACACAAAAATGCAAACTTCAACTTATACTAAATAAATAAAACTCATTAAAAAGAGGACAAAATGAAACAACAGGACACAGATTTTTTTTTTTTTAAGCAAACAATTCAACAGAAGATCCCAGACGCCTTATATCTTGGTCACTGATCACATATCCAGTTGAATAGGTGGCTCATAATGAAATGTTATGGGGTGAAGCTTCAACTGTTTTGCACATCTAGGTTACTCAGAGTGATTTAGTCCTCTGTGGCCAAAAGGCAGAGCATAAGGAAGAAATGGCACTGGCAGAGGGGAAAAAAAAAAAAATCTGTCCTTAAGCAGTAATAATTGGATTTGGGGCTCTCTCCAGCACAAATTAGCATTTATGGCATCTGGCCCAAGGACCAGATGCTGTAGGACTTCAGAGGTGTTTGGAAGCATCCAGTTAATGGCAGCAAGCTGCTGTTAAGGGGAGAACAGGGGACAGAGGCATGGGAGAAGGACAGTGCTTTCACCAAGCTCCACCATAGAGTGTGATAGCCTGGAAGGACCTAATCCATTGCTCAAAGTGAATGGAGATAGAGTTTTTTCGCTGGAGGACTCAGGGAAAAAAAAAGAAGCATCTTCTTCTCTAAATATTTTCATTGCTATAAAGAAAAGCAATTTGACCCTCTCTACATGAGGTCGAATCAATCCCTCTAAGAAGGAGAAGGTTATATTACCTCCTGCATTGAATTAGGCCCTTTGAACAGGTCACTCACCTTTCAAACCACCCTGCCATTTCTGGAAATTCTAAACTTCCCTTCAGCTCTATGCCAGCTTGGCAGACTAATTCTGGTCTAACCAAGAGAGTCCAAAATGCCATGAACTTTTCTTTTTGGAGGGGAGCAGGGGCAGGTGGGGGAAGATTATCATTCAAATCATTCTTTGGAGCTTGTGGTTCTCTAAAAGCCTTTGGTGATTTCTGTGTCTTTAGAAGATGTCAAGCTTAATGAACTATTATGTTATAATACTGGGTAATTGTGCAGAGACTTTCAAAACCCCTATGAAAGCTGCATACAAGCAGTAGTATCATTGGAGTCTTTGTTTATGTAACAGTCTGTGAAATTTAGATGTCAACATTTACAGCGCATCTACAAAAAGTTCCAACAACAGATCAGAAGAGTCTAGAATTAGTGAGTAAATGGAAGGAGAATTGTGAAGGAGCAAAGAAATATAGAGCCTAATAAATCATAAGGAAAGAAGTTAAGACAAAGAGATTTAGCAATTACCACTTAGCAATTAGCAGTGACACTTTTTTTGCCTGCTAGATAGAGGACATGCACAAAGTCTCACTTCAATTCTAGCTTTCCTTCACTTTTGGATTTGCAGATTCATTTGACCAGTCTGTCACTGTGACACTAAATAACACTATTCTGGAAATTTTCCAGCACAATGTTGTCTGTTTTGAGCTGGAAAGGGAGATGCTGATGCTATCAGAAGTGTTTATGGTGATCTATAAACATTATGGCTGACATTTTACCGAGAAAAATTTCAAAGTTCCCAAAGTTTCAAAGGCTGACTTGGGATTGAACATCCCTTTCCCCCCCTTTCAGCTCCTTTGTCTGTAGCTTTGCTGTTTCACAGTTTGGAGTATTTTATGGAATGTGCAAGGCCCTGCTGAGGTCCCTTTGTTGGAGTGCTTCAAAGCCATAAACATCAAACTATTAGCCCAGCTGATCTCTCCTGTATGTGCAACTTTTCAGGATAACAAATATTCCAACAGACAAATACTTAAGTAGGAGACATTTTCAACAATCTGCTCCAAGAAACATTTCTACGCACACGTATCTGGATTCTGTGATATATTTATACAATAAGACAGCTCCAATGATGGAAGGCAGAGAAGCTCCAGCACAGCCATCAGTAGCTGTTGCACCACCAGACACACGAGAGTAGGGACATCCACAAGGTTTTTCCTCATCTTAATCCATGACAAGAGCCATGCAAAAGAGTGATGAAACACAGGGGCAATGAGAAGCCAAAGACAGAAGATGAAGTAACCCTGTTGGACCTAGATGGAAACTGAAGCCAGTGAGCAGACAAAATCTGTCTGCTGAAGTAGAAGGGAGGAGTGGGATAATGGGAAGGAGTCAATCTTCTTCAGCTTGGAGACTGAGTTTTTGTCTCCACCATGGGAATGGGGTCTTTAGCAGTTTGTCAGTACCAACAGGTCAACTTCTTTTTCTTCTGGCCTACACATTAACAGTGGGGAGTTGAGGGGTTTGAAAAGTGCCTAAATAATTTGACTGAAAAAATTAAATGGAATTAAAAGCCATCACTTGGAATTTAAAATCATATAGTAATTAAAAGTCATCACTCAAGCATTTCCAGAGTCCCCCACTTAAACCAAAATATTAATCTTCAGAGCAAGTTTTAGAATCTCACTTAATTTTTCTTGAATAAATCTTGTCCAAAATAGACCTTTCAGAAATAGATGACCTCAACATTGTATTTTAAATAACAACCATTTGAAATGAATATTTCAAACTCTCGCACTCTACATGAAACATGGATATCTCAGGAGAAAAAAATCCCCACAGAATGCTTTGAGATTATGACAGTTTGAACACACCATCCATATTTTGAAATGCAACCTCATAATTTCCTCTGGGCTGACCCATTTGCTATGGTAGCAGTGGTCCAGAGTGGGTGTCCACAATGCTGACCAAACAAATGCCCACTGATACCTAAAAATCTTACTCAAAAATAAACTTCAGCCATTATTACCCTTCTCTCCTGCATGAAATACAAGGCAGTGCAAGAGATACCCAGATTATGCTTATTTCCCCCGCTTTTAACTTAATTTTTACATCCTCTACTAATTTCTGGATTATTGAAGAAGATAGCTGGTACTTTCTCACAGGAATATTTTCAGTTTTGCCCTAAGGCTATTCAAAGAAAGTAAAGAGATCCTCTGTGTACTTGAATTAATGTTTCTCTGGTTGTCATAAAATGCTGCTTCCTTGTTTATCTTTATGAAGAGAAGCTGGAATTATCTTTCATGGTCTTGCTGCACATTGCTGACACAAACTGTTCCTAACCAGTGACAAGACCAGAACATAAAAACATGTTTTGTTTTTTAAAAAAGCTCTTCTTACTCACAAAGGAACTTGGAAAGAGGTAAAAAAAAAATGCATACTGGTGAAAATCAGATGTCTTTAATAAATTGAAATCAATTTAATTGGGTTTTTTAAAATGGAAATCAGCACTGAGAAACTGAAAGGAAGTAACTCAGCCTACTTTTTACTAGACAGTGTGATGTCTGAATGGTTTGTAGGAGATATTAGTACCATAAAAACTAAGGCTCAGCCAATCAGTGCAGCCAGCTCCAAGGCAGGCTCTGGGTTTGTGTAAGCAGTACTTCTGTGCTTTCCTAAGCTGTTTGCTGAAATGTGTTCTTAAGAAGAAACCGAAAAGAGAGATATCAAGTGTTGGTAACTGCTCTTATGTGTATTTTTCTCCTTGCTGAGACACTGGCAAGGTGATCACAGCTGGGCAAAATTGTGTCAATATTACATTACATGATTTTAAGAAAGATGTAGCAGAGCTGCCCCCTCCTCTCATTTCTCCCCTCCTCCCACTCCCCCAAAACAGCACAGCATTAATTGTACTTGTCACTCACATGATTTTTAAGTTTAAGGCATCTCAAGAAGATTGTCATTTATAGCCTGCAATTCAAGTCTGTTATTCCTCTTGCAAAAGAATCAACTATATTGAACTGGAAATCTCACCCTCTAACTATTTATTAATATAGTTTTGAAGGAATTCTCAGATTTTTGTTGCTAACTGCTCACTTGGGTTGAAATGTGATGCACTTGTTGGCAGTGTTGCCCCAGAGGGACTGCAGTGAGGCAGACTTACTCAAGCTTCACTTGAACACAGAAATGAAAATCAATAAACAATTTGAACTTCTCAGAAGAGAATTTTTCTCCTCTAATGAATATACAAGCTTGGTTACAGCTTAATTTAAAGACTGAATTTAGTGTGTGTTTTTTCCCTGCACTAGGAGCATGACAAACACAAGCTTCAAGTGACATGTCCCAAAGGGAGACTTATTGTTTAAAAAAAGTAGAAAAAAAAAAAAGAAAAATAGAAGTGACCCAATACAAAATAAAAATGATTCCTGGTCTCATGGGAGAGAGAGGTACTTTAAAAATAAGGAAAATAACATGCAGCTGCGAAACAGATATCCTTTGTGACTTAGAGATACCTAAACTTGAAGCTTCTGGTGGGGCAAATTTCATAAAGTATGTATTTTCATTTGATTTTTTAAGTGACTGCAAATAGGGTTAGACCACAGTGCAGAAATGTGGTTGTAAACTCTGTAGTAGTTTGAGGATGTGTGTTTTGTGGGTTAGTTTCTCACACACACACAAATTAGATCTATTTATAACTTTTGCTTTCAGTATTGGAGTAGGCTATTATTGCAATTTCTGTAGAAATTAATAATATTAATTAAATAAAGACAATTACTGTAGAATTGATGTTTCCAAAATAAGGCATGCTTGCACTCAATATTAACTATTAGAGGGGTGAGGGCTGGGATGAGCTGCTGAGTTTTTGTTTTTCAGAATTTCTGCAGAGCTGTCAAACTAAACAGCTTTTGCCATCTGATAGTCTTGGCAAAGAGATTAGTTGAAAGCCCCAAAAGTGATTGCGTACAGCATTTTATTCTTCAGCACAACAAGAAACAGATTTGACTTGGAAACTTAGATCTCATCTGTGCAAACTGGAAACCAGATAAATTGGGTCTTATATACAAGTGCATATCAACTAAGTGACAAAATAAAATAAGATCTCTATTTCAAAACCAGTTCTAAAAATATAGTTCCAAAATATATTTTGGAAAAAACAGTGGGAATGTAGATGGACTGATTTACCTGATAAATTTCAATCAGTTGGTTGCAGTTTCTAGTCTGTGTAGAGAATATATTTAGGACATTCACATAGATAATACATAGCTTGACTTTCCAAACCAAACCAGATAGAGTCACATTTTTTTTACTATTAAAAAAAAAAAAATTGTAAATTTCTTTAGCCCCTGAACTCTCTTTCATGTTTGTAATCTTAACACCCCACTCAAAGGGATCTCTAAAGCTTTTCATTTAAACTACAATTATTCTTTTGTCTACTGGGAACCCAGTGCAAAGATGATGTCCTGTGTGCAAGAAGCAAGCAAGCTGAATATTAATTAACGAACACCACTTAATATGCAGAAGAAGAGGAGCAACAATCAGTCGTGAGCCCTTACATATTAACTGGTAGATCATTGTTATTCTGGGAGGCATCATAAGGCCAAATGCAGGTTACAACTAGTTTAGAAAATCTCTTTAATTAAGAAATGTGAAAGTTTAAGTCTCTCATTTCAAATATCTTATTGTGGCCATAAAAGACATCATTAAACGGTGTGATGGTATAGCACTTTTAATGCAGTCTGAGGTGGGGAACTGGACTTCAGCTGTTACTCCATTTGCAGTTTTATTGAATAAACAAGCAAAACACCAAGTTTTCACTGTTTTTCCTAAGATCATAGAATCATTACAGCTGAAAAAGATTGTTGAGTCCAACCACTAACTCAGTAACTCCACTTTCACCATTAAACCATATCCCCAGGCACCACATGAACCCATTTTTTGAATGCTTCCAGGGATGGTGATCCCACCTTATCCCTGGGCAGCCTATTCCAATGGCTGAACTACCCTTTCAGTGAAGAAATTTCAATATCCAATCTAAACCCCTCTTATGCAACTTGAGGCCATTCCCTCTTGTTCTGTCACTTGTTACTCAGGGGAAGAGACTGGTCTTTCTCACTACACCCTCCTTTCAGGGAGCTGTAGAGGACAGTAAGATCCCACCCACAAGCCTCCCTTTTTCCGGACTAAACAGCCCCAGCTCCCTCAGCTGCTCCTCATGTCTGACTCTCCAGATCCTCCACCAGCTCTGTTGTCCTTCTCTGGACTCTCTCCAGCTTCTCAATGTCTTCCTTGCAGTGAGGGGCCCAAAACTGGACACAGGATTGGAGGTGTGGCTTCACCAGTGCCCAGAACAGGGGGACAATCCCTGCCCTGTTCCAGCTGGCCACACCATTGCTGTTCCAGGCCAGGATGCCATTGGCCTTCTCAGCCACCTCAACACACCCTGGCTCATGTTCAGCTGCTGTCAACAGGACCCCCCAGGTCCTTTTCCACTGGGCCATTTTCCAGCCCCTCAGCCCCCAGCCTGTAGCTTTGCACGGGGTTGTTCTGACCCAAGGGCAGGACCTGGCACTTGCCCTCTTTGAACCTCATAAAACTGGCCTTGGTCCATTGATCCAGATCCCTCAGCAGAGCCTTCCTGCCCTTCAGCAGAACAACACTCCCACCCAGCTTGGCGTTACAAACCTGCTGAGAGTGCACTTGATCCTCTCATTCAGGTCATTGTTGCAAAGAAACAATTTTTTCTTTTCTTAAGGACATGAGAAGGCCACGAACAAACAAATCTCCATGAAACACCACCAAATAGGTGGATCAGGAGATCCACAAAGCAGTAGCCACAGAACTACTCCTGTTTGTCACTTTCCACAACTGTTGACAGCCTTGTAAAAGAGAGGAAAATATGAATTATATTGTCCAATGTTTTTTACTTGGCTAAATTAACTGAAGCAAACAGAATATTTCCATCAGTAAGTCTCTGGGCCCATTGCTGAAGGAGACTGGCCTCCTTGTTCCCATTTATCAGATGAAAAAAAATTGTGAAAAGATGAGGTGTGATCTAAAGCTACTTCTGAGGCCAGCATCAGAGGAAAATAGATACATTTTTCTAGTCATGGTCTCTACACTCATCAATATTGCTTTACCTGCTAACAAATTAACCTTCCCCCAATATTAATGAGACATATGAATATTAAAATCACAACAAGAATATGTCTTTATAAGATTCCTACTTCAAATTTTGCGTGTCTGATGATAGGGGTTCTACAGGTTTTGTTACTGCATGGAACCACATAACAAATAAAAGTGAAGCCATCCATTGCAGTGCATTAGTTCATCACAAAGTGCATTGTAATGAAAGGAACATCATCTGTTTGCAGATCTGTTTCTTGCAATATGCTTGACTGTGAGACAGGAAGAATCAAATTCAGTTCTCAACTGTATGCAAGGTTAAGTACTGATGACAACACTTTTTTTTTAGTAAAGGATGCAGCAGTGCACATTGATTCAGCTTTTTATCCTGTTCAATGAGTTATATGAGACTTTCCTGCATTTGCTGTACACAAAACATTTTCCTGATACATTACACAAAAATACATTTCTGTTTGCTGATGGTAAAAGGCTTCTCTGCCAAATACACAGCATCTCTCTGAAGCAAGTATTTAAATAGCTTTTACAGGAACAGTTTGAACAAGAAATAAGATGTAGCAACATCTTACAAGGATTTAATGATAAGACCTTTGTTTTATATTAAATTACATGAACATGTTTCTATGCACTATATATGGAAAAAAATCTTTATTGTTTTAGGCAATCTGGACAGTTTCAGCAACTTGAGTTGAAATATATGGCCAATGATTTAGAAGAAGTATACATTTGCCTTTTGGTCTGAAAAGGTAGTAATTCTTGTGACATACTCACAGGTTTACTTCTTAACATGCACAAGCAGAGCAATGCCATGAAATCTGACTCAGTGGTTTTACAGAGTTATTTCTTCTTAGCAATACCCAAAATTATTTACACAGTATTTTTCTCTTGCTGGAGATCTTCGAGGCATGATCTGGCCTTGAAGACTCTGAATCAGCCCCTTTTTCTCTATTTGTTTGTTAACTACCCATCAAATATAATTAGCCCAGTACACTGATACCACTTGCTAGACTGGAAGCTAAATGATGCAAAAAAGCAAGACTGGGCAAGAGTAGGAGGAGGGATAATGGTTACAATCTATGGAAAACAAATGAGCCAGTATTTCCAAGAGCCTCCTGCAGCAGTGAAAATCCTTCCATTAAACGTAAATTCCCATCAACAGGGAATTGTTAAAGTTGGCCAAGAACACTCTAAAAGTCTCATTGGTGATGGAAAAATCACCAGGTGGCACTGTTCTATATAAGCATAAAAACCTGCACCTGCTCACAGATTTCTGTTGAGTAGGGGAACCTTTGGGGAGGAAATGTTGGCTGTGAGAAGGGTCCTGTTTGCTGTTGGGCTGTGCTGCCCCAGGCTGGAGCTGGCCAGAGGTGCCAGTGGTGCTTTGTGCTGCTATGGGCAACTCCTGGCAGGTTCCACCCATCCCATGCTGGTTCTCATTTTGCATATGATCTACCAAACATGCCACAGATCAGTAAGGGGATGAACCTACAAACTAGGAAAGAATGTATTTTTCTACCAAAAAAAAAAAAAAAAGAAAAAAGAAATGAAAGTAGAAAACCTGGATATGACAGGAAACTTTGGGTGGATGGAGGAGCAAGGGGAAAGGGAGAAAGGCAGAAGTCATTCTCAGGATTAGAGACATTGTCAGAGCAGTGTATGGACAAGAATAGGAAAGGAATGGAAACATGAAAATGGGTCTATCACAATTCATTGTAGCTGATAACTCCCTTTGCATTGAGAGAATCTTGTCTGTTTTGACGCTAGCTGTGAAGTTCTGCTACACTCATTCACTTGAAAAGACAGAAAAAAGGAAAAGTAACAAAAAGAAAGAAACCCAAATCTTATAATGTTTTAAGACTTTCTGTTTTTTCAAGATGTACTAGTCCTTTGTGGGTGCATAATCGTCTTTAAGAATTATTTAAAAATCCACTATTTCCATCAACAATAGATCTTAAATGGAAAAAAAACAAATCTCAGACAATTGTGGTCATGTGGTTTGAAAACTTATTAATAAAGAGACAACTACTAAATAAAATTTAAATGTCCTTTTCTTAAATTAACTTAGTGACAACCTTCTGATTTGCTTAATGTCCTGTTGATAGAGTTTTTCATACAACCTTCCATGCAGGGTGGCTTGCTTGGTTTTTCTTAATGTATTGTTTGTGTAAGAAAAGCAGCAGGCCACAAACAAGTCAGCCCTTTTTGTCCAGAGATCAGAGAGCTTTTCTAAAGATCTGGCATGCCAAAATACACCCCATTTGGTCTCATGATTTGCCTTCTCCTAAACCCAGTACTGTGCTTATATTCCGTGCACTCAGATGTTTGCAGACTGTGCAGGTTGTCAGGATGCAGCATATGTTTAACCCAAAATAGCTTCTCTGAACTTAGAGGCAGCACCAACCATGGGCCATACCAATTGCATTAGATCGCCCCTTCCTAATGGGAAAATCTCTTCCTCTCCAGCTTTCCGGGTTAATTAATGTCTGACTGGTCTAAATGATGTCAGGAGCAGAAGAATGAAGGCAGCTTGTTTACTCTGAGACACCATCTGAAATCCAGCGTGAGGTAAGGCTACACGTCGCAAAGGAAATGTCACCTCCCTCACTGGGAATGAGATGTCTGTGATGGAAACATTGACTAATATCTCCTGGCTGGAAATAGGCTCCCAAATCCAAAAAGAGAGCATGCCAAGGAGTCACTGCAGGTCTGCATTATGAGAATGTATAATGCCTTGCATTATAATTACCTATAAAACCACTATGCCAGCGGAGCTTATCACTCCTGAAAGCCAAATATGTGGTACTTTTTTTAAAGTACTAATTTATATGGCTGAAAAGTAATTTTAAAGTAAGTCGGGAACTTCCTGCCTGTATGGCCTTAGATCCATCATCTCCAGTAACAGTCAGTCTTTGCCTGCTTTTCCCACATTTCCCTTTCCCCCCCTTTAGGTGCTTGAACTCCACAGTGAGAATCCCGCTTGATTAAGAGCTCATTGCCAAGAATTGCAATTTAAGCACTTGGTGAAAGAATCATAACATAGCCAATAACCTGGGTGGCACAGACAGCAGAGTAGCCTAAGGTTCACCCTGCTAATAGAAATAGTTACATTCTATTTACTAGGGAGTCTTAATTTGCCATCTGAACAGAATTAATTCATTAGTTAAATCAGTGTGTAGCACCATTTGTTTCCTTTAAGTAACATCACTGAAATTTAAATGAGGGGATTGCATAAACAGTTAATAAGATGAAAAAATAAGAGTCCCATGAAAGAAGGGATGTATAGTTTGCTACCCAGTAAAAGGATGAAAAATACTCAGATCTTTCTCAGCAGCTGCGTTTTTCAGTCACATTTGTGAGATCTGCTTTTGTCTCACTCTAGCTGTACTCACCTTCCAAAACATACCTCAGAGCTATGTCAGAACCTCAGCTATAAATACTAGAGCAAAAACCAAAATAAGAAAATGAAATGAAAAGGAAGAGCATTGTTTTTAATGTTTATATTCCTAAATTGTATGTGTAAAACAATGAAAACATTTGTGAAGGAATCATTTACTTCGAGAAAATTCTTTTCAAATTAATTTTAAATCAAATATATGCCCATATCCCATATTTACTTAGCAAGTAATCACTGAAATCCCTACATATGCATGCCAGTTATTACAGAAATTAGACAGAATGCATAGAGAAATTTTCTGTGATACACTTAGGTTTTTCTTTTCCAATAAAATGTACCACAAAGGGAATAAAGAAATTCTTTGCCCAAATTAATGGTGAATTATTTTGTCATGAGAATAGAAGTTTATATTCATTTAAATGAAAGCACATAAATTGTTCTTGACAAGAAAAACAAAGCTAGCCTTAGGCAGTATTTTCATTATAGAAAAAGGCACATGTCCATGAATATCTAGTATAATATTAACAAAAACTGTTCAATTAGCTATGCATGTGCCATTGTTATGAATATTTATTTGCATCGCAGCTGGGTAACATTGATACCTTTTTTCCAGCCTGTTTAGAGATATAAAATGAAGGGAACATTACTGCTCAGTGGAGAGCAGCAGAACTTCTCCAGAGAGCTGGTCAGACACAACACTTCTTGTTAGCAGAACCTTCTTAACTACCAGTTCTTCCATTCTTTCTCACACTGGAAATCTACTAAAGAAATTTTAGTCCATTTTTGAGTAATTTTGATCCAATTGACAGCCTAATCTCATATTTGCTTTAAAGGAAAGTTATTTGTGGAAAGACAACCTAATGCATGAGCTTTTTTTTTCTGAAGTTGATTCATTTGAATTGCATTCTAATTATGTAATGCTCACTTTTTCAAAATATTTCACTTTGTGGTAGAAAGCACTGCAAAATAGCAATACTAAAGCAAAGCAAGTTTTACCAGTGTATGTGTATAAAAATTACTAAACTTAGTCATCATGGGCTTAAGAATCAGTTAGAATAGATATATCAGTAGGAATGTTTATGGTTAACAATTCAGTATTAATCATCACGTACTCTATATCTTCCATTACAAAGAAATTCTGAACATTTAGCATTCATAAAGAACTATGGATGAAAAACTGCAGACAAAAGGCTTACTTTGGCCAAAAAATATTCTTGTGATTAAAAATGTTGTTCTGTATATGAATAAAGGTATTATCTGCAGAACTTGCTCTAGGTAGAATTTCAAATAATGAATCATTAGACTATTGCTCACTATGAGAAACTGAAAAAGCTAAATTAATTGAATAAATTTGTCTAATTTATGATTGCTAGAAGAAAAACCTTTAAGAAAATGGTTAAGAAATAATTACACATGGTGTCTTGAAATTTTATTGATCATGGATCTCATTCTTGTTTCCATTCTGCCACTTTGGGAACATTTACCAAAACCCACTAAGGTCAGCAGGAATAATTTGATGCAGTGGACAAGCAAAGATCACAGGAATATTCCAAATCACTGATTCTCTATGAAATTGTTTCTGAATGATTAAGGTAAACTTCAGTTCTGTAAGCTATTTTAGTATTTGCCTCTGCTCTTCTCTAGGCTTTATATAGATATTATTTGCTTCTCAGCATCACTATGCCATGCATACAAGAACATGTACAAAGCAGGAAATTCTTACAGTGTGTTTTGAAAAGGAGAGAAATAGTAAAAAATAAAATGTGATATTAATGTATGATGCATTTGTAGCCCCATTAATAAAGATAAAACAATAAATTTTACTTCAAGGTGGCTTAAAGGAAAGCAAACAGGGTAAAATAGAATAATGTAATAGGTAACCATATGGAAGATGCTTTGTGCTCATACAGATACTGCTGATTTCTAGACAGGGTCACTTGATTACCTTCCATAGAAAGGTCTAAGTCGACAGTAAGATACATTTTCTGCAGTTGATCTTGCAAATGTATATAACCCACCCTCCTCAATAAAATATGATACTTGGCATAGCAACACACTGAGAAAGAAAGGATAATAAAATTGTGATAAAGTATTCCTCTCAGAAAGACTTTGTTTGATTTTAACATGTCCTGAATGAAGATATCAAAAAAAGAACATCTTGCAGCTGATGAGCTGGGCAGAAAAGAAAATAAATTTAAGTGACATGATCTGGATAGCCCTCAAAATCTCAACAGATCACAGTTTTGGAGACCACTGCCAAGAAGGATGCACGTCCAAAGTTTTGTTATCTGTTAGAACACGAGCTGCTTGCCTCTTGCCCTGCTCTCTCTTTGCATGTGTCACACCAAATGCGTGGCTCTGCCATCACACCAGTGAAAGGAGTTGTTATTGTAAATGGTGCGCGTTGCGTGCTGCTGATCAAATGGGAAGTGACAAGCACCAGAGAAATGTTGCTGGTAATTTCTTTTGATGAGATACTTGCAAGTATAAAAGCAATAAAAAGACAAGATAATAAATGATAGGGCTCTGGGAGAGTTAAAAGGGAGAGGCTCCTGGTTAAGCTGGGCTGAATGGTCTGTCTCAGCAGCCAAACGATGGCACGGTAACAAAGTGGTAAAAAAAACACAACAGTGTCTGCCAGGCTGTGGCAGCACACACATGAACTGCACAAGCCCTCTGGGGACCTGCCATGGTGCTGCAGTTGCTGGCCCCCAAAAGGACCTGTGCCCACCGCATTCTTGCCATTCCCTTTGCTCAGTGAATCACAGAGAGCCTGGATACACCTGACCATGTCACAGTCACTGTCATTTGATCATGCAGGCGCAGCAACGGGGTAGCTGTGTAGCACTTGGATGATGTGCCTCATGCAACCAGATCAACAGGGATGATCCAAGTGATCAAAACCAGACCCAGGACAGGAATTTCAAAACAGATTAGACATGAAGCTCCAAGATAGGCCCAGCAGGGCCAGGCAACCACCAGCGTGAACCATGGTCCTCAGGGGCAGTGGGACCGGTAGCAATGAAGGAGTGTTTAGTTTGAATCAGCAACTGGACTTTTTCATATAAAGTTACAAAACTTGCTATTTGTGAGAAAAAAAGCCTATAAAAGGGTGTTTATTTAGTGTGGGAAAGGTTTAAGACCCAATAAAGAAAAAAAAAAAGAAAAAAAGAGCTGAGCAGGCAAACCTCAAGCTTAACCTCAACCCTTTGCAGCTTGGAGCTCAGGGGATCTCTCAAGTCACTTGAGTTTTATCTCATCTTGTCACTGCAGAACAGCAATTGTGCTACCCTTTGAAGGGAAAATGAGGAAAGGAAGGTTGGAGTAGGTATTTGTTTATCTTTCCAGTTCTCAAACTATAAAAACCTCTTATAAGTTTATTTTTACAACATCTTAGATGGAAAGGCAGGTGCTTGATTTGTCTGTAGTCTGCTGACAGACCCATACCCTGAGAAAAAAAATCAGCTGCAAGATCCACACCTTGCCCCTTCCTTTTCCTCAGCTGTCTACCAGGTAACTTCTAGAACTTACCTGGGAATTTTTGTCAAGAAGAAAACTATACCTTGACACACTAAAATAGAGTAGGAAGAGTTGTTCTTACAGTAAACTAATTCAGTGGTACAGAACTTTGAAGACCCCACAGGTTTTCTATCCAAAATGTGTTAATTAAGTATTTTGTGCCTAAGAATGCATCAGGCCTGTTTAAATATGCTGAAAAGGAGCTTTCTTCAATTCTGACATTTGGTGGTTGAGAGACCCTGTGAGTCACCTTCAAAATTTGTCTTATTGAACACTCTGAACCTGGACATTCATTAGGTACAACATGGTGTCAAAAGCAGCCTGTGGGCTCTCAAATTGAGTTTAAAACATGCCATGAAGCATGGCAGAATCCAGGTTGAAGGGCCACAACTACAGCTTTCTGGAAACTTTGAGTATTGTTCAGCATCTCCAAATTTACAGTGTAGACCTGTGCAGTCAGCAGCCAACAAGCAGCCACAGAGAAATCTGGGTAGATAAATTAAGAGACATTTACTATGCATGCTAAAAAAAAAAAATCAAACAGGACACGAGAGAAATCTGACACACCAATCTGGTTTTTGGTATTCAGCTCTCACACAGGGAACCTTTAATCTGATTGAACCGGTGTGGGGGCTGTTTGTTTTTCCTGACTGGGAGTGCACATGTGCATGTGATAGCACTGTGGCAGCAGGCCAGGCTATTAAATGGAGCTACTACATTCAATAAGAAGCAAACAATGGCATTAAGCTTTCTATCATTTTTGCTATTAGACTGAGCCTAAAGTTTTCAAAAGAATATAAGTTGGGTGCCTGAACATGGAAAGCCAATATAACTTTAACTTCTAAATACCTGAGCCCTTTTCTTGGGTAGCTTAAGAACCTAAGCTACTTCAGGATTTCAGGAAAAAACTCCCTTTCACTTTCTCCCTTTCATTTTGAGATAGAAGGGCAGGTTTGAAAAACAACTTCCCTAAAACTCAGAACACTAAAGACTGTCAGCATTTAATGCAAAAGAGGGAGTTGCACCACTATCATCCACCATGAACAGCCTGTTTTATCACAGGCCAGCAGCATCCAGCTCAGCTGCTGCTGCTGTATTTTCTATCAGACTTCTGAGTGGCCTCAGTCCTGGTCAATCCACTTGGAAAACAAGAGACTTCCCAAACTCTGCAGTACTAAAATTATGGCATATATTTAGATGCTGTACTCAGGTATAGGAAACCATATTTATATATATAATATATAACATAGAGGGAAGGTGTGTAACCTTCACCTTAGGCTTAAGTAGGAAGTAATCTGTTCCACACTGCTCTGTCCCACCTTCTTTTTCCAAAGGAAAAGGAGAACAAACAAATATTTGGACTGCCACAATAGCATTAATAAACATGAGAATGCAACAGCTAGTGTTATTCTACAGAAATGAATGAATAAATAAATAGACTATAAGCACTTTATTCTTCTCACATAATTTCTTCTCAGTGACATTATTGAACAGACTGTTGAAAACAAACATCGTTAAATGAGAAAAGAAGAGCAGGAGCCTGTCTAATTCCCCACTGCAACATTTTCCAATGACGAATGCTCCCTAAATGGATTTAGCTTTTTGAAAAGAAGTCAGAGAGAAATTTGATGTGGCCCCCTGACCCCTGGTAAGCACATGTATCTTCACCTGTCACATAACACACTGGCACTTGCTTACTTTTCAGCAAAGACTATTGATTTTGCTTATTGGCTGCAGGCTAGTCCATAAAGAACAAATTACAAAGTCAGAGGTCTACAGTTAGCAATTGCTTGCATGATAACAGGGAACTCAGCACTATTCCCACTATGCAGTATTAACATTCTCAAAAATGTGTGCAAACCTAAAAGATTCACTTCTGCTCTGAAGTCCTCTGGATTTTCAGTGATATACGGCAAGCAGAACACAGAGTACATCCCATTCCATTGCAAATGATCTGAAACTACAGGGATTTTGCCCCAGTACATAAGCTACACTTGTGGTTTAAAGAATTTCTGTGTAAAGAACAAAGAGAGAGAGGTTTAAGCAATGGTTACTTTCTATAATTCTACTATTAAAAAAAGAAAAATGTTTGACACAACCTACTGTTAATATGAATGCTTACAGCTAAATCTTACACAGAAAAAGCCAACATGGTGACTTTGAAGAAATGTATCATTGTGCTACTTCTCTGGAGTGGTAAAGTTTATCTTTACCCCCCTCCCTTGATAGATGACCTTGGGGACAAATAATTTGATTTTCTGCACCTTGTTTTCATCTTATACAAAACAGGATACAATACTGTTGTCTGCTGTTCAAGTGCTGTTGAAACCCACTGCCAAATGTCCCTTCAAAAGACAGGGTAACCTGGCTTCTACTACTGAAATGGGACAGGCATAGGAGAAGAACCCTGGTGAGGAACAAACCTGGAGAGCCTGAACAAGTTTCCAAAATGCCATTTTAGTTTTTGGATCTTAAATAATACTTGCCTGATATAATGATTGCACTTGTCTTTCAATAACCAACCATACAAATATAGAAATACATGCTGCTCATCTGGCACCTATTTTTCAGTAAGAGCCTTGAGAACGAAGACACAGAAGGGTCTGATTTTAACACTATTTCAAGCTCAAGAAATTTATGATCATTACAAATATGAGATTATTAGTGACAAAAGAAAAGTGAGCTATTATCTTAACCCACTTCCCTAGAAAGGGTAGTTTTCTTTAATTTTAAAAGATATCTTCCATAATAAAATGTGATGTTTCAGGTCTGACACAACAGCTTCCAGGAAAAATTTCTTTTTCTAGAATATTTGACTGAAAGAAAGAGTCTGGAAATTTCAAGGGTGAGTTAGAGCTGAGCAAATTTGAAAACCCTAACTCACTTCCCCTCTGAAATCAAAGCATTCAGGAAGAAAGAGCAACAAAAAGCACGTTGGGAACTCATAGTAAACATTGGCTTAGGGTGTTTCTATAACAGACTGTTTTGCTTCAGGTTAACTGTTCAGCAATTAACTAAAACTAGTGAGTGTTTTAGTAAATTCTACTGCTGACACTTCCTAAATGTTTCTGGTTTATCCTAAGAGTGAATATGGTAAGAGTTTAGAATAATAAGCTATACAGAAAGCTGGACAGGACACAGCAATCTTGTGGAGTAATTTATAGGGCAAACTGAGATCAATGATTTCTCAAGACATGGCCCTTCCACTGAAAAGGCTGAGGCACCTGTGTGGTCAGGGGACACGCAGGAACAAGCAGCCACAAAGCCTCATCAAGCAGTGACAGTCACAGCACAAAGAAAGGCTCAGAACAATGGATGTGAGACATTGTCCCAAGGTTGGTTGGACTTCAGAGGTGGTGGCAAATAACTTCTAATTGCCAAGAGGAAGTTTGTGCCACCTGGGGTAAACAGTGCTTTAAATACCTCCAGGGATGGTGACAAAATCACTTCCCTGGGCAGCCCGTTCCAGTGCTTGAAAATTCTTTCAGTAAAGAATTTTTTTCTAATACCCAACTTAAATTTACAGGCTTTATTAATCATCTCCAAGGGGGAAATCCAACTTTTCACATTACAAGATTATCTGGTCCCCTTCCCTCTGTTCCATAATGAGATCAACCTAAAAGTGACGTCTTTCACACTTTCACACTTTCACTGTGCCTAGTCCATAGTACTAATGATGACCATGTTCCTTTGGAACTACAGGTTCTGAGTCTTCCAATAAAAAACCCAGAAGAAGCCTGGGCAAGAAACAAGTTTTGGATGGCTTGATCGAGGTCTGCAGCCAAAATTCAGGATTGCTGTGAACTCAAGATAGCAAAAGGGGTTAGGCTACAATGAACCATCCTGAACAATTACAGGTGGAGTCTTCAATAAGCATCATTAAGTCTACATTTTTCAAAATATGACCTTTCCATTACAAAAAGTTCAGCATTACTTTCATTTACTGCTTCTCATCTCACTCACTTTCCACTTTGATACCCCCAACAGAGGCACAAACTTCAGTCACATCATGGGAAACCAATATGACACTGTGGATTGCATCTGTGTCTCTATTCCGTAACTAAAAAAAATTGAACATAATAGAGGATCAAGCCTCCCTGCTGAAAGATAATGCAGAAACCAAGTAAGAAAGGGCATGCAGATTCCTATGTGAAATTGTTATGGTATTGCCACTCACAGGGAGCAAAGAAAACCCAGTGAGTTGCCCAAAACCTGTATTTTAAAAGCTTTTGAGTTTTTCTGCTGCAGAGGGATTTTATGGTTTATGTCTTCAAGGGTTTGTAAAATTAAAAAAAAAATAGGGCTTACTTTGCAAATATTGAAGTTGAGATTATTATTTTCTCAGATGAATACAGATTCTGGGACTGTATGAAGACCTCCTTTTCCAGCATCATGATGGCCTTTGATCCAGCCAAAGAAGGGAATATGGCCCAAGAGAGAGATCACTTGATGTCTAAACCTTCTGACCTCCCTGGCAAGGCACTGTAAGGACCTCTAGCTGCAGAGAAGAGCTCATCATGCCCAGCTAGGGACGCTTGCAATTTGATTAAAGAGAATCACCATCATGTAGTGTATACCTCATTATTTTCCACTTTATAACAAAGCTGAGAATGACTTCTCCAATTAAGACTATAAAAGACATACATTTACTGACATTTAGAAACTATTTCTGTTCTTTTAAATTACTTTTCTTAGTTTGAATACCTTCCAGTTTTGTTTGATGTTAGCTTTTCATTGAAAAATCCTTACTAATAGACCTAGTTAAGAACACCACAACCACAAAAGGATAAGTAATAAAAGGTGAAGCATATCTGGAAATTAGACCTTCCCTCTAATCTTGTCCAAGACTAAAAATCCTTATGAACGGACATAGAGAGAAAAGCTGAAGGATCTCCATGGATTACAACTAACAAACCTACTGGTCACAAGAGTCAGCCCCAAGAATGTGGGCTGGAATCTGGGCTGAAAAGCAGATGATCTGTGTTCAGCTCTATGTCAATAAGCACATAATTACTTGTTAAGACTGAGATGAGCTTCTCCAATTCCTCCTTCTAATTTGTACGAACAGTACCAAAACCGACTCCAAATCTGACTTTTTAAAAACTATTACTGTTTGGAAGATTCTTGACTGCAAAGAAAAGCTGATATGATTATTCAAACAAGTCATCATCATTTCACCAGTAAAATTGAGCTATTTTACTTTCAAACGGCCAAATCTTGATTTCAGTATTCAAGTTCCTTTTCATTTCTCACATGCATTGTCTTCAGAGTGAATTCAATTTGCATTTTGCCATTTGTTACCCTCAGTGTGGCAGAAAAAAAGGAAGAGATACAGGAAATCAAGATATCTGAATCAAGAGCTAACTCATCCATACACAAATGCATTCACTTCCACTGTCTTCATTGGGTTATGCCAAAACAGAGTGCACTGTTTTGCCTCTATGCCACTGTTTTCTATGGAATTTTAGCCTTGGCCACTTCCAGTTATTGACAGCCTGCATCCAATAAGGCCATGATCCAATGAATAAAATACTGAAATATTTAATACTTCTAATACTGTAGAGTTCTTAGTTTCATTTCATACTAGTTTCCATAAATCAAATAAGCAGAATTGATGTAAGCAACAGTAAGATGTCTTTTAATGCCCAGTTATAAAATTAATGTAATCTAAAGTACACAATTATTTATAACATATGCTAAAGCTATCACCATCATACTGGAAAACCAAGAAATAAAAAAAAAAAATCTGAAAGCTGTTCTTTTGGCAGTGCAAACCTTTTTATGACCAATTTTTATAAATGAATACTGGTTTGAGTCAAACAAATGGAGAGCAACTAGCAGACACTTTAGGATTTGCATTTAGGTTTGATGAGACAGGGGTGCACTAAAAATCAACTATTCAGTTTAGCTATATACTCTAAAAGAAACTTCGAAAATACTATTGTTGCTATAAAATAAATAAAATCCCTTCCCCTAGCTGAGGCTGAGAAATTTTAAGCAGAATTGTTATGTGCAAGATAGCTAGCTTCATACTAAAAGCTGCACCCCCCCTTCTTCACTTAGGAGTTACAAACAGTTATTGAGCCATTTTTTGTTTCAGTTAGAAGAAAGCATTTCAAATTTGTTTCCAACAGTACAAGTCAGTGCTGCTGTTTAAAATATATCACAGAACACTTCAGAAAAGAGTGCTTTTCTATTCAAGCCACACATTTTTAGTGAACTCTCACTAAATTCTCTATGTTCAGATCAGGATTACATGTACTCTGAATACGGAGAACTTCATCTGACAAATTAAAGAGAGTGAGTGGGGCCTTCAGCAGAGCCCAAAGCGTGGAGATCTACTGTGCCTTGTAAAGCCTGACAGTGTAATAAGTCAGGCGAGGAGAGGCTCTGGCACCAGGGCCAAGCTGTGCTTGTTCCCAGGATGTGATTTAGTGCCCCAGGACCGGCGCGTGGACACCTCGCCGTGCCGAGTGAAGGGAGCAGATTTGTCACCGCCCGCTGCCAGGAGCGCTCCCGAACAGGGACACTTTGGGCCTTGGACAATGATTGCTGTCACTAATTCTACTGTGAAGCACACAGAGCATCTGCATGGGGACTGCGGGAAAGTGCTGCTAAAACAGCCCTGGCTTTGTGCTGTTGCTCCTGGTGTCTGGTTGAGGCAGCGATGAGACAGATCGTATGACTTAAGCCCTTGCAAGACCTCATCACTTTTCATGGGAGAACGGAAAAGTGCTGATCCCAAGGCTTTTATGCTGAGGGAAAGCAGATAAAAATCTGCAGGTGTAACTTAAAAAAATCGGTATGAGAAGCACAAAATAGTGTAAATAAGGCTGAATTTCTAAGGAAAACAAATAAAGATCAAGTATGCGATGGCAAATAAATGAAAAGAAGAATTTAATGATATAAGCATAGAAGTGTGTATTGTTAATGTAAGTGGATAGCATTTTGATTTCCAGAGTATCTGTTAGTTTTAAGATACAAACAGTATTGATACAAAAAAGCACAAAGATGAATGGATGTAACAATTTCTATTTTATTTTTCCAATGAAAAAGAACTAGTGATAATTGACTGTAACTCTGCCTGGCTCCATCTCTAGAGAGACATAATCATTCTGGATATATGAAAATAGATTGCTCATTCTAATCCACTATTGTTTTATACTCTTTGGGGCCCACTTCTCAGCTGGTGATAATCAATGGTATTAGTCATTGCAATACAGGGAGCTGATTTATTCTATCAAGGGTTCTGGCCTTGAGCAAAACTCACATTACCTATTTAATTCTCTTCCTAGCAGCAGCAAATTCAACAAGGCTTGGACAAGTAGTTGTCTCCTTTCATCCAGTGTGCCAGGAAAAGCTCGGAAATGCTGTCCATACACTGCTGAATCATACCAAGAGCAGTCACCAGAGCCCATGCAGTTGATACTATGATCCTAGGTCCCCCAAACCCCAAAGTTTTCAGTTTGAGTGCTGTTCAGAAGTTCTGCAGAACTGTTGAGAAATTGGTGTTTTAGAGCCAAGGCAACCAAACATTTTGGTTTTGTGCACCTCCTCAACCATTACCAAGATGTTCAGCTTTTTCTATGCCCATGTCTTCTCTGCCAGAATTACCATGCCTTGCATTTAAGAGTGTCATAAAACTACGTGAAATTTACCTGGGCTTTTCTAACTTGGGCAACAAAATAACTCAGACACAGAAGGAAGTTTTCCCTGCCTCCCCAATGTTAACTGGCCACACCTTACTTGAATTGTCAGTTTGAAAAAACCATAAATTGACTGCATTTAACTGTTAAATAACATTTTCAATCCAATTCCAAGTGTCTAAAGCGAGCATGAATTGGGTATGAATTCCATTATTCAGTCACAATATCATTAGCATGGGAGGAGCAAGGTTTATCACTGTTGTCAGCACAATTATGCAGCTCTCTCATTTGCCTTATCTCAGAGAACATACACAACATGGTCCTGATCAGGTTTGTCATCTTCCCAATGCCTTGGCCATGATGACAGTCAGAATGAATGAACGGACCGGCACTTTGAAGTGCTCATTGATATCTTGAGGTCAGATGTTTCTTGCATGTTCCTGGAGCCTTTCCAGGCACACGGGAAGCGACAGGAGCAACGGTGGCACAAGTGGCTCTGCCACTCTTCCCCAGCTCTGCCCTGCTCCTGCACCTGGTTAACACAGGCCTGAGGTCAGTGCACAAGATTGCCACCTTTTGTCTTTGGTAATGAAGAGCTGTTACATCAAAGCAGTTTGGGAGCATTGCTTAAACTGTCTTGCTGAATCTGAACCAGCTATCAAGTTATTCCTCCCACACAGAGCAGAACAGCTTGGTCCTGCTGTTTAGGGGTCCTTGCCAGTTGCAGAGACAGGAAAAGATTTGACTTTTTTTTCACCCCCCCTTCTTCACTTTTTCTTGTTCTGTTTTCTCCTGTGCGAGTTTGTTAACGTTTGCAGTTTGGAGAAAATGTAATTCAAGAGAACACCCAAAGAAAAGGATCAAAGATTGAAAAAATAGAAAAAAAAAAAAAAAAAAAGAAAATCGACATCTATTAGCATGGCAGAGCTCTTGTCAATATGAATATTCAAGAAGAACAAGTTCTGAAATCCTTAATATGTTTCAATGTTTATTTTTTTTTCTAATTCCTCTTTTTATTCAAGCAAATATATCCCAAAACATGCAGAAGAGCTGTAATTGCAAAGATGTCACAGTTCTTGTTTGGAGTAACTCACATTGCTAAGAAGATAAGTCAATGAGAAACTGCCCAAGGAAAAACCTAAGGAACGTGCTGTGCTGAGATTAAAACAGTTTATAAAATAATAACAGCTATAGGACGTATGACTTTAGCTGCAGGTTTTGTTTCTCTCTCCCCCTTAAAAATAAATGACACTGGAACAAACCTTTTTCAATTCTAGAGTTTGCAGTTAACATTTTCTGGTATGCATTTTTTTAAAAAATCCCTGTCATCACCAGCTCCTCAGACCAACACATAAAACTTCCTTAAACAGCCAGTGAAGTGAATGGCTGGCACACTTTGGAGCAGTCCCTGGGAAGCAGCATGGCTGCAGCAAGAGGCTGGATGGCAGTGTCATTCCTCAGGAGAAGAAAGGTGTGACTCCAGTAAATAAACACACCCAAAGAATGCTACTAATCAGCAAATATTTTGTGCTATTTCCATAATGAAACTCCACTGCTGTGCAGAACTTTTCATCCTCTAAGCCTAGGGCTAGAATAGGTAAATTATAAGTCAGGTCCTAGGGAAGCTCTGCCTTGCACACACCACATGGATATTCTTGACAGTGCTCCTCTTCGGAGACCTCCAGTCCCAGGACAGAGGAATCGTCTTCTGTGACGTGGATGAGCCTTTCAGCTTCTAGCTGACAGTAAATTGGCTCCATTCAGCATCTCAGGCAAGTGCAAAAAATCTGTGCACCACCATCATGTGGAATGCTGCTTGGCTTCCTAGCACATTCTAATACCTACTGCTGGCAGTGCTCTACTCCAATTGTCCATGAGAAAAGGTTTTGTTTAAAAGTCCTGGTAAAGATTTCAGGTGACACTGCAAAGAGATTTCAAAACTCCAACAAACAACCATGAGCCAGTGCACTGCTACCTACTACATGACTACTCCCATTTACTTCATTAGTCCATTTAGTCCTATTTGCTTAATTAGTCACATGGAATGCTTAGGAACATGTTGACAACAAAATGCAAAAACCTAACCAAAGCAGCTGCCTGAATTCCTCTGACACAAAAGCAATCTTCAGGTTAATAGAAGAAAATAAAACATAGCTCTTCTGTACATCTATTTTGCTGTAAAAAAAAAAAAAGAAAAGGTATCCAGAAGGGCAACTTACACTGAGGAAAGATATTACACAGCCAATGTAACCTACCATCAGCACCTTATGGTGTAGGGCTTAAGGCACCTTAACTCAAAAATTTCTAGGTAATTTGAACTCTTGAAGCAAAATACAAAAGACAGGTAATTTCAGAGATATACAGGATCCAATCCAACAAGAGCTTTGTACATCAAAACCAGCACTTTGAAATAAACCCGTAAATAAAATGCAAGTCTGAAGCAGGTCAAGATACCACTAAGAAAGCAGGAAGTCACTAACCCATTCCAGGGGGGTCAAGGATACCTCCAAATGAACTGCAGTAGCAGGTTCAAAATGCGAAAGCTGTGGACTGCAATTTTCACATCCAATAGTTGCATTACAAGAATGAAAGAAATTACATCTTCCTGGCCCTTCCCTAAAGATGAGTGACATTGGTACCAGGACAGAAATGTGACTGTAGAGGTACATGATGCCCAACCAGTATTTTGTACAGGCTTATTGCATACTTGAATTATCAACAATACTGATCTCCATGCAGCCTAATTGCCTCTTACTCTGTTCATGGCCCTGCCATATACCTGTTTCAACCCCCTTCCTGGCCCTATTTCCTGGATTAGAAAAAACCAGGATCTTCCCAAAAGATCACTTTGTCCATTCCCTTGTGCCAAAGCATAATCAGCTGCTGCTGACAGAAGAATGTCCAAAAATCTCAGTGAAAGCATTCAACAATGGAGATGCCACAGCCTTTCATCCCACTGCCCAACTGCCTTAAACATGAGACAGCTTTTCTGAAGTCTTATTGCGCTTTAACCACTGCCTTTCACCTGCTGCAGACCTGAAACAAAGCCCAGGTAATTTACAGACTCAACCCTCTGCAGCAGGCTTCCAAAGGTTTGAAGATTGCTACCACATCCTGTCCTTGCACCTCCATTTTCTGTTTTCTTTGCTGCACTGAACCACACAACTCTTCCACTCTTCTCATTTAGACCATATTTTTTAAAAACCCTTTTGACAATCTTACTGTTCTCCTTTGGGCAGTTTCCAGGTGGTCTCAGAGGGACAGAAAGAGGCAGAGGAAAGCCACAGGAAGGGAAGAAGTGGGCACAGCCTGGGTTTGCACCTCTCTGCATGCTGGCCAAAAGACCCAGCATGACAGGAACAGAGAAATTCACGGGAGGTGGGAAAGGTTCTGCCCCAGAGCAAAGGAGGAGCAGAGGAGGAAACGGAAGTCTGAGGTATAATCCAATTTCTTGTCTGCTTACGTGCACTGGCCACCACAAGGCCATGACTAAGAGTGGCCTGTCAGGCTGCAAATCCATCCTATGCAGCGAAAGAATACAGAAACATCTTTAATAGCTGTCTAAAAAGGTTAATAACCAAAGTTATCTCCCTGGGCACTGAAGTATGGTCCTCTTAATATGTGTAGGGAGTCAGGGGAACATGGAAAAACAAGCTTTGTTTTGTTTGCACACTGTGGTTTGGAAGGCACATGAATTCTGGGCAGCTGGAACTGTGAGGTGTTTTCATGAAGAAATAACAAATCAAACAAAAAACACTTTGAAACTTCAGTCTAGAAGATATCACAGCCTTTGCCCAAATGTAGGGATCCATATTCCATCTAATCTACAGATGAATCAGTGGCTCAGCAGGTGGCTGCCATCTACTTATTTTACCTGTATGTGGGTTTACAGACAGGTGAGATTGTCACAGCACTGGATTGATGGACCCTGGACTCTTGGTCTTGATAAAAGACTGGTCTGCACATACAATCCTCCCCCAACACACAATTTTTTCTTCTATACTATGCTCCTCATGACATTTGAACATATACTTTCACAAAATTTGAATTTTTTTCCACTGAAAGAAAAACCATCTTGACCATAGGAAGAACCTGCCAGAAGAAAGTTTGTGATCTGCCTTGAAAAGATGTTTTCTTCTGCCATTTTATTTTTTTCCACCAAGATTTAAATAAGGTTCTTCCACCAAAATATTTCTAGCATTTACAAGAACTTACAAAAAAAATTATTGCCATTTCTTGATATGATCAAGAGTTTGAGCACATGCCTTTCACACTGCTTTTTTTCACCGTAATATGAATGTTTTCTTCTCTCTGAGATCTTTCTTTCAAGTAGTTTTTCAATTGTATTTTTTGTGTTTTACACTCAAGCATACAAATACTGAGTAGAACACAATAAATATTCACAAAAGGGTAACAAAATATCCCAGGATCTGATTCCCAATTTGTATGGCACTAGGTGCACTTTGGTAAAGAGGCTGCTGTGCTCAGAAAGCTCCTCAGACACCACTTCTAAGGCTGACAGAGACTGTGAATCAGAGCCCTCAGCTGCCGCAGTTCCCAGCCAGGGATATTCGTGTAAACTGAAATCAATAATGATTTAAATCATGGTACCAGGCCCTCAGCTCTGGCCATGCCACAGAGTGGTTGCCAGGACAGAGGAGGGATGAATCACTGGGACAGGAACATCTGACCCCACCTCTCCATGAATCATCAGACCTCTTGAGCCTGCAGCCCTTGGACATCTGCTCCTTCCTGAGCTGCTCCAGTGTAAACATTGTAAAATAAAACCTGAAACAACCTGCAGCATACCCCAGTCACGGTTCTGCATCTTTTTAAAAGCAAAAGCCAAAAAACAAAACAAAACAAAAATCCCAACCCCCAAATTTCTACATTTGAAACAGTACTTTTATTCTAAAGGGACTGCTGTTGTGTACCCGACATTTTGTTTGTGACTGTTCATAGAAAATTAGGATTAGGAAGTGTGACTCAAAGTTCTGAAAACACTATCCTGGAAATAACACATTTAACACATTCAAAATTCATATCTCCTGTTTTCATAGTTGGAAAATTGCTTTAAATATTTTTAAAAAGTCTCACTTCTACTAAAATGCCTTGTACTACTATAATTACTCCAAATACAAAGTTTAATAACAAACCTAAGATAGTCAGCAGGATGGAAAACTAGGTGTGTTTATACTTGAGATGTTTCCATTCCTTCCCATGTTAGAACACTTTGCACACTCAGACTTACTGCAGCCTGCTGAACTTGTCATTGTTAGAAAATTGCCTTTCTCATTTTGTAGTTGTGAAGGCACTTGAAAAGCATGTGATTGTTCTAGAAACGTTTTTCTCAGAGTTGTAGACCCTCACTCCAGGGTGAACATCAAGAAATGTATGATTTGATGAAAGCAACCCTCTGCAACATCCCCTGAGCTAAGAAATCCAGAGTGAGATAAGGTGAAAGCTCCTACTTCTTTCTGTGGTTTAGGAAGATGAAAATTCAGAATCTTAGACAAAACATCAAATTAATCTTTTACTCACGTGTTTGTCAAAACCATAATTCAGTAGCAACAAAGTCAGACTTAACTTTTCTTCAAAATCTTATAACATTTACCTGGGTGTTACTTTCAACACTTTTTCTTCTTTCTTTTTTTCAACAAACACTTCTGCTCAACCCAAAGCACATAGTAACTATTGCAGACCTGATTCTGAGGTCAGATGGAGGCAATTAATCATTTATTCCACTGGACTTGTTGGAATTACAGCGAGACAAATGGGTTCATCAGAATTACAGCCCCTTAGCTGCAATAAATAAAAGATATATTCAAATCTGTGAGCAATTTTCTATTACTTAATCTTTCATTTTCATTTCCCCACAAACTTTACCCAAATAGAAATTAAAGCACTGTGGCTGAAACTGAGAGCTTCATGAGTCCATAAAAGGCACAAGACTAATGCTCTCTACGTGATGGCAAATTACACTTCTTTGTGTGCATTACAATACTTTTACAAGAGTTGTTACGTAAAAAGAAAATACTGATGATCATTTAACACAGTAAGAATTCACTTAAATGAACTGCCAGAAGAACAGAACTCTTAAAATAATTGATTTTCCCCCACATCAGATGAAAAATGCGTAACACTGTACAATGAAGTCCGTTTGAGCAAAAGTCATTTTCTGTCCATTAAAAGAAACATAAAATACATTGGGGTACTTAATTAAAAGTCTTAGAACCGATTTGCACATCATAAATTTACCAAACACACACAACTTTAAGTAAAATACCTTAATTAATGCTTTTACTAAATCTATGGGTCCTCCCAAATATTTTATAAGTGTAGAAAATTTACATTCACTACAGTTCGAAGAATTCCACCGTCACTAAGAAATAAATTCATAACAGTTGCTGCCTCAGTGTTTCTGCCAGCATGCTGATGCCTTACATTTATGGAATGTATGGAGTGATTTGGAAATGACAGCTCTCTCATGACAGGCAATACCAGCAGACAGCCTTTGAAAAAAATCCATACTGACCTCACCTCCATCCAACACCTATTGACAGTTGTCACTCAAACTGTGATATCACATAAACACTTTCCGATCTGAGGCTTAAGTTTCCATAGTAGGGCAAAATCCTGTTAACTTCTGACCCACCTCTCAGACATCCTTTCTGTTGTATTCATGTTTGCAAACCGCTGACAGGTTCTTCAAGGCACAGCATGCAAGGCTTGTGCAGCACCCACAACTCCCTGCCCTCTAAGTTTCTTCTTTTTAAACCCCAGTCAGAAACTTGTTGCTAATCAAAGGTAAAGAAATCTGCATCTGAAAAAGACACAGAGCAACCCAGAGAAAGAAATAGAATATTGTTGAATGTACTCCATGAAAAACCTGTGGCACTTTTTCCACATGGTCTTTTCCCCCTTCTGTCATAGGTGGATCAGTTTTCCCTGTTACCTGTTCCTTTTTATTTCCAAACTTTGGGTGGCTCCAAAATGCTTTGTTGAAATAATGATGAACCACAAAAACACGCTGCAGGTATCACCCAGATTATAAAGAGAGATGAGGAAACATAAAATCCTCTTCAATTAAAAAACTTAGGACCTCCATAAGAAGGCAGTCGGGAATGAAGCGTTCTCAGTGTTATAAAAAGAATGATTTATAGCTGCAGCAAAGAAATTAATGTCCATATATCACGGCTGTTGATACAATATTGTAATGAGAGGTTTCAGAAACATGGATCAGGGATGAGTGTTTATAACCACATCTATCTGCCCCTATGCAAAACTTTAGGGCATTTAAAACAAACTAAGGAATTCCTCAAACTAAGGAATTCTTCAAAGTCTGTCAAACATTTAAAGGAAGTAGTATAAGTTTCTCTCCATCTCCAGCACTTCAGTGTCAACTGCTAAAGGCTCAATATTCCAACAGATCTACTAATAACACAGCAAGGTTATACTCAAATACTATAATGCCTCAATCTAGCCTTTCTTGTATGCCTTCTCCACCCTAAAAAAGTACACCTTACTTGAACCAAAACCCAAGGAACTCTTGGGCTATGTACAAAACATACCTCTGGATGACTAATTGCTTTGCCTTTTGCTCTCTGACCCAAATTATGCATATATTTCCAAGTTACATTTTGCATTCTGAAATGAAATACAAAATACAGAGGAATGGCTAGGAGCTTCAGCCAGGTTTTTGAAGTAAATAGAAACTCAGTTTTGTAACTGAACTTTTGTAATGCTTGTAATTCACAGGAACTGAGAAATAAGATCTGGTCTTTCTGAAACTGCACAAGATATGGATCTAGAATGAAAGGCTGTCCCAGAAAATTAGAGGGAGTTTGGAGATATGGATTTATTCTTAAGGATATATTCCTTCCTGGATGTCAGGTGCCATTTGTCACACCCTGGATTTTGCTGTCCATCAGGATATAGGTGAAAAAAAAAAAATTAAACTGCTTCATAGCTCAAGGAATTTAGTCAAGAGACATTTTTATACAATAGAGAAAGAAGTCACTATTCATTAACAAGGAATAAAAGATCCAGGCAAATCTATATTGGTGTGCATATGTACAGTGGCAGGATGCACAACACCACATTTCTTGAAGAAGTACTGTTGCAGAGTGTGCTGCAGCCCCACTAAAAATACCACACACTTTTGGCCTGCCTAGTTTGATGCAAGGGTGCAGAAATGCCTTTTGATTGCAACAGGGCTAGAGAGACATACAGCAACTTCTGAACTTTCAGGTACCTTTAGTTCATTATTTCATTTGCTCTGCTTTACTTGCAGGTTTGAAAGTGCATAAAGGATGCAAAACAATCTCTTTCCAGGCTCTGGTCCTGAAATTGATACCCCATGGCCAGGCTGCTTTGTCCACATCAAGCCCCAAGGACTTCGCCAGGGCTTCAGGCAGGGTCATCAGTTTGCCTACACCCTGCTGGCTGCAAAAGCAGATCTCACAGTCACTGACAGTACCAAGAGGTGCCATTAAATAAAATGTACACAAGCCTTTCCCCCCTTTTCTCTTAATTTAGGTTAGAAAGAGGGAGAGCAGCTGAGCAATGAGACTACCATAACATCCACTGAGCCACTGCTGAGGATCACACCTGACCTTGGGCCACCACCCACACATTTCTTTCTTCTCCCTCCACCCTGTGGGCCTCCCACAGCTGGAAGTGAGAAGCTGGTGCCAGAGAGTTGCTGTTTTATTGAAAATATTCATGTACAATAGGGGAACAAGGGCATCCAAACTCATTTCATCTGGGAGCTTTCACACCCATCGTGTCAGGCTGGTTTGCACTCCCCTAAATTCAGCCAGGCTGAAATGCAAGTACTTGTGTGACTGGAAACACCAACCCACAGAAGTGCAGCAGCCCATAAAGTCTAACAAGAAAGATAAGCTTGACATTTATCCATTTTCAGGATACTCTGGAACTCTGTGCTGGTTCATTGGTATGACCTTCCTGAAATGCTGATGCTGAGCCATTAAAAAATGAAAATGTATGGCTGTAATGACAAATCTGCTCTCTATGATGTCTGCTGGCCCAACAGGAACACTTGTGGATTCTCTGGGATGGTGTCACTACCACAAGTCATCTCCCAAAAATGCACAAGGAAAACAGGGATAGAATTGAGGATGCCTAATGCTGTTCAGTCTTTGTGACAGAAAATTATATTTTTCTCATTCATCTACTATGAACCATGAGCTACATGCAGTAAGGTACTGGTGTCAGAGAGATAATTTCTATTTCCCTCTATACATATACACATATTTATTTTATATATATAGCATAAGAAAAATACACACACATATGTAAATATATATAAAAATGACATAAAATATGGGATGGTTTCCAGGAGTGCCACCACAATCTGAGTGATTAATTACAAGAAAGAAGAAGAAGCCAACTGAAAAGAGACATAGAACATATCCTGTTCCTATTTTCCCTTCCCACGCAGTCTGGTGCTGTTAATTTAATTTTCTTAATTTAGTGATGATTACAGATGCAAATCTGACAATGTGTAAAAACCAAAATTAGGAAGCAAATAGTAATGGTTGGGTTGGTACCAACATCAAATGGTGCCTTTAGCATCACATCTGGTTTGTGATCTGAGAGGACTACCTCTGAGGGAGAGGCAATCACAATCACCTTTGAAAGTAGGATGAAGATTCTCATTATCAGGGAATTTATCTGCTAGCAGTAAATTACGAGCTGAAGGAACACCTTCCTCAGTGCTGCAGGAGCCAGACATGAAATTAGGAGGATGTGGTGATGTTAGGCCAGGTGCTGCATGACTCCACAAACCTCTTACTCAGTTTTATACAGCAGGGACACTTTGTGGGAATTAAAGGTCTTAGTATGTGTAGCAGAAAGAGAGCAAGGGTGGAAATAAATGATGTTTCCTAACATGTCATTGTTAGTAGACACCAGGGAGACAAAAGAGTTGCTTAAGCTGGAGGACAGTGTTCATATATTAAAAATGGGTGATGGGCCAAATAACTTCAGTCTGCATACTGGAGCTAAGTTTCTGAGGTTCAGAGATCTAGGAATCCTGAGCTGTCTTCTAGAAAGAGGGCAAGAAACCCAATTTCCTTTCCACCTTATAATGCGGTTTTATTATGTTTTTAAACAGAACAATATGAAACAGACACATATGGTAGTATAGACATTGTTTCAGAAGCAAAGAGCTTTCTTCTAGCCCTGTATCCCTACAAAGTGAGAAGGGAGAAATAAAATAGTGCGTGGGTACAATTTACCACGAGAAAACATGATTCTCGTTAAAGAGCTTGACAAGAATATTGTGGTTTGGGAGACAGAAGGGCAGCAAGGGGTAAGGTTCTTGAGGGTCACATTGCTTTGCAGCCCAGGGCATGTGGTGGCCTCAAGCTTTATGAACACTTACTACCACGGGGTCTATTATCTGCCAGGCACCACTGATGCCTGAATTATTGTATTTCAATAAAAATTGCAGCTCTGGTACTTAACCCAATAACCAGATTGTTGCATTCCCTTCCCACGCTGAGCTGGCATCAGCAAAGAAGTGGGAAGCAGGATAGCTGCCCCCATCCTCCCCCCTCAGCAGGCACAGATGTGGCAGCTCTGGGCTCACACAGGCCAGGGACAGAGTGAGTTCCATCGGTGATGAACGCTAAGAATGCACCACCACAAACCACAGAAACAGCCGTGCAAGGCACAAAGTGTAAAATGCAGCCTGATTGGAGGCAGAGTGGAGACATTGCATCAGGGGAAAGGCAAAGAGAAGCTAACGCACCTCCAGAAATTCAAAAGCCCCCCAAGAATAAATTAAAAAAAAATCTCTATTAACTAACAACGTGCTATAAAAACCTAGAAGGAAAAAAAGAAACCCAACCACCAAACCATACTGCTTACAAATGCCTCTATGGATGTAAACTCATTACTCATTTATATATGAAGTGAAAAATATTAAGATAAATGATGCTATTTACTGCCATGATGCACCTAACATCAAAACAGATGTGTATTTTCAATGTTGGGTGCATTAAACACATTATCTAACTTTCAAAATACAATAAGTGATTTATGTTAGAGGTTGAATATGCTCAAGCAGCAACTAAAAATACAATAGAAAAAAACCCAAGCAACCCAGACCAGATCAGCCCAACTAAGATACAAAATCAGCCAGAAAGCTCAGAATTAACCATAAAACTGGAAGGTAAAAATTAAATAAATCCTTGCATTTGCGTATCTTGGGCAAAAACTTCTTTTTTTTTAATGGTTCATAATGTTCTCCAGGATTTAATCTGTGATTCTGCTACTTAAAGAAACAAACATATTTGCCAACCAAGAAAAAATACATTTACAGTATTTGTACTTTGTCAGAGGATCCAGCACAAAAATACATTTTCGGTAAAATGCAGAAGCCAAAATTTCTGGAGTCAAGTATAGCATTTTTCAACCTTGGATTTTCCATATTAGAGCCACAGGAAGATATCTGTCCCCTCACAACATGTCCCAAAGGGAACACACATTTTTCCCTTAATGGGGGGAGCAAAGAAAACAACCAAGTTTTTTAAACAGGCTTCCCCAGATTTGACTACAAGATAAAGAAATGAAAAATCTCCAGGCATTCTGCTTACCTTAAGAACCTTGTCAAAATACAAGCTCGTCATGGCTCAATTAACCAGCCTGGGCACGAGGGGTTGTCCTCGGTGTGATGGCTCACTCTGAGGAGACTGGAAGAATACTTTCAGGAGAGACTTTACCTTCTGGTAGCAGAAGAATTCTACCCTGGATGGCTCAGCTTGATCTGGAGAGCTTTCCTTTCTCATTAAAAGCACCTGATCAGGATAAAGAAAAGCAGGCTGAAGCTTATGGACATTTACCTCCCAATCAGTGTTGAAACATCTGAAATCATTTTAGCCCTGATTTGCAGCCACTTGTCAGCCAGAGCAGTTAGCTGGTACTCAGGCTGGGTGTGAAAAATAGAGACGGCCAGAGCTTGCATTTAATGTGTGGGCAGTGAGCAGCCTCAAGGCTGAGCTCCCTGATGAGGAGCAGTGGCTCTGCCATGGGGTTATGCTGGCTGATATGGGGATAAAGGCTGCAGGCTGGGAGGTCTGCTTTCTGAAAACTGGGAAAGGAATTATCTTGGAAAGGGCTTAGTCACTGTTTAGATTCTCTGTTAAGGGCCTCGAGACAAGAAGAAGGGGTTTTAAAACTAACTAGAGAACTCCATATTGCGGGGATTTAAGGAAAAAATCGTCGTGTCATACAGTAGTAGCACGACCATCTTTGACATGCAAGAGTTGTCCCACGTTTACAAACTGTGCTCAGTGATATTAAAAATCCGGGTTTGTTTTTAAGATGCAAAGGAAGCAGGGCTGCCAATATCCAGGAAATAGTTCCAAGAACAATTTGCTTCATTAGCCATTGGTCTGAGGCCCCCTCTGAGAACACATCATCACCTCGGGGGTAGGGAGAGGCAGATCGGGTGGAAGCCTCGGAATGCTCACCAGCTGGACCACCAAAACAGGCAGCAGGTGGCCGGGAAGCAGCTTGCTGAAGGTGCAGCTGCTTGGCTCTGCCTGATGGGAAGGGCTGTCCTGGGAAGGCACTCTGGAAAAGAGCTCCTGCAGGAGGGCAGAGCTGTGGGAGAGAGTTTATAGGGTCTGGCCAGGCCTGGGTGGTGAGGACAGCTCAGTGACCCTGCCCAGAGCCACTGAGGGGCTGGGCATTGCCCACCTGGCAGATGTACTCCAAGAAATGCCTCCTGGCCTTCCTTCCAGTAACAAATTACCTCACAGGGGGCTCCCTATGAAGGAATATCCATCCCACTGGGAGTCCAGTTGCCAGCACCCAGTGGGAGGTAGGGTGTGAGCTTGCTCCTCCTCACGCTCTGGCTTTGCCTCACTGGCTCTTCAAGGGTCACAGTCCCTTTGTGCTGCATTACATTGCTGCACCCTCTGGGGACAGAGGCTGTGAGAGCTTGGAAAACCTGGAGATCCAAGTGACTTCTCTCTGGCCTGGCTCAGATACTCACAAGCATTTTCTTCTTGGAAGCAGAAATTCCCCATCTCCTCATGGTGTGCCTAATGCTGCAGCACACAGACCTTGTTGTCTCGCAGAACAAGAAACGGATTCAGTTTTATTTGCTCTTCAGGGAGCAAATAAAGTCTACGTGGAAGCAGCTGTAAGCTGGAGGGATCTGCAGCTCCTCAGGCTGTTCTTGGCTGAAAGAAAGTGCCTCAGCTGCTGCTTTCATAAACTGCTGACCAGTTTAGGACCCAGAATTAGAGCTGGACTGGTGAAAAACTAATCAATAGTTTGGACACAACTTTTTTACAATTTGGAAAAAAATATTTCTGATTGCTTCTTCAAGACTATGTTTATGCATGCTCCCAGCTGCTCCTTGCAGCTCATTTCTCACACAAAACATGAGGGGAAAAAACAAACCAAAATTATTCTAGCTACTCTCCTTTCAGGTTTTTAAAGGTGGTCCTTTTGGATAGAGCCAGTTGAACAGAGTCATAGAATCATTTAGGTTGGAAAAGACCTGTAAGAGCATTGTGCCCAACCATTAACCCAACGCTGCCAAGCCCAGCACTGAACCATGTCCCAAGGTGCCACATCTAGACATCTTTTAAATATCTCCAGGGCTGGTAACTCAACCACTTCCCTGGGCAGCCTGTTCCACTTCTTGACAACCCTTTCAGTGGAAAAACTTTTCCAGTAGGCATAGAAGAACGTATCCCATCCCTATGGCCAGCTTTTAATAGCAGCCATTCACTTGGCTGGGGTCGGTAGAGACAATGTGTTGTTAAAGTGTGTTAACATCCAGCTTAATCTTTTCTATCCAAATATGTATAAAACTCATTTTTCTCATAACGTTTTAAACTCATTATTTTGTCTCTAAGATCAGGCTGAGAGTTATACTGCTATTGTCAGCTCTTGGGGTCAGCCAAGGCATTATTAGAGGGGTATTCTGAAATCCTATCAATGCAGGGAAGAAAAACTAAACAAATCCTTAAAATTAATTGACAGCATTCAGAAAACACTGTATTATGCACTTCTATAAGCATACCTTTCAAAACCTGTCTGTTATTCCTTAATATTTGGGCCAGGCCTTTCAGACCAGGTAAATCCTTGAAGAATTCACTTTCCATGCCAGGAAGATTTGTCAGACTTCTGAGTCTAAACCTTTGCATTGAGAAGTGCAGTGAGGCAGGTCGTGCAGAAACCTGTAATGGATGAGCTAGATGTAACACGTGTTCTATAAAATTTGGTGTACAACTCGCTTTTGACTTGTTCTGTGTTAAGAAGTTTCATTCTCCTGCAATTTTGCAACTGACATGAATAAAATTTCAAGTCCGATTCATTCTCTCATTCTTCTCTATAATGTTCACAAACAAGTTTTCCTCTTCTCAGATTTCACTTCCTATTTCCCCCTCAGTCCAACAAGAAAGCCTGTAGACACAAGACTAATAGAATAAATCCCAGCCCTGTCATTACTAACGTTTGAACAGCATTGTCTGGGTGTGCAAGTTCTCACCTCAGTGAGGAATAGGGTGAAACATGGAGAATTGCCATCTTTGCAGCTGCTGCTAGCTGACATGGCAGCAAGGCAGATTGCTGTGGGGACAGTGCTACATCTGCTGCCCTGCTCATGGCAATGAACCACGCTCTCTCCAGAGCTCCAGCTTCCTTGTGCTGCTCACATAGTGTAGAGGGATGCTACTAAGGCCACAAATAGCTCATAAAGAATTAATATTTTGAAGGAAAAAGGGAAATCACACTCACCTAAGCATGCCAGACTTGAGTTTCTTTCATGTGGGTTCTTCTCCTACTCACATTGCGTGATGAAGGGTACATTTTGGGAATGGTGGTGTACTGCTACAGCCATCCACTAATGGTCTATCCCAAAATTACAGTTCAGCACGACTTGGTAATTGCTGTTATCCACAGGAGGGAGCGAAATGCCTTTAAAATAGCTCTTAATATATTGAAGAGAGTCCTCACACAGGAAAGAATTTAACCCCAAAGCTCTGAAAAGAAAAAAAAAAGACAAAACCTTTGATCTTGATGATTTGCTATGGCCTGAGTGCACAGCTCAGGGCAGAAGCATTGGCCTCTGCTGTCTTCAGAGCCTGGGGTGGCTGCATGCCAAGCAAGTGCTCTGCAGTCCAGGCTCTAAATAACACCGGCTACCAAGAGCCCAGAGGGCAGGAGTGCGAGAGCTGAGCGTGAACTGGGGCAAGCAGCACCATTGCCATGTATCCTGTTTTGGCAGCAAAGTGAGGTGTTGATTTTGAGAATGCCATCTCTAAGTTGTCTCTCGAAATAATGTAATCCTCTTATTTCCTGCTTCACCAGTTTTAAGGTCGCTTTGGTCTTCTGGGGCAGTGCAAAGCTGTTGTAGCTCCACAGGGGAAAATCTTGGCTATTCCTCTTAGAGCAAAGCTTGACTGTCTGAGATGTTGTAGAAAGGAACATGAATCTCAGTAACCCTCTGAAAGTGCAGTATACACAAATAATCTTTGTGCCTGCAATTCTCTCCTGGCCTGGATGCTAAGGCAGTTTTTAATGAGGATTTGGCTCTGAGTGCATGTTTCCATGAAATGCTTACAATCTTCTTTTCCAGCCCCCACAATAATACCTATGAGCACAAAAATACTAAAGTCCTGTGTACAAATATGCAGAACCACTTGCCAGTTCTCCAGCCCTTCCAAGGGCTCCAACAGAGTGGCATTAGACAGGGGGCAGGAGGACAGCTGAGACGCTGACACCTAGATCAAGGAGCAAAGAACATATTGAAAAGCTTTGTCAGGTCAGATCTTTATTCTGGCGCTGAAGACAGAGCTGTAGACTGACAGAAAGTGTTTATGACCTGAGCAGCAAGAAGACAACAGTGAAAGGATCAAGGCCTGTTAAACCAGGATACAGCTGTCCCCAGAGAACTTGATCCTGGCCAACGGGCTTTGGCAAGGAGCAGTTCACATGCAATAGCTGTGTTTGGCTGTGGATGATTGCCTAAATCCCAGCTTAAAGTGGTTAAGTGCTCTACTCCCCCTCACATGATGATCTCTCAGTCCGATAAGTCTAGGAGAAAGGGATGCAAAAATAACTGAAAATTAGGTTTTATCTCTTTTTTTGAAAAATCTATCTTCATTATGAAAAGAAATATACAGGGAATAGATGTACATCGCCTTTTTGCTTCTGTGAGGGTAAACAAAATTATGGGAGATGGCAGGAAGACAAAAAAGCATGCTGGAATGAGAAAGAGCGGAAACTGCAAAATCTAGTTCATTCATCATAAAATTAAGAAGTCCAATGATGACAAGAGTACCAAGAGATGATGCAACACAGAATCACAGAATTTGCCAAGTTGGAAGGGACCCACCAGGACCATCCAGTCCAACCCCTGGCCCTGCACAGGACACCCCAGGAGTCACACCATGTTCCTGAGAGTGTTGTCCGAATGCTTCTTGAAATCTGTCAGGTTTGGTGCTGTGACCACTTCCTTGGGGAGCATTTTCCAGTGCCCAGCTGCCCTCTGGCTGAAAAACCTTTTCCTGATATGCAGCCTAAGCCTGCCCTGATTCAGCTTCATGCCATTAATAAATAATTAAATAAACAAATAAACAAATAAACAAAAACAATGCCATTCACTGACTTCTAAAAGATTGTCATCAACCTTAAGGAATGAGTAATAACAAACCACTAAAGTAATGCTAAGAGGTTTTTTTCTGTACTTACAAGAAAAATAAAATGATTGAATGTTTCTCTGCAGGAAAATACATTCTTCATAAATGAGTATTTGTATTTCAGGGAGATGCAAAACATGAATGAAGAGGATCAGTAAGTAGAAGTGTCCACATCAACAAAATGGACCATCACAGGGACAAAGCTACCTGGAAAGGTCCAAAAGGTGGCTGTCTGTGCAGCTCAGTCACTTATTGGTGCAAAGCCTTTGTGACCAGAAAACCCTTTGACATTAAAAATTCTACTGGGCAGTGACAGTGACATCAAGTGGATACATTAGTGAATTAAACAACTGAGTTACTCTGATACACAAGAAGCTGTATTTTAGTAATGATTCATCTGAAAAGTGCTTCTACCATAAGACAGATTGAAAAGTGATTTGCCCTTTGAGGGACTCTTTGTGTTCATGTGTACATCATCCCCTCCCTGCATCTTCATATGAAGGGTAGCTCTCACTTTATTTATTTGAACAGAGGAAATGAGAAAATTTTCCAAAGAGGCTGAGAAAAGGGTAAAAAATTGCAAGCTTTATCCTTCCAGATACAAATAGCAACAGTTCATGAATGCAGAATTAGTTTGGGAAAACTCAGATGCATAAAATAGGGCTGCCCCAGGCTGTTTTAGCTTCTTCACAACAATGCTGTAGTACCTATTTAGTTATCCAGTAATGCCAAGCAACTGCTGATGACTTCATTATCCACAAGGTATGCATGCATGCATCCCAAATGAGTGCACTGCAAACGTACTCGCATCATTAAATTTAGAGTGAGGCACCAAAGCATTTTTAAAACACATTGGGACTCTTTAATGAAAATACTTATTTTCCTCTATGTGGGTGCAAATATTCAAATGCAAAACCTTCAACATAGCCTTATTCTGAGATAAAACCACACCATTTTCACCATGAGAGTGGTGGCAGTGTCTCTTTTATCTTCATCTGCCAACACCCCTGTTTCAACCGTATACTCCCATGTGACCAATACTCCCATTTCAGCCTAAGTGCCTGCCACTCACTGGAACTTTTCTTTATTAGAACATTTTATTAGAGGGTTTGTACTGCTTGCTCAGCACTGCTGGAGTAGTGCCTTGCAAGTGAAATCAACAACGATGCTTAAGTGTGGGGTGGACTTGTGTCCTGGGGTAATTGTCTGATGCTTGTATCCCCAGTTGTCTGTTCTGCTTATTCTGGATATTGGAATACCCACACTCTCTTTTGGTAGTTAAAAACAGGCTTGCATTGTGTCTTGATTTCTGTCAGCATCAATCAGCCCACTCACTACAAAGGAAAACTAAGTGTTTTAAACCCGGATTAGCTGGTGACGCAACCTTTGATGGCAGCACAACACTTGATGGAATGGCCCAATAAAATGCAGTCCAGATGTCAGTAAAATGTTTTTGGACCCTCTCCGTTGCCTACAGCTCACACCACACAGTGTGTGAATATCTCTTTGATTTATGTGGATGGAAGTCCACAGAAATGCAAAATCTTGCATTAGAGCAAAGTATCCTCATGTTTCCCCCATGGAAGGTGTGGCAACGAGGAACTGCACTGCTGGCCACCAGCATCCCCCAGGTATTAAGCAAACATCTCCAGACTCTTGCCTTGCTGAGTTTTTACAGAGATGCCAGGATGATTTCCCATTTTCTCCATACCCACTAGAGCCATTCCTAGGATAAGGTTAGCTTTTTTGCCCATGGAATGTTGAGGACTTTTCCATTATGATGAATCTTTGCTCCCTGGTCATTTCCAAGGTACAAATCAAGGTCCCCTGAGAGACTCACAAGAGAAGAGGTTTTCTCCTCTTCAGGTTGCCCTGTGCAACTAGGGTGGCTCCCAGCCTTGCTCCCTTTTGGGATGAGAGAACACAGAAAAGAAGATGAAAGTACCAACAAAGGAAGGATTTTTTATTTTGACTAGGACCATGATGGCTCTTTCATTCAGCTTTTATCCTTAGAAAGAGCATTCCCCTAGACTGCACATCTGCTGTAAAAGAACAAATGTCTGTCTTTGCCCACTTCTGTACATACTTTCTGTGTCTCCTCAGAGGCACATGCTCCTCACGACAGAGGTACCCAACCTTTGCTGAAGCAAAGTGACTGTACTGAAAATCAATAGTACAGCTAAGCACAGTAATACCCTCTGTGTGCTTCCGCCTCCAAGACCAATTATCTTCTGCTCTTGAAGAAATGCTGAGAGGAAATTAGAAATATTTTTAAAAATCCCACACCTTTATAACTTGTGAATGTATCACTGCTGCAGATGCATAGGTGACAGTGAGAGTTAATATTCTTTTGTCACTTCAGAAAAAACTTAGGGAAGTGAACAATTGGTCTTACTGTTGATGAGTACCTTGTAAAGGATTTCTTTATGAAAGGGTATGGAGAAAAATAGAATGCAAATCCTGCTGTAAGTAAACCTGAGATTACTTGCTTTATGAACAATTTGGGGGGGGAGGGGGGAAAGGAGGAGAAATAATTTTCTATTGTAGAACTGCAAGACATTTGCTCGAATGCTTTCAAGACCAGTGCTAGCATTCTCTATTCAAACCTAGACGAACAGGCTTTCTTCCCTACAAAACTATTGTAATGTACCTAGGCCAGGAAAACATTGAGAAGACAAAACATTTGTACAAGTTCAGTGTAACTGAAGAATAATTAGTACGTAGGTAAATAATAGAGTGTGCCAATGCAATGTAAACCTGCAGGTTTACATTGAAACACTACCTGTGCTCTGTAGTACAGATTTCACGTCAATGTCAAAGAAAGAATAATGCCTAACAATTGGAGTTTGTGATGCTGTCACTGGAGGAAAGGATTTCATTGCACGTCTACAGGGATTGTCTTATCAGGCCATTTGGATGCAAGATCGTGATGGTAAAACTATTCCACTGTATGCCTAGCCCCTCTGACTATTGCATTACAATGCTGTCGGGGTGCTGGGGCATAAAGATTTTACTGCAATCATTCTGAAGCTAATACGTCCAGAAACGATGATCTCAGCGTAGCTTGTTTCCCCAATAAATTTAAAAGAAGAAACGGATAAAAAGAACTGAAAAATCCAAAAACAATACTGAAGGTTGTTAAGGTTTGGGAAGGGCACTCCAATTTAGTAAGGCACATAAGCTCAGGTTCTTCCATGTTATTATAACACCAGCTGGGTCATGAGACTCTGGGATACGATGCAGGCAGTTGGAATGGAGAGCCCTAATTCGCAAGATATTCTAAATTTTCTATTTTTGAGATACTTTGGCATTTGAACATAGGTAGCTCTAGTATTCCTAGAGTTCCTGAAGGGAGCACCATACATAGTCCTGAAATCTTTCTCAGATGTCAAATGTTTAATTATTTCTATTAGCACGTACTAATGCTTTATTCATACAGGGTTAAAGTTGACTGATGGGGGTGCATACCCTTTCAGAATCCCCCATACATCTGTATTTCCATTTTTAAAGATAAAAAATGTGAAGTTAAAGTGTGTCTCATCCTTGCCTCAAAGCCTTAGCTCTGCCCCCAGACTCAAGAGCAGTACAGCTAATGGGGGTGTGCACGCTGGCTGCAGCCACGGCACGTGTCTGACACACCATCCCCTTGGCAACCCCTTGTCTCATTTATCTTCCTGAATGCTCGACTAACCTTCTCTATCTTATAGGCAGCTGCTCTGATTGGCACAGATGTTAATTAAACTAGGTAGTAACAGAGCACACACTGGAAAGGCGGCCCTCGGAGCTGAAAGGGATCCTCGTCCGCACCACTGCCCCTCTGCCGTTCCTGGTTATGTGCAGAGTGTGAGGAGGGAAGGAAAAATAACTTAGCCATGTTCCTGAGATCTGTCACAGTCTCGTGATGGCAGAGGAAGGGACAGGGAAATCATCAGCTGGTGGCAACAGGTAGCAAATGGAGGTTACTGGTGGGCTGGAGATGTGGACAAAACACTGCTAATCGCTAACACTGACCTAAATTAAATTTCTCTTCTCTCTGCCCATGGGCAGCAATTTTCTTTCTCCTCATTTGAGCACTGTGATCTTCCATGTTGCCCAGAGTATTCTTTCAGGGTGAAATGTACCATAAGGATATGAAACAGAGCTAAAATGATAAGAAACAGGCTAATGAACCCTTCAACCCTATTGGCTTTTCTTAAATTTTTCATCCAGTATTCTGGAAATTTCCCCACTAGTAATTTTCACAGTGACTTTCTTGCTTACTAAAGAAAACCACAGCTGTAAGTTGGTCCTAGCTGCAAGAAAGACAAATCAGGAAGTTTCCTCTGAAAATCCCATTGCCACTCTACTGTAACACCCATTCACAGAACACTGCAAAGGGCAGGATGAACTCCCAGGACATGCTGATACACGAATCTTGCTGGACATAATACATTTGAAGGCTCTATGCTTACTTCAGCTTTAATAAATCCCTATCCAATTCTCTGATCCGCAGGAGAGCACTGGTCTTCCTGCACCTGTTTACCTTGCATCAAGCTGGGCTGCAGATACAACCACAACCTTAAATTTTGAAAGTTTTGGCTGCCCCAAGATGTTGATGAAAATTCAGCACTGGAAAAGGTATATCACACTTGGACTGGATCCACCACTGATGGATGCAAAGTGAAAAGATAATTCCTGTATGTCACCTGTTTCTTTGAGGGTGTTATGAGAATTCCTTTCTCAAATGGTCAAGTTTTTACTTCAGATCTGAATAATCACAAAGATTTTTCGGAACTTGGAAAATCTGTGGATTGTGCATTTAAATAGAAATGGTTTTCTATGAGAAATGGAATGTATTTGATGTAATTTTTACTAACTGCTTTAGATACACTTAGGTTCCAGATGAGATTAAACGTAAGACCAGAAACAAGCCTGTTTAAACAGATACTGCAAGTTTGAGAGTGTCTGGACCAGACCTCTGTGCAATCAAAGCTGTGAGCAATGAGCAGAGATTCTCTGTACTCCCAGGTAAGAAATTACCTGCTGACAACTCTGCAGCCACTGGTCAGTCTTCCCTCTCATCAGTCCTCTCACTCTGTTCCGTGGGCACTGCAGCTCCAGAAGTGCTCACTTTCCCATGGTGTGTAACCTGAATACTTTAGGCTGTAAAAGGTCTCAGAGGATGTCACCAGGCTCAAGGCATTACCCCTCTCCCCAGCCAACGGGCTGCTTAAGAACTTTATGCTCTGTTTGCCTTAATCCTTGCCGGTGCTGTTGGATGTGTGGTGCTTCCCCTTGCCTTCTCCTACCAGTTGTGATTTAAAACACATCAGAATATGACCCAGTTTTACAGTCACAGTGGGCTGTTTGCAGCACACAGAGCAGGTAGAAAACTTCTCTAAGCTCTCTGTCTTTATGAATCAAAAAATCATATGGTTGGTCTCACACATCCTGTGCCAAGCTTGTATGAACTGAACTTCGAAGTAGAGAAACACTCCTAGCATTACAGCATTAAGACTAAAATCCTGGTTCTGTGCGCCTGCAGTTGAAGTGCAAACATTATGTAGGTAGCACTGAATATCAGTTTATTTCCAATAATTAATTAATTATTAATAATAAATTCCTTCTGTCTACCTAAACCACTGCTTTTCCATGACACTCCTAATCAATAGCCATGCTCCTAAATTATTACTATGTTTAGTGTCATCATCATACAGTTCCTGTAGCTTGTGAAACTGTTCAGTTTCATTTCATGGTTTCACATTTTTCAAACAGAATGCTGAAGAAAAAAGGAAGACACTATCTAGGACCTGAAACTAGCACCAAAGCCGAGTCAGTATGTATCAGAACTTCATAATTAATAGGTTTCAGCTCCCTTGTAAAGGACTTAAATATTTTATCCCTATTTCATTGCCAGAAAAATCTCAATGTTCTTATATTAAATATAATATATATTCATATATATATTTTTTCCTGAGCGTGTTCCAAAACCAGCCCATCAGCTCTAAGAAGTGCTTGTTAATACCTCCATCATATGACAGCATTTATTTGAAATATTTGCATGGCATATAGTTCAGAGTACCTTCTTTTTTCCAGGCAACAGCTAAAAATTTTACTACAACATTAAGAAATTTTAATGACTCTTAAAAGGTTCCCTAATGACTATAATAAAGGACAATATTTTATTGATGTCAGCAACTAGCAGTTGACTTATGCAGTACTACTTTTTAATCTTCTAGTTTGCTGTGTTCTTATATATCTCTGCTCCAATTCTTAGAGCAAAACCTGATGCATCTCAGCTGTGATTTAATGGATTTACTCATAGAGCTAAAGAAGTCAATGCTGAAGTTACTTAATGAATTAAGTGCTGTCTGTCCAGTGCATATTCAATTTTTCATGCTCTTTTCACGCTCATCGTCATTTACATTTGGACAGTGGTCTATGAATCAATGGCTCCCCTAGTCTGGAAATCCAAAGCCTCATTGTTTGTGCCACAGTAAGTTTGCCAAGACATCAGCAGAAGGTCCAAAATCTGATTCCCAGGTAAAGAAGGCCTCCCGGGCTTGGATGCCCAGTCCATTTAATTGCCATCTACTTTGGTAACAGAAATTCAAGCATGACTTTGTTACCACCTGATGCTCTTTCCTTACTGTCAGTGGAAGTGCCTGTGTTGGTCTATCAGGACATCCTGGGAGCCTACAAAGAGAAAGGTAGAAAGCCTTTGACAGACTGCAAAAGATCTTGGAATCAAGCCAGCTGTTTTTTCCTGAATATACCCACACCATAAGAAAATGTGGCTGCGGTTCTGGTATATTTACACTTCTGTGACCTTGGGCAAGTCACTCATCCCTTTTGTGCCTTTGTTTCTGTATCTGCATTACTGAAATAATGGTTACATTTTCTGCTTCACACTGTCTGTCTGAGGCTTATTTAGTGTTATCAGTACACAATGCTTCACAAAATAGTGGAATTATTTTAACAGATATGTCAATCTAGGATGACTAGTGAGAGCAACAAATTTAGAACCAGTTCTCACAGTAGTTCCTGGACCTGCTCCCATGTTCCCAGACATTGATCTGAGGGAAAAAGCTCTTAAAGAGTTGTATTATCAATGAAAAGCAGTAGTATCAAAGCCCCAGGGTTGCTCTGGCCTCTAAATGGTAGTGCAAGAATATAAAGGTAACACAGATGCATGGCTGGAGCAACCCTCACTAAGTGTGTGAGAGGGAACTATAAGGGAAAAAGCCTGACATGCTGACTGGCTCCAAGCCCTGGCTGGGCTGGAGGTGGCACAGCAGAGCACAGCCCATTTAAATCACACTGCCCTCTCACGTTAATCCTTGCAGAATGCTGAAACCATGTTACTTTTGATCACTTCATTCATTTGATTACTCCAGCTGGTCAAAGCGGGGTTTGGAGCGTGTCTAGCACACAGAAGATGAAAGATGGAAAGGGTGTGGGCAGAAAGGTTTCCTACATAGAAGTTGGGCAGTTCCTTACGACTTATTAGCGGACCTCCCTGGTCCTTGCAGAGACTAGGAGAGAGCAAATTGACAGAGGCAATTAATTACTCACATGTAAGCTGCTGGACTCAATCCGGGGGAACGGAGAGGACGACAATCCACGGGGTCAGAACGGAGCCTTAATGAGCCCTTCTGGCCCCAGACCCTGTGACTATTCAATTAGGCACGAGACCTCGCTGCGTGCCAAAGGCCTCTCGCCCCAGCCTCCGGAGCTGCGGCTCCGCGCCGCGCCTCGTGCCAAGCCACAGACCTTGCCCTGGAAGTCGGGGCTGGCCTTAAACCCTGGCTAGTTGGGCTGCTCTGGATCTCAGCCCTGAAAGGAGGGCAAGCGAGTGACAGCCCAGCACAACTGCAGTCACTCTGCTCTTCAGTCTTGCCTTTAAGGGCATTGTGTTTTGTCGTCTTAAATTACAGCAACATTGCAATCCGATGGGTAAACCCAAAGGCCCCATGTTGTTCATTGCTGGTTTCTTCCATTCACAGTTTTCTCTCGTGCACACCTGTAGTCATTAAAAAATGCTTAAGGACTCTAATGTTCGACCGAAGGCGGGGAATTTTGTGAGTAAATAAAAACCCAACTGATTTTTTGATATCTGTTTGCTCTTTCACCCACCTCACAAGTCTCCTTCAAAACAATCCCTTTCTAAGTGATTAATTTTCCATGAGAAGATGCTAACACCAGGACAGTGCAAAAATAAATATCAGAAAAGAGCAAGCAAAAGGGAATGTGTCACATACTGACTACAGGGAAACAGTGCAAAACATCTAATCACAGCAGTGCCAGGAAACTTGAACCTGTCCAAAAGGATCCAGTGCTCTCAATGTTTAATTGCTGTTGATGGCTGCTGGTCAGTCATGCATGACAATGTGTGTGTCACGCTGCTTCCTGCCTATGTTCATTCCTGTCAGCCTTCACTCCAGGTGATGAGTACAGCTTCTCTGACCAGGGGAGAGAGAGAGAGAGGGGGAAATCAGAGCCCTCACAGATACAAAGCAACATGTACCCAAATAACCCAAGCCATGGGAACAGAGTGCCAAAAATGGACAGCAAAGGCCAGCTTTTGTCAACCTCTCTATCCCTCCTTATTTATGCTTAAAAAAAAAAAAAATTGGCATCTGTGACTGACAGTATTCCAATATTCCAACTGGCAAGACTCAGGTCTCCTGTTTGCTTGATTATATGTTTGAACACATGCTTGGGGCTGCAAGCAGCAATTTGAATTACAATCGGGTAGCAATGAACATTATCTTTTTTGGGGAACTGGAGCTTTAAAAACCGCCTCTTTGAGCTAATAAGAAAGAGATAGGGGGAAATGTAGGAGAAGTAACTTAAAAGGTCTAGAAATTGTATAACAGCTTTCCACTGCTTTCTTAAAGTGACTGTTTAATGGTTTATGTATCTGGGCCCAGATTCAGCAAAGCACTTAAGCATGCATTTAACTTTAAGTATGTGAATGATCTCATCCTTATTCAGCAAAACCCTTAAATAAATGCTTAATTTTAAGCCTATGCTTAGCTGTAGCAGGGCCTCATCACACACTTCTGCATCCTGCTTTGTCTGTCGTATAATTAGAAAGAGTGCTCCTCTTTTACCTCACCCATTCCTCTCTTCGAAACAACGATCATTATTTTGCCATTGTTTAACTTCCTTTTGCTTTGTGCAAAACCAGTGCCTGGGAGTCAAGACATTCCTTAAACATCCAGAACGTATCTGCTCGTTCCCATTCCACTTTGGATCCATCTGCAGTCCAAGTCAGGGTGAGTCCTGCTGAGGTCTCCAGTGGGAGCTGGGTGAGGACCACGCTCCAGATGTTTTGCAGGAGTACACGGACTGAGTTGTGTAGGAATGGGAGATGCAGTGCAGTGGGGAGGTTATTCTGCAACAGAAGCACAGTAACAAGGCTTTAGCTGATTCAAAATTGATCTGACTTCAGCTGCAGTCAGAATACATTGAGGAAGGAACTGAAACATGATTTCTGGACCACGACATTTCAAGCAATTCGGACACAGCATATGACATTAGTTTTGATGATGTAATTGTTTTACAATAATTTTGTTATTCTCCCCGTGTTCTGCTTTCATTCATCCCTCCAATAAGTGGGAAATGAAGGCAGAATACAAAGCAGGGAGAAGAGCTTGTTTCACACCACATTTCTGGCTCATTTGAAGATGTCCCTTATTGCAATTGCCACCCTTTCCCCTTTCCATATCCACACCCACTCAGCAGTGAGAGTCAGGAAAGCTGTTCAGTTTCATTGATGTTAAGGGTGATGATGAGAATCATGTTTAAGTGCTAATACACAGATACAAATAGAGGAATGCTGTGTAGGGAGGTCAGTCCACTTTATTTTTCCTGAACCAGCTTTTGCTAACTTTAGTACATGGAAGAACTTGACTTCCTCTGACATCAATGAGGAGAGTCTATGGATTTAAAAATTATTAATTATTATTATTATTATTATTACTACTACTGCTACTACTAGAGAGATGGTATGGACAAGGAGAGCAATAGGTGCACAAGAAAGAATAAATCTACTTCATTTATGTTATTTAACGTATGTGCTCAATTTTTTTTTATCACAGATTGAAAAGTGGTAGCAAAATGTCTCACTAAAGAAGTCCTGGGGTACGTTCAAGTGTCACAATTTCTATGTTCAGAAGTGCCATGAAAGGCAAATAAAAACATAAATAAGTAGTTTTGCAAGAACAGAACTAATGAAGCCCTGTTTCCTACAGCTTTGTGCCTTATAATTAATTGTGAGCTACAGTTGAAGCTTTTCCCAGGGGTGGGGCACATATGGTCCATCTCTCACACTCTCTGAGAAATATATAGATAGATATACTGTGTGGATTCTTTATGGTTAATAATGCATGAACTCACTCTGCAGTCTTGTTGTTAGGCAGGCTCCTTATCGGGTGTCTTTTCTTCACCATCCTCCTCCTTCTAGCCTTCCATAACAAGTGCAGAATTTTATTTTAATCTTAAAGATTACTGCTCTGCCAAATTTATCTGAAATCACCAAAGAGGTTAAAGCCTGAATAGGTTAAACTACACACATGAGTATACACAAACATGCAAACTGTGTGACTGAATAAACGTTACCTCTTAATGAAAGGTGGCTCCCAATTATGTACAGCACCAGTAGATATTTATTTTCATAACATGTAAAAGCAAAGAGAAAATACTATCATTTAATCCTTGCCCTTTTTTGGCATCCTCTCTTATAAAGGAGAAGTCACCAACACTCATGAGAACTGCAGCAGAGATAAGCCAACCGAGCTTGACAAGAAATGACAAACTCACTGCCAGCATGGGAACATGCCATGAAGTCAAGTCTGTGGAGTTCAGGTTTGGAATGTGTGAAGAAAATCTCAGACTACAGTGATGTGCATTTTGGCACTGAAGACCTTTGTCATACATAGTCCTTTCCTTTCTGTTCTGCAGGGATGTTAATGATGTGAAGCAGTAACAGGCATTGTTCCTAGTTATGGTGATTTTCAGAAAATGGGAGCTGTGAAAATAGGATTATCAAACCATTGGAAACTTAGAACCACTTTTGAAGTTCAGGCCATGTAATGACTGTGTGTAGAGAAGGATGCAGCAAATCGCTTGGAACTTGGCCTTCAATAAGATAGCCAAAAAATCTCATGTAAAATTAATAAGCAGCCTTCCTTTTCATTTCAAATGCAACCAAAGCCCAAATGCTGGAATAAATACATTCGGTATACAGACAGAATTTTCATAAATCAGCCATGCTTATCCATATCCTTTGTACTTTGTGACCATTAGCCATACACTCTATTGAACATAATGTTTCCTAAGATCCCTGGTGGCTTCAGTATTAATCTGAATTCTGTGATTCTACTGTCAAGTTTAAATTAAAGATCTAACCACAAACTCATTAGAAAATATGCTGCTCTATTCTGTGCTTGTCTTGATTTCATACTTTTACAAAAAAAAAAAAAAAAAGGAGAGAGAGAAAGAAGAAAAAAAATTGCCATTGCTCTTGCAAAAAGACTGATCTCTATGATGTGGCAATGAGCCAAATCTATTTTAGGAAGTGTTGAAAAAGAAAAAAGATACATCTTCATCTAATCCACAACCAACATAAATTGGATGTTTGATGATAGATATTTATAACAATTAAGTACTACTTTTATTTATTTATATATAATGTAAAGGATGAAAGCTTAATTCTCTTAACTACTGGGGGCAAGTATAATCTATCCAGAGGAAAGCACAGTACGGCCAGACGAAATGATAACTCTCTCACACTGCTCTGTCATTGTAGCTAAGCCCTGACATGAAAGCCTTAAGGGTGTGGTAAAAAGGACTGCCCTCCAGTGTGCTGAAAGGAAACTTCAGCATCCTTGCTCATTCGTTTTTTGTATAAAAACTGACAGATGTGTCAAAGGTGTGATAGTTTCATGAATAAGTAATAAGTCCTGACAAGTTGGACCTTATCATTCCCTTCAGCCTAAGGTGAGGAAGGAGCCTGGGGTAAAAGCAGGGGCAACAGAAAAGCCCTGGATGGGACTTGCGGGATGGCTCGCCTCGCTCGTCTGTGCTCCTGCTGGTACAACATGGATTTGATGACAAATCTGATCAAATTCATGCCTGGTGTAATTTCGGAGAGGTCAGTGGTGTTACACCACTGAAAAAAGCATCAGTCCCTGGTGTTTATTTAGGGAAGACGGCAGTGGCTTTGGAACAAGAGCAGTGCACTGAGCCATGAGCTCCCTTCCCCTCAGCAGCGTGGTGTGGGTGCTTCACACGGAGGGCAGTTGGTTATCAGAATAATGCACGAGCTCCTTGCCAAAACCTGTGCTTCAGCATGGCTCACAGAGAAGTGCAATTACTGCACTCAGCCAGTGTGACCCTTAGATGCCTTGCCCAACACTGCAAGATCCACCTGAAATATCTTTCCAAACAAAAGCAAACCAAGATTCTTCTCTTTGCAATATCCAGGTCATGTTACAGGAGATTTACATGCAAGTGGAAGAAAAATAAAGAAGATTGTAATATATTTATTTGTGAAGCAAAAGGTTTTCCTTTCTGCAGGGATAGCAAAGCTCATATTTACAATGCATAGACTTGCAAAGATCACTAGTGCAATGAGAAACACATATGAAGTAGTTTGGAAAGCAGGAACTCCAGATGGAAGGGAGCACATCCGAATGAGAATACAAAAATATTTTTACAAGTAAACACTTGTGGCCTCAGTATGTGATTTTCATAAGCTTTCATCAGAAGGAAATAAACCAATATGGAAATGACAGCAGCTGAGATACTTAAAAACATGATTAGCTCTCAAACCTGGAAAAAAAAATGTGTTTGGGAAATTATAATGCTGCTTAGTAGATTTCCTTGTCTATATATTTTTCCACTCAGGTGTGTAATAAGTCAGGAAAATCTGATATAACTTTCCATATAATGGGAAAAAGGGAAAAAAAGCAGATCAGGTTAACATATTGGTGTTATGCATACAACAGATATAGGCCAAATAGACAAAGGATGAGAGAACAGGATGCGGTGCAAGAGAGTGCTGTGCAATGGCATTGACTTTGCAGGTGATGGATGGTAGTAAGACACACAACCTCAGGGATAGAGGAAACTGGGACATGTGGAAAGCAAAAATCCCAGAAGCATGCGAGGGGACTGCAGGAATAGCATGGCAGTGAAGGACATTTGTTAAAGAAGTCAGGAGAAGGTCACAGGCAAAAGCCAGACATTGTAGGGAAAAACATGGAGCCCAGTTTCCTGAATGCAGTGTAGCTGGAAATGGGCTCTGGAAAGGGTGTGGGGGTACCAAATAGCTGTGATGGGGCACAGAGATCTGAAATACTGCCCAATGAGGCCAGACAAGTGCTGGCACAGGGGTTTGGACTGGGGGTAACAATCTGTTCCACATTTCAGAGACTTGTTCTAACTACTAACCCCCCTCTGCTTCTTTATGTTTTAAATTGCTTCAGTGCTGTCTTTCCTCATTTTTTTTCCTCCTAAGGCCTGAAATGTGATGCCTGCTATGAACACTGTCTTCTTTTGACATTTTCACTCCCTGATAATGCTGCAAGCTAGCCTAGAATTTTAAAGAGTGGCATGCATGCACACACTCAAGCACTCCCACTCTGAGGCTGTCATTCTCATCAAACATCTGGAAATCTGTTTGCCAGAGTGCTGCCGCCAAATGCTCCTGCCTCATCCAGGCAGAATTGTGCTTCCCCTACAGGGTAAGCAAGAGGAGCTTGAGAGCAGATTTACAGCTGTTGATGTGGCAGCACTGAAGTCTTGTGCGGCAGCTCAGAGCTCCTTATTTATGGTTTTAACCCTCAGAGGAGTTTGGTTAGAGAACGGGTTGGATGTGGACATCCAAAGCCTTCTTGCAGCCTGAAGAATCCTTCCTTTTCCTTTTACTTCTAACATCTTTACCGTCAAGCCCTTCATAACTCTGGCCAAACACAGATGGTTGTAATTCCCTCAGACTCTGAGCACAGCATCAGCCTTGGTACTGAGACCTCGCTAGGCAAAACACCACAAGATTTCATCTCTTCAGCCCAGAGGAAAAAGAAATGGAGGATCAGACTTCAAGGCAGCTAAGTGCCTAAATCCCATCCCGTCTCTAAAGCACTCTCTGACCTGAAGAAAATTCTGTTTCAGGCAGAAACTGGTAACAAATGTTGTCTTGTCTGATCTCAGGTCATAGGAATACGTCCTGTTACCCTGATCTCCTCCCCTGCCAAAAAATTAATTAGGGAAATGATAGAGAGGGAAGACAGGAAGGTGGCATTAAAGTTATGAGGTGAAAGAGTTGGAAAGATACATGTGGAGAAATGAGAAGAAGGGATTGTGTTCAGTCCAAAAAGGTGCTTCTATCCAGTTCTGCATAGTGAGTAGAAAAACAGAGGAAGAGCAATGGGAGATGAACAGAACCGAGACAAGATAACAACAAGCCACCTGCAGACACATAGCAGAACAATAAATAAAAGGAAAAAAGCCTTTCTTGTACTTTCCATAACATAAGGGTTAGCATCCAGGATTCCCAATGCAAAGCCCAGACACAGCTGTTTCCTTACTAGCCTAAATAACTAAATAGAAAATTTACATCTTGGCTAAGACATTCAGCATGCTGATGTGCAGACGAGAAATACTTGATTTCGAAAGGATTTTCCCCAAAAGGAGCAAAGCTTGCACACCAGGACACAGGGAGGCATTTGCTAGCACAGCACGGAAGGGGAAACTGACTATTCCGTCCCTATTAGGACAGCTGGAAGTTACAGTAAATGGGCTATTGAGAACAATGGGTTGGAGCCAATGGAAAGGCAACTTCCAAACATTTCAATTTAAAGGTCTCTCAGCTATGGAAAATGATTGCCATGGGGCTTTGTTTCAGGTCGAGGCACCAGGGAAAGTGCATTTAGAAAGCATGACAGTCCATTTAGCAGGCGTCCCTCAGCCATAGGCACAGATTCCCTCAACAAGCGCTCAGTTGTGCGCACGCCTAATCCTCATCCAGCTTGGAGGAAAAACACCACTAAAAGGCAAGGAGTTTTTAGTGAAGTTTCACTGGTAAAACTCCACACAGGCATCTCCTAGTACAAAAAAAGAATTCTAAATATGTAAGAGCTGTTAGCTACTGCTGTGCTGTTTAGTGGCTGACACATGACTGAGGACTTGATTGTGCCTTCAGTCCTGATGATGGAAAGAAGGAACCACAGTATATTTATTAACAGTGTTATCTTAACTGCTGAACAGCTAGAATAAAATTAGGGCATTTAGACCTTTTTTTCTCCAAGCATTTATAAACTGCTTCAGTGCTCCAGTTACATGTTTATGTTTCAGAAAAAGCATGAACAAAACCAGCCAGACAAATAACCCTAAAGACGTTGAAAAAGCAGAGGGTCAATAACTTGTTTGAATTTGGACAATCTACTGGTCTGACTTGGGAATGAACATCTGAACTTAAGGAGGCTAAAGTTTTTGTAAGGCCCAAGGAGAGATGCAGCCCTGATAAGTGGTCACTATGGTTCACTAGAATGGAGGCACCATGTCCAGGAAGGTTGGATGACTTCCTGCAGGCATAGAGAACCCCTGACAGAGAGAAAAGGTACCCCTGTGCTCATGACATACCTCATGTATTCCAAAGGGTCCAGAGTAAAACTGAAGAAAAAGAGGCAAAGGGAAATATTGCCACATTTTGCTTTTCCAGCCTCATCTATCACTGCCTATTTGTCCCCTTACAAAGAGGATGAGTGAAGTTGGAAAACCGTGAGTTAAGAGTTGATGGGCAGATTTAGCACTTCTTGAGTTTACATTTGTTGTCTGGCATCATTCTGCCTTTTGCGTCTCTCTTTCTATGGTCATACATGTCCCACCACGTATGTCCTGCCTCAAGTTTCACGTGTGTGTTTGCATCTGGAGATTCAGGGTGGTGGCCCAGGTGTCAAAATGCCATCGCCCTTCAAGCTCTAGAATGAATCACTCTGGATGCTTGATTGCCCAAGAGCAGGGAGACTTATATGGGCATTAGTTGCTGTCAGCAGACGATTGGCTTGTTCTACAAGTCTTATAATTTTATCTTGCTCAGGAAGAATAGGATTTAGGGGGAATCTGAGTCATTCTAATAGAACAGATAATTGTGCCTGTTTTATAATTGTGAGATGAGGCTTGTTACATTCATTAGCTATCTCAACTGCCAGGAGCACTGTTTATAAAGAGGTTTGGAGACTTACCTGAGGCAGCTTAACCCTCTGAACACAAAAGTACGGCAGTTTTGAGGTACTACAGAATTAGTGGCTTATTTCCCAGTCTTCTTTCCATGTATCAAATGTCTCCTGTTGTTATGTGTGAATGTGGCAGGTATGAAGTATGGCACTCCTGGGAAGAGAGGTGATGAAAGACTCACCAGCACAAGGGTTCAGAGGTACAGCAGTCAGGGATGGAGAAAAAAGTTTGGCCAAGGATAATAAATCATATCTACAAATACATGAAAGAGTCAACAGAGATTTTAAGCAAAATAAGTGTCATTTATGTCCTCAAATTAGTCTTTGCAGAGTAAATAAAATAGGATGATACATGGGTTCACTCCCAAATTGAAACAAACATGCATTAACCCATCTTTTAGACCTTTCTTTTAGGCAGAGATCTAATGCGTACATGAGTAGTAAATTAGAAAGATTTTATTGTGTCCTTCAGTGGTTCTGATACAAACTGTTCAGTTATTTCTCTGCTGCCCAGGTTACATAAAAGTCTCATTCATTCCTTATGAAAAAGATTTCCCCCAATCTACAGGCAGTGGTGATTTGGGTCTATTACATCCTGCTATGGACAGCTATCTGCTCTTGTTTGGGAATCCTCCTATGCAGTCATAAAATGATTCGTGTGCCAAACCTTGAACTGTATCAGCAAGACAGTGCAGATTCAGATCTTGCAGGTTAGAATCCTTTGTACCTCTTCTCTTTTACAGTTTGGTTTTGTTTTTTTTTTCCTAGAACGGTATTTTAAAAGGATCCCACCATTTGTTATCTCTACTTCTTTTCAGTCTATCTAGCCCCATTATTTTTATGTGCTTATGGACTAAAGTGACAACTGATCTAGTTTTTATTATATTTGCTTTTTTCCTGTTGCACACCATTTGCCTACTTTGACAGAAATAAGACTCCAAGGAACAAAAAGATCAAACCAGTGACAAAAAGGAGGAAAAGATTGAATGCAACAAAATTTTACTTTTAATCAGCTTTGTTCTAATTTCAGCTTGCCCAACAGTTTTAATATGCAAAAGAACTGTCCTTCATACTGATTTAATGAAAATGGTCATTTTGCTGAGGGTGTGCTATGTATCATCCAGTCAAGATGTGAATATGCTCAACTGAGTTGTTTTTTTGGAGCTCAGTATGCCCTCTGGTTTGTTTCTGGTTTGTTTTCACTTTAAAAAAAAAATTATAGCAGCTAAATCTGCTGCTTTTGCCAATTCAAACATCATTCATTCTTTCTCAGAGCCAAGTCATTTGTTCCAGCTCAAAGTTACTTCTCTTAAGGCATGTCTCTGAGGTTACTTCTTTTTCTCTCTCCAGCCTGTCCCCACATCTATTCTTGCCATATATCATACAAACCAGTCTGCTTTGAACCTCCCCTTTTGTCAGCCACAACACTGTGGAGGGCGGTGATTTGTAGGCTCAGAGCAGTGAAGACAATGCATGCCTGGGTCAGTAGTAATTAAGGAATGTCAGTGGTCGAGAGGGAGAGAATTCAACTCAAGCCAAACTGAAGCATTTAGGTATTTTACTGCTGCATCCTTTTAGGCCTCTCTCAGCTTATAAATATTAATTTAAAGACTACCAACAAGGACAGTAAACGGATTTAGGCATAAAACTTCCTGTCAGCGGTGATTTGTGCCCAATAAAAGGAGAGCTGGAGAGAGAAAGCCTGCTTCACTAAGTTTATGATAGACAGTGAAAGGCTGCCATCAAAATAAAAAGGCTTTCACTCTGTCTTGTGTTGTATTGGCATCCCCTACCCTGACGAGCATCGTACCAGCGCTGTGTTGTTCCCTTTCACATCCAGCCCACTGAGGGAAAGGTCTGGGGCAGGACCAGCACTGGCAATGGGCTCTGCAAAGTCAGCAGGATGGAAAGGCAACTTTTACAGCAGTGGTGCCTTGTAGTGAACTCTGGGATGGAAAAAGCTGACAAAAGGCCATTCCTTTCCTACTAACACCCAACCTGGAAGTAGGAAAGAGTATACAGCAGGCACTGTATACTCTGTGACAGTGTGCCTTTAAAATGTGACTATATTAATTATAATAATATATTCATTATCTTCTCCTGATCTCATTTCTGCACAGGAAGCATTCACTCCAAACTATAAACCAGTTTATTTTTTGATAGAAAACAGCATAAAATCTATCCCTTTCATTTGTTTCTCTGAACAGCCGAGTTTCTTTTTCTTTGAGTGGTAAGCCATGATATTTCTGGGCAGCATGATCATGAGAAGCTGAATACCAGCTAAATATCAACTAAACATAACTGTTTAATTAATCTTAACACTTAATCTATACTTAGGTAATTGAGCCTGGATGGCACAGTTCATGCTTTCCACATGTTTATGTCTCTGCAATGCCCACTTGGCTCATGCTAAGACTCTAGCTGGATCCACAGGCCAACGTGCACCTTGTGCCTGATGTGTATACAACGTTTGGCCAATTTATTTATCCCCACTGTCCATTTACTGCTTGTACTGCTGGGGATGTTGTTACATGGTACCACCTTTCTCGTTTGCCTGGCTCGTCTCAGGCTTGCACCTTTAATATTTTAGGGAGGCAAATTAAAAGGAATCAACTTTGTTATCTCTATAAATATCTGTCAGTCTCAGTAAGTCCTGGTGGTTGTTTCCCTGCGTGGACACTGTGGGCAGAAGTCATGCTCGGAGCGGCTGGGCCCATTGGAAAAAAGGTGTTTCTGTGTGGGACCTCCCTCCTACAGCAGCTGCTCTTTGTGGCTCTTCAGTTCATTGTCAAGGTTTGGCCCAGGGAGGATCACTGGGGAGAAAAGGATGCTTAGGAAAACCTTCTGGGAGGAGGGCAGTGGGAGGAGGAAAAGGGAACATGCATATGGGGAAATACCCTTAGAAAAAAGGTGAAAGACAGAGCTGCGCTTTGTCGATGGAATTAACATGGAGCAGAGGCCCTTAGAGGAGATCATTCTGAAAAGAAATGAAAAATACATAAAACTTTGTTTAATTTATGGAATTTATAGGCTGCTGACCAGTAAGTATAAAGTTCTGTTCCCATGGTCCTCACTATCACTCATGTATTACTTGTCAGTAAATGTGGTGCACTCAGAACATAACAGCTACGGCAATATTTCTGTTCCCACTGCAGCTTTACTACACCCATGAAACTCTGTAATCTTTAAATTCCCTCACTGTTAACATCTGCTGAAACATTATTGGTCCCAGCATAGCCAAGCTGCTCTGAAATTGCATTTAGCAGAGTAGTTAATGCTAACAGTATAATTCTAGAAGCAACCATGTTTTTAAAAAGGCTTTATAACTGGTGTGGTGGCTTTGCTTCCTTTTCCTTTCACTCCTTCCCCACTTTCCTGCTTTTTGCCATTATCTCACCTCCAGGTCAGAATTCATGTTTAAACAGCATTTTCAGTTTTGTTTTGAATAACATTGTCATTTTGTTTCCCAGCCTTTGACTGCCAAGGCAAACTTCTGAAAACACCTCTGTCTCACCTGATTACAACATCAGATTTTAAGAGTCCAAGGGGCTGATGGCAGAAATTTCTAAAGCTTTAATAAAATTAATATCTTTATCACCCATACAGGATGTTTTTCGTTACCCAACATACAAGCAAAACAGACTGGTTGTTACTATTAATAACGATTCCTCAATTTATTAATTTGCAGCTCGTAAAGAGCTCAAGAGTTCTGCTTTGCTTTTATAAGGAAATGTTGGACAGAGGGCATTTAACTAAATCACTGAATGTTGTAAACATTTAATTAATCTTAAAAAAATAAAATGCAAACACCCTTGAGTATTTGAAATTATGTCATGGATTTTTTTAGTGCTACATAATGAAAGACATTTAAAAAACCTATGTATGGCTATATTATGCCATATATAAAGTTTTAGTCAGAGATACTCAGCAAAATAACCACATTTCTTAGAAAAAAAAATGTAGATGTGTTTTTCTGAAAAAATTAAGAGCAAAACTTTTATTTATAAGGCAGTGAATCAAAATCCTTGCCTATTCAGCAGTTTCCCCTTCAGCTAGAGATCCTGATAGGTCTCTTTCAAAAGGCAGCCTTGAAACACACACATTCTAGAGCTGAAAGACTACTGTTAAATGTTTATGTTGCTATTACATTTTGTCTGTTGTGTATTTAGAATATTACTCTAAAAACTATGCTAATTAAAAAAAAATCTAGAATTTCTGTTCACAAGATAACAAACTGCATAATTTGTGATTTCAAAGAATAATTATTGCATTACCCAGCATTGCACGAGGATAGATGGACTGCTAAATCTGCTAAATTTAACTGGTTCCTGATTCATGAACAGCAGTAAATGACATCTGTGCCAGATGGCACTCAGCATTTGTGCATGGATACTCTGATTTTCCCTTCTCATGACCCATCTCGTCTCCGTTGGTATTTGCTGCTTAAGTGGCAGTGTCCAGCATGAGATCATTTAATGCAGGTTAAAGCCATGACAGTGAAGGAATTTCCCAGGAACACCTTGCAGGATTTTAATGCTACCACAGCAACAGCAGTGCCACATTCAAGGCAATTTGTTAAATACTCTGCAGTCTAGTTTTATACTTATCCCCCACATCTGTCTTCTAGAGATGCATTTTTTAAGAAAGATTATTTTTGTTCTTGTCTTGTTTGGAATGTGATAGCGCGCTTCCAGCAAATTACTGAACTAATGATTTCTTCATGAAATCATTGCTATGAAAGCATGTATATCACAGTATGATGCTATTTCTAGTAATGTGATATGATTTCTTGTGAAACTTCACATCAGAGTGATGTTCAGGGCAATCCTGTTTGAGGTGTGGATCCCCTGCTTTCAATCTGTCATGTCTATGTATGAAGTAGCTGCTACTGCTCCTTGCCAGGAGGGGCTCCAACCTGTATCAGTGACATCGTTCTCCCAGTGAGAGACAATCACAGAGCCCTTGAGAGAAAAAGTTAGGAGCTGTTGCATGCATCATCACCATCACACATCAATCTCTGAGCATGTCATGGGGCATTATTTTAGAAAAATTTTAATGTGGCTTTTTAAAGTCAGAACTTGAATGCACTTTCCCCCCATGTCTTCTCCTATCATGACAGAAACTGGCACAAAACTGGGTAGGAAAAGCCATTTCAATGAAACCATTTGGAAATTTCTACCCACTCATCTGGAAATCTGTAAAAGTTGCAGAACTTTTGAAAAGTACCTATGCTGACTAATTAACTTCTTGTTTTGATTAAAACAGGACGTGGGACAAAGGTGCTTTGTCTGGAAAGTTGCTTTTGGAAAACAAAAATTCAGTGCTAGCTCAGGGTAGGAATCTGAATTCTTTTTCAGAACTGCCCTTATAGTAAAAAAACCTCACATTATTTTGAACAATGCCATATTTTAGATATTACTACTTTTATAAAAAAAGACATTATTTGAATACTTGCCTCAGTCTCAACACTGAGGTGCAGCTAGCCTGGGCCCATTTTGGAGGAAGCCGTGTGGCTCATGGGTGAAATGCCAGCGGAGCTGGTAGCAAAGTACCTAGAAGGGCAGTGGTGTTTTCTGTGCCATACTATAGAAAAGTATGACAAGGCTTTATTTCTTGACAAGGCTAGAAAACCCTATGAAAGCAATTCTCAAACAACTCTAGAGAAAATTGGCACTTGCTAAGGGGTGTCATACCTACATCATTTGTCATAATTCTAAACCCTGTACTTCGCTGTACAGGGCACTTTAATGCGTCTTGATTTTTTTCAAGCTGCTGTACAAATATTTGTTAATTCCATTACTTAATGAATACAATAATTACGACCTGGCTCTATGATGACCAATAAATGCACGATAATCTCCTCATTTATTTTATGTGTAACTCCAAATATCTTAAAAGCTGGCACACTTGCACAAGCTGCCTTTCAGGAAGGGAAGAGCAGTTTCCATAAAGTCATATATTGGAAGCAGCATTACAGTGCTAGTTATGGTAAAACCACGTTGTACATACTTTTCAGGCTGTAAGGAGTAAATTAAGGCTGTATAAGCTATAAATCACAGATGAAGTCCTGACTATAAATAGTAATAGCCCTCTTTTAAGTAATGCATGAGATTAAAATAATAATAGAATATAAAATTATACAATAAATATACAGTTCAATATATAACTATGTAAGACATAAAACACATAAAAATATAAAATAAAAGGTAAAAATCCTTGTGGGCAGAGGAGGAAAGCAGGCAGTAACATATCCATGTTTCTCCATGTCTGCCCCAAGCTTGACAGTCTCAGCCTGTTCCTATAGTCTCTCCTCCCTATCCTGCCCTGCTCTGTTTAGATTCCTTTTCTCAGTCCCATTCTCCTCATGTAATCAGGTACAGCATTACATCCTAGTCCTTCTTTCACACCCATGAAGAGCCCTAAAGCAAATGTGTCATAAATTTAGAGAATTCAGCTCTTTGCTTACTGATTAAATCTACTGGATTTCCCACTCCAGGCTCTCACTTTTTGGATAACAGTTTGGGAGCGTACAACCTGAAATATCGAGGAAGATGAGGTGTTTGACTGCTGAATTAGATTAAATTCTGGCAGCAACAGGCTTCAAAATCAAAAACTGTAGTGCCTAACTAGGACTGTCTCTAGTTTCTGGTCCAAACCATATATCTTGCTCTAATTTGATCAAATAATTTAAAGGCATTTGGAGATGACATGTATATATGATTTCAGCCTCAAAGAAAACATGTGATATGGTTCATTTCAGCACATGTGTATTTTGAGGGATTTCTTTACAAATGGAAAATCTAATTACAAAGAAGGCTACAAGCTCCTCTTGGAAAGCAATAGAGAGCAGCACTGCCATGACTATTGAGCACCACAAGACACTGACTCTATCAACCCTGGTAAAATCTAAATCATCATCCCTGGGTTATGAATATACAAGGTATGTTCAGGGACAGGGATATACAAGGTATGTTCAGGGACAGGGATATCAATAATAGCTTCCTTTCTTTGTATTTGCATACACAGGAACTCAGCAGTGCATCCAGTCAAATCCTCCTAACCCCTCAAAACCCAAACACAAGTGCCACCTGATCTCTTCCTCCTTTCAAAAGAGCTTCTTAAAAAGGCTTTTTCCTTCCCACAGCTGAAATCAGTGTAGTGGGTGAAATCAGGAAGAACAGAGAAAAAGCTCTCAAATCCAACTAGTTGTTACAATGCTCTAAATTATCCAACTAATCACACTGAGCAGATCTTCCTACTCTGAGGCTGACAGGGACCACAGCTCTCATAGAAAGACAGCAGGAAGACAAGAATCCCAGATGAACCCACTGCCCTACCAGCAATAGATCCTTCCAACCCTTCTGCAGGCATGCAGACCAGCAGCCAGGATTTATGGCTGAGGACCTGCTGCTGCACCTAAACCTGGCATTGCTCTGGTGCTCCTCCTGCAGCACTGCAAACGAGAAATGCAGCTGGAGCAGTGCTGGTGTTTACAAATTACAGCTCACTGTACCTTCTACACTTCAGAGGAGGAGTAATGTGTAATAACAGCGTAATACTGTTATTATGATAATGATGATTAATACACAGCCCTGAGCGATGCTAGTCTAAATGCTGAGCTCCATTGCTGGGTTTTCTATCAGAAAACTAATTCAGAAAGAGGCAAAGAATTTCCTTAAATAGTTTTTAGGAAGAAACATAGAAAAATAAGGCTGTGATACCTAATTACAATCTCTTTTGAACAACGTGAGGCAATGTTCCATTTCAAAATGACTGCTGCCTTCAGCTATGTGTAATGGCTCTGAGTAATCAATCAATAAATAAATAAAGGGAAAAACAAAACTCAATTTTTAAATTAACCTGAGACAGCATTTTGTTTTGGGGCAGATAGTAAATTTTTTGAAGAGTGGTCTGTGGCCTTCTTTCAAAGAACTATTATTAAAGACATCTTCTCCAGCCAGGCTCAAGTAATTCCGAGCTCTTTATGCTGCTCCTGACTTTTAAATAAGAGGGTGACATAGAAGGAAGAAAACATTAGTTTTCTTTCACAGCTTGCAGCATGTGCTCACACAGGATTTAATATGAAACCATGGATGATTGCTTGCTGTACTAGCATAACAAAATTTTCTATATTATTGGTATACAACTGCAATAAAATTACAGTAGTGAATGATAACATTATTTTATAGAGTTAATTTAATTGAGTGTTAGTTGTGAAACTGATGTTGTCAGTTACAATGTTTTACTGAGGGTATAAAGAGCAGGACCACCTGTGACAGACCCAGTTTTTCCTTCCCTAGTTCTACCCTTCTAACACAAAACTTACTCAGCAAACTGCTTGGATTTGTAGCTTTGCTTCTTCAACAGAAGTCCAAAGCTGCTTAAATGTCTTACTCACCTAGAAACCTAGAAATGTCTATTGAAATTAGCAACCAAGCTAAGTAGTCTGGGGGTGTGATTTACATTTATGGCACTTTAAGACTTCTTTACCCTTCCTGAGTAGTGGAAAGGTAGGTCAGCAAAAAAAGAGAATCAGGCCTTGGGACTATGCTATTTATAAAACAATATAAAAGCAAAAGAGAATGTATTAAAATGGTAGCAAAGAAAGGTGTTTAAATCCATGTCCTGCTGTATTACTGTGTCACAAAATCCTTTTCTTTTCTGAACAGGAGAGATTTCACAGTATAGTAAAAAAGGTATTTTTGAAAAGAATTGTTTTATATAAAAGTTGAATTAAAATTTGTAGAGCCATACTGTAATAGCGTTAAGACATTCCTGGGCATGTTTTAATGGTCCATTAATACCCCTCTCAGGTGACTGAATGCATGAGGCTGCACATCCACAGTATGTATTAGTGGACCTCTGAAACACACCCTGTCACCTCCTAATACCACATTACAATGGTGCACTACCTGGGAAGCCTCAGAAATAACTTCCAAAAACTGAGGAGAATGTTTTTGAGCTTTGTAAAATATTATGATTAATTGCACGTCTGTGCCTATTGCATTGTTCAGATATTCAATAAATAACACAATGATATTAGAGCAAATAAACCCTATAAAACCCATGGAAAATGATCTGGTTTTAAATATGAAATTGCACCCTGAACAACATGAACAACCTCTCGTGAAACTCCAGAATGATGAATCCTTGCCTTAAAGAGATAATTGGTAAATAGAGTGTAGCTTAAGAAAGGTTACAAAGGAAGAAGTTCAGCAAGAGATGCCTACATATTTCTGCTCTACTGTTTCCCTCCTCCATTTCTATCTTTCTCTCTAACCTGTGCTTATTTTATCTACTGCAACTCTTTTTTTATTCTTCATAATAAGGACTTTGAAATACAAGATGTTGTGAGCCTTGATTACCCAGAGCAGAATGCTATAGATCCTCATTAGAAAGAACTTCAGGTATTTTTAACTCAGAAGGGCCTTTCAAGAAGCCTTATGCATAGATAAGCCTCTTGAGAAAAATACTTCAGCATAAACTAAAATGCACTCCCACTCAGCAAAGCATTACAGTTTCTCCATGTGCTTAAATTCCACTGAGCTCCAGCAGAAGTTACATGTTCCCAAAGATAAGCACACGTGTGATCTTCTTGCTGGAAGGAAAGACACCGATGCTGCAGAGCCAGTTGTCTGTAAAGCTGCCTTTTACATGATGCCAAGGAATGCTGCACATTAAAGAGCTGGGAAAACAAGTTGGTGACAAGTAAGAAAGAATGATGTTCCTAAAATACAGTTTGCTTACCTTAATAGGAGCAAAAAATAGGAATATTTCATATGCTTGAAGTTGTTTCTTCACTTGGCATCTCATCTAAAATAAAATCGAGGAGAAAATGAACAATTACTACACAGATTACGTTCCTCCTCTCCTGCCTTTTTTGACTACACTATTTTTATTTCCCTGGGAGGCCTCCTAAACAACTGGACCAGACTAATTGCTTATTAAAAATGAGTAAAATGCATCTTGTAGGAATATGAGTAACTACTTATTAAGAAGATTTCTTTCTTAGTCCTTTACTGGCTGATCATACAATTGCAGCATCATATTCATCTAAAGGTGTTTGGGCCCTCAAACATTTTGTGTCCAACCTACACAGTAAAAAAGTCTCTTCCCAGTGCTATCTGGGATATCACTGTGCCCATTGGGGTTTTGGATGCTCGGGGAGAGATGATTTTCCAAACAAAATTTCTGTATCAGAGGTCATCACACCTGCTTTCTCCTGAAAAACCCCTCCCTTTCATCTTTGACATATTTTACTTTTTTTACAATTATTCTTCCTTTTTTTACTTTTAGAGTTTTGATCTCCATTAGTTTTTTCTCTGTCTAACTCATTATTTTTCTTTTTGGAAACCCTTTCCTGATTCCAAAACTAGTGCTGGCCCCTTACCAAAAATAGCAGATGTCAGGGTCTTATGATTTGGTTACCCATTAAAATAAAAGAACAGTGATAGTGAGCCTGGTGTTATGATAACCTCTCTTACTGTAAATGCCATGCAAACATTAAGGAAACTTTACTGATACACTGAACTCTAAGCCAAGAATGGAAAAGAAATGTGGAGATGGAATATTTGTTGCAAGGTAATGAAATGGTGATATAGAAAACTCCAAAACAGCACCAACCAGAAAATTCCAAGGAACATATGCAATTATAGGGACATCCCAAGAGCAGTAGGAAGGAATACAGGTAAAAGAAAATGAAAGTTGCCAAGAAAAACTTCCTGACATTGAAATGCTCTAAGCTTTCAGCTCATTTCTCAGGGGAACAGGAAGGCCCATCTCTTGAAATGTTTAACACTAGACTGGAGGAATCACTACAAAAATATACTACAGGGAACAACTTGTTATTGGCAGAAAGATGGACTGAATGCTGTAAAAGGGATTTTCTATCTCTAATGTTTACTTTTTATGATAGTCATTTATGTTTTTCCTTCATTACAGGTAGAGAAAAATCTATACAAGTTATTGGCTCTGGCACAGCATATTTAATTTCTGTTGAGCCATGTATCTGGGACACTCAACAAGCTTAACTCTACTTCTTGCTTTTCCTTGTGCATTTTTCCACATAGACTGTGAGGTTCTTTTTAGTAAAAAGGGTAAAATCTTCACAGCATATTCCCAACACTGATGAAAAACCCATCTAAGTAACCCAGGTTTAGATTTAGTCTAAAATAAAGGTAGATTAAAGCGAGGGAGAAAATAATGTCATACTTTTGAAGGGAGAAGCAAACTAGCAAAAGAATAAACAAAACATTCACTACATGAGAAAGAGAAGGAGGAAGACATGATAAGGGAAAGATTTGGAAAAGTGGGAACGGCACGTATCCGTGACATGGCTTGCAGGTCTTCACTTAGAGCCATGAGGGCTGGGAGAAGTTGCTGGGCAGTGTTGGGTGAGGTGATTCTCTTCTTCAGCAATTCCAACTCTTAAAGGACATAATTTCCCATATCCCCTGGTGATGAGCTGCAGGGTGCAAACATCATCATTGTGAGTACAAGAAAAATCAAAGAGGGAAAAAGTGAGGGTAAAACTACACCTGGTGATGGCTTCTTTTTGCCCTAGCACAGTGTAACTGGTGGGGGTTAAAATTATGGGTGTTAAACAAATGAAAGCAAGCAAATAAAAATCCTTCTGTTTTTGTATGCAAAACCCAGGTTCTGTTATTAAACCAAAATCCTTTTCCTCAGATGAGCAAAGCCAAAATACCAACTCCAAACTTTAAAGAGTAGAACAACACTGAGCACGAGGAAGGTTATTCCTCCCCATCCCTCCCTGTCCTCTCACAGCCCTCAGTGAGGAGCGCCAGGAGCCTGGGCTGGCTTTAGTGCAGCAGAGCTACCCAAGGGATGCCAGCAGGACAGAGGTGATTCTGTGCTACCCCTCTGGGGACACTGAGACAGCCTGGCCAAAAGGCACCTATTTTCCTCTGGAGAGAAGTGGGATGAAGAATGGTTTCCAAAGATACCAGCCCCTCGTTTTTGCCAAGCAGCTTGAGTGTCCCTGCCTGGCTGCTGAGCAAAGGGTGTGATTAATGAAAAGATGTCAGAATGATAATCCCTCCTATCAGGAAATAGTGGACAGGATTTTTTTTCCTTTGCAAATTAGGGGGTGGTGGGAAGAGTGAGAAGAAAATAAGAAAGCAAAAAGGGAAACAAGGAAAAGGGAGCGGTTTTGAAGAGAGAAAACAGTAATATTATATATATACACATATATATAAAATACAACCTCCCCTCTGCCCACCTCCTTTAATGTTTCTCTGGTGGAGTAATAAGATACCTTCGGCGTTATAAATAGCAGCACAGATGTTGACAGAAAAATGCTCCCTTAATTACCATACAAACTGCTTTACTTGAGTGAACCATTTAAAGCGGCCTCCAAAGGAAGTTCACTCAAGCAATTCCACAGATTACAGCTAATGAACAATATTTCCTCGCTCCTATTTAGTGCTCATTAAAATGTAAAAGCCTTTCATTTTCAACAGGCACACAATAAATAATTCCCCTCTCCCTCTGCCTGGGAGCAGCCAGGGTGGGAGCGGGCAGGGAGGAGACCGGCAGAGGGAGGCGGGGGGCTGCAGGAGGCAAATAAGTGGATTGGAGAAAAGCGGCCAATTCATTAAAATCCCTGGAAGCAGCGGTGGCTGCTGCTTGTTGGGAAAGGCCGTGTGTGTGTTGGGAGCTCGGCAGGCAGGCAGGGAGTTGAGCAGGCAGCTCCCACCCATCCTGGATGACCAACACACCACCCTGCTCCCGGGAGGCAGCCCCCACTGCCAGGGCAAGTGGGGGCACAAATTGCCCCTGTGCTCCCATAAAAACAGTGTGGACAACTGGGAGGGGACAACAGATGAAAATGCTGTGATGGAAACTGACAATCCAGATTTGGTTGATGCTTGTTTGGACCCAGTTTAAAATTTCTCCCTGGCCTCAACCTTGCAACCCATTGCACACCATTCCTTTTGTGCTCGTTTGAAGTCCTGCCAAAGCTGAACTGGATATTTGCAGTGTTGGAAGTTGGCTTCATTCTTTAGCTCCTGAGATGGAGCAGGTACAGGGCTGAACTTCAGGATACTGGAACACTGGAGACCAGAGAGGTCTGTGTGCATTAGGGCACTGTGAGATGAAGGAGCCCATTGGGAGAATTCATAGCACCTTCCAGAACCTAAAGAGGGGCTACAAGAAAAGTAGAGAGGGAATTTTTACAAAGGCATGTAGTGATAGGATGAGGGGAAATGGCTTTAAAGTGAAGAATGGTAGGTTTAGATGAGCTGTTATGAAGAAATTCTTTACTGTGGGGGTGGTGAGGCCCTGGCACAGGTTACTCAAAGAAGCTGTGGATGCCCCATCCCTGGAAGTGTTCAAGGCCAGGTTGGATGGAGCTCTGAGTAACCTGGTCTAGTGGGAGATGTCCCTGTCCATGCCAGGGGAGTTGGAACCAGATGGCCTTTAAGGTCCCTCCAGCTCACACCAGGACTATCTATGGCTCTATGATTCCCTATTCCCCTACCCCAAACCTAGCAGGATTTTTGCTTAACTCACAAAATAAAAAATTTTACGAGCCAGCCAAATCATGAACCAAAGCCTTAGAAAAAAACCCACGAAAAACCCACCAAAACCCAAGTCCACATATCTGAAATTATTATTTTAAGTAGAATACCAGTTAAGTGGTTGAATGGGAAATGCAGAGGTACCAGCTGGATTGAAGTTAGTCACTGCAGCCCTGTGCTCACAGATGGATGGCACACAGAAACATTCTCCATTAGTTTACATGAGAATTGTTGAAGAAGCAGAAGATAAGAACCAAAAAGTTAGCAAGCCACTGAGATGCTATGGAGATACTGGTTGAAAAAAAGAAAGCCTATTTCACCCTTTCTTAAGATGAATGGGTAAACCAGCACCCTAATGCAACACAAGGCTGATGTTAAGCTGGGATATACAGCAGAACTCAACTGAAAGGAGACAGAAACAGAGGTTAACAGGCTCCAATTGTAGGTGAAAACATGACAGAAACATGACTCCTGCTCCCCTCATCTGCCAAAAACCCCACAGCACCCGTCCCACTATTTTGGTTTTCTTAATTTACTTTTAATTTATTTTGTTCCTTCACGCTTCTAAGTGCTTAAGGGGCTTCTCAGTTCCTTCCTGCAGCCCAACTTTTTTCTGCTGCTATCACTGGAGCTGTGGTCCCCTCTGCCCCCATGAGCCAAGCCACCCCTCCACAGGGAGGTGAATTAGCAGCAGAGGTAGCTGTTCTATCAAAGGCAATGTATTCCTGGGGGGGTTGTGTATCTCAACCTTGGCAGGGACTGCCAGAACAAAATCCCTGATATTAGCCTCCCTGAACAGAGGGAACAATCTGAGTAGGATAAAAACCATCAGGGCTTTCTCCTGTCTTTAATTTCAAGGCTTAAAAAATTGACAAGTGTATTTCCTGTGGTGATGCTGGTATACCCTATACCTGAGCCATAAATAAGACTGTGGTGGTATTCAATCATCAGAAAAGAAAAAAAGAAAGCAGAGAACTAAGATCTTATATTGACCTAAGCCTCAGACTTAGATAAACTTGTCAGCAATATCACTTTGTGGTGACTTTATCTGTGTTAAACTTGTGCATGGGGAAGATGCATTCTCACAGCTTGCAGGAGCCACTGTGACCAGAGGAGCCCCACTTGCTGCATTGCCAATGTGCCACCCTTGTGCAATAAAATTAAACCTTGGCTCAAGGGTGCAGTGACATTTCTACATCAGGATAACTACTACAACAATGTGTTTTCTTCGAGGAAAATATTTGCAAATAATAATAATTGCAAATGGAGTGCAGAAGAGCTGGTAACCACATCCCCATCCTGCCCGTGTCCTTTCAACAGAGGTGACACCCATTCTTACTGTGGTCCCAATGACCAAAATGTGTTTGGGTTTGTGCAGTCCTGAGTGGTGCAACACTATACCTGACCCTGACATGCCTCCTGTAAGCAGGCAGCTCTGGTAAAGAGGGAAGTTTACCAGCAGTGCAGTATTATTGATGCTTTCAACACTCTGTACTTGGTTTTTGACTAAGGTCATTTGAAATCGGTCTTTAACACCCATCTCATTTGCTTTTTTATACTTGCCAATTTAGTGTTGTATTCACAGTGATTAATTAGTTTGTGGTGAAGGTTTATTAGGTAATCTTTCTGTCAATCAAAAATCACAGAGGTTTCTGGGCAAAGAACACCCAGAGATTTTATAAAGATGAGGGACTGATATTGTTACCTTTGTGTATGAAAAGTAAGAGCTTTGTTTCAACATGTGGCTATGTACAAAAGACTTTAAAGAGTGCTTTTTATTCATATTCCACCACAAAAGCAGCTTGATTCCCCCAGATTTTAGTTTTTTAAACAAGAATCTAGAAATCCTTTTGCTTCCTCTGCCTATTTACTGCCTGATGAACTTGTAGGGCTCTTTTAGAAGACCAAACAGTAGACTTCAACAAATTAAAAAATGCTGTAGCTCACCATTTGGGAAATCTGCTATGTAGTTCACTCATCTCAATATGACTGAAAGCAAGATCAAATTTAATGAATTTAAAAGCATCTTCACCTGGAAATTCTTTCCAATGTTTTTTCAATGGAACACAACTTGTATATCTATCTATCTATCTATCTATCTATCTACACACATATAAAGAACAATTTAATGAGATTTCAGATTTTACACCTTTATGTGTGAAATAATAACTGAGATTCTTTTTAGGGAGGGAAGAAAGATTGCATAAAATTAACTAATTCTAAAAATGAAGACTCAACAGCATACTATACAAGAAATGCAGGTTATCGTCTGCCTGCCTTTTTATGCATGTTTTTACTGACTTTTTATATTGTTTCAAGCATTGTGTGAAAATTTACTGCAATCTGTACTACACTATTTTCTATGTACAAGCTTTCTTGTTGACAGACATACCTAAAAAGCAAAACAAAAGAGGCAAAAAATTGCAAGATTCTTTCCCTTTTAGATAGGTCACTTTACTAATCTGCACAAACTTGGTGTTTTCCAGAAGATCTTGAACCTAACTGTGAAAAATACAGTGAAGGCAAATGGCTTTCTTGACCAGAAAAGGTATTACAGTGAAGAGGTTGGGAAGAGCACTTGGAGATCTTGGCTGATTAAATAACACACTACATAAATATGTGTCATATTACGATTTTTACAGCACTGAGGTAACACGTAAAGAGACATAGATTAATACTAAGAATTCAACTAGCTTACTACTTTTCAGAGCCATTACTGCTTTAAATTACACCAGTGCTGGTCTAAAAATGTAAAATTGTCTATACCACTGTGGGAATAAGTAGCAAGTTAACTGGAGTCCTTCCTCTGTCACCTCCTTGAGAAAGCTGTGGGTTATTTCTATCACTCAGAGGTGATGAACAGGCAGCAGCAAAATCAGATGACAAATTCAGATGAAACTATATGGATGTAGTAGTTTTTTCCCCCCTAGCTAAATTCAGGAGTTCTTTTTGCAGGCTGTGGGATTACAGATCTGGAGCTGGAGCAGGAGAAGGGCACGCAGGACCACAAATTGGGTAACTCTGACATAAGGACAGATAATATAAAACTATAATCTGTTGAATATATAGTCAGCATATTTAAAAGCAGCTTTTCCAAATTAAGAAAGAAAAAGGCAAGTATGGGTCTGTGACAAAGTTATTGCAGCACATGCTCTACAGCTTTGATAGACACCCCCTCCCCACACCCACTCTTGTGCACAAAGCCAATAGAGATTGACTTCTACTGATTAATGTGATTTTGGAGACAGAAAACAGACAGGTTTTAGCCCAGAGTTCACCCACAGACTAAGCCTGGCAATGAGAATTAAATAGTTCTGGAGTTTGTATTATTTTAGTGTTACAAATCTAGCAGCTGTATGAAAATATGCTAAATATTAGTCTGGAAGCCAGAACAATGTAATTTCAGTGTATCTTTATTAATCACCATTTTTGGTTTTATTATTTCTGGTTTAGTTAGACTGCATTTTATTGAATTGGCTTTTGAAAAAGCTTTCATGGCTTTATCAAAAGTGGGAAGGCTCCATTCAAAGGTTTCCTTTCATGCCTGAGACATGAAATTGGAGTAACCAACAATTTGCACACATAATTCCGGCATACCAAATGAGGGAACAAAGAGAGAGGCAAAAACTGAATCTGCTGCCTTCCCAGTCTTGTTGCAGGAGACCACTGCAAGGGAAAAAAACAAAAAAGAAAAAAAAAAATGAGGAAAAAAATGGGTAATGAGCTGTTTTCTTGAGGTTCCCCCAGAAAGCTGCATCACCAGCATTTGGTCCGTGGGTATGCGGGGATGCTGGTGCGCCTCGCACGCCTGTGGTAGATGGATGATACTGATGGCAATCTAACTGGAACATCCTGCCTGAATATGAACAACAGATTTGTCAGTGTGTGACAGGCTGACAGCCCAGCTCCCAGCTGCTTGTCCACTGTTGTTAAATCAGTACCTTGTCTAAGTGCTCAGCAAAGAGGCAATCTGCTTCCTCCATTCGTACAGGCAGGTTGCCAGTTAAAAAACAAGCATTGGCTTTAGGCTGCAGTGCCATAATGCATTGAAAAGATGCAATCTAAACCTTTGTGTACTCCTAAGGCAACAGAGAGCAGGACTTGGAAGTAAAGGCTCAGACTTGAGACTATCCTTTTCAAAACAACAGGGATAACTCCACAGGGGAATCATGAAAGAAATCCATGAGGATTTGAAAACGGTGGATGACTTAACAGAACTTATTTAAGGAGGAAAATATGGCTTATTTTGGTATCAGGGAAGCAAGATCATGCTACTGTACTCAAGAACGTGCCAGAATTTCTTTATAACCTATTTTAAAGCAGTTTATAATTCATCAACAGTAACTGTTAGCTCTAGGCTGACATTTCATATGCAAAGATGCAATCCAGAAGCACTTCAGGGGAAAAGCAGAAAAAAAAAAAAAAAAAAAAAAGGAAAAAAAAGAGAAAAACAAAAATGTGGCTTGCGTACACAGCAACTCTAAATTACAGAACACAAGTAAAGGGCTTACTGGTTTCTGATGCTTTTCTTTTTCCTGTGACCAAAATCTCCAACTGGTTTCAGTTCTATAATTTGGTAGCTGTTGGTTGACCCTATGAAAAAGATGCTTAGAAAGTGTGATGATAGTGATGTGAGCTAAAGAAATCCCAAATCCTAGCACTAACACTAATGTTTTCAGCTCTTGGGTGTGGTGTGCATGTGGGGCAGTCTCTGAGGGGATGCTCTGCTATCTGAGAACTGAGAATTTACATTTCCAACTGCAGCACTACTGTGGAAGCAGTTTTAGTCTGCCAGGTGATTGACAGAGTTTATTTAAGGGTCTCCAATTCCAGATCTATGCATCAGATCTCTGCTGGCTCAGCAGAAGCCATTATGGCCCATTGGGTCAATAATCACCATAGTCCCATTCATGTCCCCCATGCGAGTGGGGCTCCCCAGCAGCATCAGAGCACACCCTTGTCCCAGGTCAGCATCCAGGAGGTCTTACCCAGCCTCGTGTTTTGCTCCTGGTCCAGGGCTGGCAGCCTTGCCCAGCCCTTCCAACCACTGCCCTGCCTTGGGCAGGAATTGCACCGATGGTTTCACGGGCAGCCAGCTGCAGCTTCCCATCACGGCGTGTTCCGATGCCGCTCACCGCGAGCTGAGGATCCATATCCAAGTCCCAAGAATGCAGGTGCATAAACATGTCAGGTTATGGGCCTCTATCTTCTACAGCATCTTCTCCACACGGTCCTAGGTCAGGTAAGTATTCCTGCTCAGAACTATGTTAATGAGCACACATTTTAACTGAAGTCACTGAGGTTTAAGCATAGGCTTGCTACTGTGTGTCCCAATAACAGCCCATCACCAGTTAAAAATTTATCTAGAAGTCAGGATAAGACAAATTATATCCACATACACATTTACACAGAGTCTTGAAAATGACCCATTCCAAAGTAATCACAGAGACTTCTAAAATACATTAGTTATCAATTTATCTTCTTCAAAACCTATAATACGGCCTTTAGAAAATAAGGCAAACTGGAGTATGAAGAGACATGTAAAAAAAAAGCCAATGCAACAGAATAATTTGTTTGCAGAATAATATTTTGCAACCTGTGTGGCCTATGTGGAATACATAATGGTTCAGAAAAAAAAGACATAGGTGGCAAGGTTTAAGTCTGAATTGTCCTCTTGGTAAGAAAACCATGCCTAATGAATGCTGAAAGAAACTCTAGGTCACATCGCACTGGTACTTAATAAAACAACTACATCTTATGAATAAAATGAGAAAAAATTAAGCTAATATTCTATTATTGTGCCCTTCTTGATTCCCTTCTAATTACTAAGTATCAAATCATTTTGTATGATGATGTTTCCCTCTTCTCTAGCAGATGTGTAAGATTTAGCAGAAGGGCAAGGTATTCAAACTACAAGGTTTAAAAAGTGAGAGCACAATCTGTTTGTGGCTTCCAAGTGTGCTGTAGCTGGAGTTATTTTTACTGTTTGCCACAGTCTAAAGGGAAAGGGGCAAAATATTTATGTAAGAAATGCCTGCTCTGCATCTCATGTCACTGTTGTTAGGATGTGTCATAAAATTCAAATGTAATTCTGTGACAATTAGCTTCATAATAATATATTCAGAAATACAGTGCTGCATCCTATGCCAGAAACTATTTTCTGCTTCAGTGTTTTATTGTGGTTGAATGTTTTAAAGGAGCCAACTATTTTAAACCAAAGCTGCTTTTAAAATTTTCCCCTATGGAAAAGTACGACATCAATGCACTCAGTTGCTATCCACTAGTATTCTCCCATTTGTGGAAAAATAGTTGTACTAAAAAAAAATTAATCACAAAAGCATTGCTAAAATGTTCAGTCTCTTCATACATTTCATGTTGGAACATTTATAAAATATTAGTTTGTTTTACCAACCTCCTCGGTGGTAATCTTTAATTAAATCTGTAATTTAATTATCTTTTTTCTCATTTTGTCCAGCTTTGTAACCTGGCTAGTAGTGGTGAACGTCTAAACACCACCTTTATTTACAGCTACTTTCATGTTTGTTTCTCAAGGATAATGAAATGAGAGGCCTTCAGCAGCTCAGCTTCAACAAGAATTTTTAAAGAAGATTTGTAAAAATGATAATTAATATGGAAGCATTATCTTACCTCTTTACTATGATGCTGATGCTAATGAAAAAGTTACTGAGACTTTCCTCTCTGGGCAGAAAAATAACAATGACAAAAATTTTTTGACTGAATATTAACCTGATACAACATTTACACTAATCAGTGGAAAATGCTTCCTGAATCCACTTGGCTTTAGCTGTATTTTTAGGTAGCCTGTAATTTAAGAGGATAAAAAATACTTGCATTTTTTCATGGATTGTTTTCCCAATTGCTAATCACACACTAAAGCATTATGTACAACAGCCTGAGATCTGGGGAAAGGGACAGGATACCAATGGTTCTGATCTGCATCTCCAGTAAACCCATGGCTTTGACCCTGGAGTTTCCTGTCTTGACTACATCCATTACCAGGAATAGCAATGTACACCCAGAGCAAACACTCTGCCCTTACTCTCAGTTTAAAATTCAGAGGGGAGAGGACTTTATGTGCGAATAACTTTTTGCTTTCGCTGTTTCCACTTCAAGATGATTTTCAGTCAGCATGATATTATGAATCCTATTTAACTGTGCTTAAGATCTCTCATTTAGAGTTAAGTGGAAGGAGAAAAGGCAAAATTGTCTTTGCAGATGTTAAGAAGAAATTCATTGCAAGCAATCATCATTTAATATCCAGTGTTGACTTTTTGAACAAATGCTTGCTCTAAATAATAAATCAAGTGAGTTGGCACTAACAATAATACCTTCGAATATGAATGAGGAAAACAAGAATATTAAAACAATAGAAACATTAACATACAGGGCCCTGCTATTTACAGGGGGGAATGGCAGAGGACACTATGAAAAATAGCTGTTGCTTATACTCAGTTTAGTGATCTGTCACCAGCAGTGATGACTGCTGTTATGGAAAGAGAACTGGGTTCTTGCAGCCACCAGGTCCCTTAAATCTGAGCCTGCAGCATTTATTCTTTAAATAGTACGTGATGCTGCTGAGCTGTCTCCATCCTGTCTCCATCAGTGAGTGCTCACCACGAGGCAGGTGGGCTGACAGGAGCCCCCCACTACCAGCACCCTCTTTCCTCTGCCACAGGAGTCTCGCTGAGCTCTGCTGGAGCTTCCCATGAGGACAGCACAGCAGCAGAGATAAAAATCTGCAACTGCAGCAGCTCCATGAGTGCACACAGACCCCAGGAGTGTTGTTTGTTATTTTGTCACTAGCACACACCAGTGAGATCACCTGGCAAGTTCTGGGACCACTGAAGGTTTATTTTATCTTTCCTTCAGTGGCTGAAAGGTATGAGGTTCCAACAGTAGGAGAGACAGATAGCTGTTAACCAAAATATGTCACATAATGAACAAGAGTAGCATGCAGGGGAACCAAACTAATCCAGGCTACGGATGTGACGTCCACACCTTGGGAGAAAACAGCTGTCTTTGCTCAAAGTTGCTGACAGTACTTTTCAATGGTCTCTGTGTTGGTATGAGGCACACAGGGCTTGGGAACCAGGTAGCACAGTGATCTACTCTGTTTTAACAGCACTTCTATTTCTTTGGTATGTTTTGCATTTTGCATTTATATTTTATATATTACACTGGATTAACCACATAGTTTATGAAAATTGCCTTGCCTTAAAAACTGCCCTATTGACTAACTGTGTAAGCAAAATATCAGAGGAAATGAGGCAGGTGGAAGACACGAGTTCCAAACAAAACAAGCTGTGACTCCAGGACTAGCTATTAACCCTTTACCTGGCTGAAGCATCTGTTATGAGCAGTGTAACTGGTTCCTTTAGACTACCATGCTCTCAGGTGCCTTGACTTTTGCAAAGATACATCTTCTCCTAAGCATCTGGATGTTGACAGATATAAAGGAAAATATGAAGGGGAGAATGGAAACCAGGACTGACCTAAACCCATGGACTGCTCTTGTATTTGGGCTGGATTAAGGTTACACCTTGAAGCTGTCACAGAAAATGACACAAAAATGGATATACAGGCAAACAACACCTGGGAATAACCTGGGTTTTCTCTGGAAGAATAGTATCAAAGAGAGACTAAATGCCTTTGCTAAGGTGCCAGAGAAAGCCTGGTGTCATCTCTAAGTAAATCTCAAAACCAGACCTTTAAACACAATGATACCCATGCAAAAATGCAGTTACTTTGAGAACAGAATGCAAATCCTTATATGCTGTGAGCGTGGCTACTCCTTGGGCATTATAGAGTGAGCAACTATTCTGCAGACAAGTGCCTTTTACCTGTATATAGGGATATATTCCCAACCTGCTCCAAGCCTGCTGCTGCAGAAGGGCCGGAGGGGGTAGCAGCATCCCTGTGCTGCTGCAGAGTTTGAGAAGCAGCAGCAGAGTCAATGTTTCCCAGCTTTGGGGACCGTGCCAGCCTTGTATTTCCTTCTGCCTGCTCCAGACCTCTCTCTGCAGGAGCTGGCAGACATTGGAAAGCTAACTACTGCCTATTCTATCACTAACATGAAGATGGTATAGTTTTAACTCCTGCTGTTGAACCTCATTTTAGTGACCTTACACCAGTTCCCAGCAGAAGAGCTTTTTTTTTCAATCAACAAGTGGTTTGAAGTACTCTTGAGATAACTGCACTTCATCTTAATTATAGATGAAGTACATCCACATCCTTACTGTGTGTTATTGGAATTTGGTGTGGCTTTCTCCTTGCCTTCTTGGAGTACCGCCTGCACAATCCCACCTATTATGGACATGTCTAAGATATAAAGAACTCAGGGCTTTTGAATAAATTGCAACATCCTACATTTGCTTCACATCAGACAAAAAAGGAAGATGCTTTTAGCAGCATATTCCTACAGGCTGAAGTTCCAGACACTACAATCAAATGTGAGGCTGTATTTGGAAGCAGTTGTTCCAGATGGCTGCATATCATGAAAGGTTCTGGCACACCACAAAATTCAAGATTATAATAATGAACGATTTCTTCATAATTTTTCTTATGGGAAAACTATGGTCTTCTTAGAGGTGATGACCAACTATTCAGGTTTTTTGTGTATTCCCTCTCCCACTCTCAGAAAGTTTGACCCACAACAAAGCTGTGTTTTGAAATCTTCCATGGGTACCAGCCTTGTCAATACCTATACATAGATCAAGGACTTGCCAAGAGGAAGGAAGAGAAAAGATAAGTTATTACAAAAACAGTGTGAGGCTGAGGAAGAGAACAATACCAGTCATTTAAGTTGTATTTACCTGTAATAACATCAGGCTGATTTCAGTCATAAACTGAACTGTAAAAACTGATCTCAAACTATAAACCTTTAAATGATTACATGGTGAACAAGTTCAGGCAGATAAAATTTAATCATTTGAGACCAGATCCAAATGAGGTCTGTTTCCTCAGACTGCTGGTACCTACTCACATTTCTGATATATTTGAATAAAAACAGCTGAAAAAAAATCTGGCTAGACTTTGCTACATGTAAACATTTAGCAGGGGCCTAATTATATTCCTTTTGATTAACCATCTTCATTAACTCTCTGCTGCAGAACATAACCTCTAACACGAAGACTGGCCTGGCACCATGTGGCACTGTACTTAGACAGGTCCAAACCTGAAGCTTTCAAATCTTTCTTCTCTTGGAAGCACATGCAAGCTGTAGTAGCCATTCCTGCAAGGAAGGTCACTTAACATGGCTCAGGCAGCCTGTGCCACGTCTGTCAGGATGCACCAAGTTTGCCTTCCCTTCAGGGATAGAGAAGTTTTTCATGGGCAGGGGGTTTGATAAAAACTTCCCTGACATCCCTAGTTTTGAAGCAGTGGCAAACTCTCCCTAAAGCTGGGAAAGCAAAGTCTCATCTCATGAAGATAATTTGGACACCAATGTTCTATGAAGCAGATAGCTTTACAAAGCTGTTTCTTTTCTTTAATGATCAGGAATCAATTGCACAGATTTCTGACAATCTGTGTGTGTATTTTCACACCACTCCGTTCCTTGTGCCTTGCCACTGAGTGCCTCTATTTTATTTCATGTGTGAAAGCTGCTGCCAAAACTGCAGCTGCATGGTGTTTTGTCAGAACTTGCTTTTTAAATTCATGATTTGTTTAAAACATTTACAGGTCTAACAGCCGCCATTCCCTATAAATGCCCAACACTGACAATCTTTTGCTTTGTTGCATGAGATACCCGAGAAGCAAAGCTTCTTCTATTTGTCATAAATGTACAGCTTGCAACAGGGTACAGCTGTGAGAGATCTTTCTCAGCAGTTTTGGTGGGTTGATGTCTTTTTACAAACAAGTGCTTCAGAAAAGACTTAGCTGAATAGTCCTAAATTATTATATTTAAAATATAGAAATTATTGAACTATATACTTCATAAATTTTAGTGGAAAACCTGCTTATTTAAATACCCTGCACACACTGAATTTCCTGGCTATGAAAAAAGTGAAGAAAAATATTATTTGCTTTTAGGTAATCAGATTCTGTGGGATCTAATCCTATATCCTATTTATGGCTGTGCTAGCTATTCAAAATTAAAATGAACCTTTCATCCGTGTGTATCATAAATGGGCATTTATCAGGATTATATGATTTTGCAATCCATCTGAATATGTAACCAGAATTTGTTTTCTTTCTGTTTCACTATGTAATTACCATGCAACAATAACAAAAGTGACATGTTTGAAGAACAGATAAAATGCTGTAAATTGGCCAGTAATGGTGATATTTCCTCATCTTCTGAAAAACCCATTTATTCTCTCTCTCAACAAATCAAGGCATTGTCAGCCCATACTCATCTTGTGGCCAGAGGGGCCCTACCAATTTCTAGATGTAAGTGAATACTGGAATGCAGATGAGGGCTACTAACTAAGGCTTTCAAGCCAGGCAGCTGGTCTTAGCTTGCCTCAATTTCTAAATCATCCATAATGGGGCCAAGACCTCCGAAGCACTAAAAAGAGCGAGCTGACACGCTGGACAAACTGTTAATTTTTTCCTGAAGAAGCTGCTATATTGCACATCTGTCACTGCTGTGCAGACAATTACTCGCGGAGTGGAAAAAAAAAATCTGCTGCTTGTTTCTCTCGTGTAGTTGTTAACGGGAGTGATGGGGAAACACGAGCACGTGAGAGCTGCCACAGGAAAGCTTCTCAGCCTCCCCCTGCCTTTTGTATCCCTTTTGTATCGAGGCCTTCAGAAATTCAAACGTTTGAAAGCATCCATGCTCTGCGGTGTGCACTCTGAATGGTGACAATTAAGCCCACACCTTAAGACATTTGATATTCTATGGCTGCAAGTTGCAAAGATTTGTGTGCTTCAGCTGTGAACTGCCCTGAAAGCTTTCCTCTCTAAATTGCTTCACTGCTCTGAAACACATAGAGGAAGGTTTTCAGATACCATTGTTGCAAGATGATAAACACAACAGGAGACTGATGAGAATAAAACTGCTGAAAGGACTACTTCTCATGCTACATTTCTCAGATATCAATTAATATATGAATAAATGTTTAATTGCAAAATACCCACAAATTTTACACCAAGAGGTGCTCAAACTATCATTAATAACTGTTCTGAGCCAAGCAGGGAAAGTGATTGCCAGAGGTCCAAAGCAGGGGTGGCCAACAAGCCCATGGCTTGGTCCTGGAGGGAAGGTAAAGCGGTACTTGGGACGACTCAATGCATACATTAATCAAAGTTGGCAACAGAATCCTTAAAGTCACTCCCTTCAACCACACCAGCTAATAAACATTTAATGTGAACTTGTATAAAATACTGACCAAAGACAAGCTTACCTATGGAATGAGTTTAGTATTTTAATTAATAAATCAGCATACAGAATGATGAAAACATAATCAGGTGTTGTTCCAAACGTTTCTGACGGCAGGAAAACCTTGGCACAATAACCTGCTGCTGGCCTACAAGCATTTCCCCCGTTTTAGGAGGTTACCTGACTCATGTGCTGACCAAAGGATGAACCTGGTTCACAAGCTCAATTCTGTCAACACTAAACATTTGGAAGTCTTGACTCAGAACTCATCTTTCATCAATGAATACTTCCCATTTAAAATAATTAAACAAATTAATAAAATAAAACATTACCGTCACTGTTCTTTTCCTTTTCCTCTGGCACAGGAACACTGGACACATTTGGGTGATGTTTCCCAGGTAAAAATGTTGCAGGATAATACTCAAATAGAAGTGGTGGCTTTCAGCAAAACATATGGTATTACAGGAAACTCCCAGATTATACAGAGCATGACCTCAAGGCCTTATCTGAGGCCTAAAACAACACAGAGATTGAAATCCATTTCTAGATGGGTTGATAGCAGTTCAACATTAAAAAAGCAGTGGTGGGCAGTCCTGGAGGAAAGGTTCACAGTGAGGAAGAATAAGTGTCTGAGAGCAGGATGACAAAAACCACGCTGTGTTCTGCTGGAAAACTTAGAACTGTCAAGGAATCCTATTCTGTGGCAGTGTGAGTGGTGTCTGCATGATTTACTCTATTTGACAACTTGAAGGCAGAACACAACTCTAACGTATTGGATAAAGAGGTAAAAATTTGGCCAGAATACACCACACCCTTGGCAGCTGGTGATACTGTCTTGCTGAAGAGAAATTGGGATACACTTAAAATGCCCATGGCACTAGGCTGGGCACCTGAAAGGACACTGCCAATTCAAGATTTCCTCTGAAAATTTCTGCTTCAAGGAGCATCCTACGTGATGAGATCTGGGAAGAACCAACATCTCGGTTTCTGGGGGACTGTGATCTCACATGCCACACAATGTCAGACTCAGTTTTCTGTTTTGTTTCTGCATTCCTTTACCACATACATGACCTAAAAACAGCTGTGAATTTTGCGTTCACCTGTTACCATCTTCTCTTGTGAAGGACCCAAAGGATCTCAGCCCACCAGGACCACATCTATGGTATCTAGAGCAGCCAAAGAGATGAATGGCTGATTTGGAGCAGACAGGAAGTTTTCCCCAAGACCCCACATAATTTCCTCTTCCACTTGACTTTGTGACTCTCAATTTTTCCTTTACTTTTTCAATGTTTACAGGGAGAAATAGCTGCTGAATGCGGCCCCACAGGAACAAAAGGAAAGCTTTCATTCATTGTGCACTTCAGAATATGCCTTTTACCCAGGGAAATTTCTTCAGACTATTTATCTCTAAAGGTATTTTTCAGAAACAATTAAGATCACAAAGGTAGTATATAAAATGTCACAGAATTTTTCTATGGCTTGAAAAATAATTATCAGCTTATTTGCATTGTTAAACATTAATTAGCTATGAATGGTAATTTTTTTCAACACTGCAATACTTCAATTTCTCATTACAAAATAATTTCAGCTCTATTAATTAGTTCTAACAGTAACTCATAGTAATGGATGACACCTTAAGTGAGCTATTAAATGCACTTTACCCCTGATTAGGAAGAAGACAACTAAAAAACCTGGCTAGGTTTACATAAAGACAGAATATGAAACAATACATGGCAGATTTATTGACTTTCGTGGAAGCAACACACCCCCTTTAAGTAAGCAGGCTCAGCAGAAGCAGAGGTTTTGTCACAGTTCTGTGAGATTCATGGGGTGGCAAAGGGATGTGGTTCTGGCCAAAAATATTCAAAGATCCACTATCCTGGATGGTGACAAAAATCATTACAGGGTACTTCCCTTGCTGTAACCTTTTTGTCATGGTCCAGTACAATTAAGTGTTGCAGTGATCTCTTTCTCAAACGAATGCCTAAAAGTCTGCATCTATAACCAATCCTGCTTTGAAGTGCATGAAACTCTCACAAGGCTGGTGAAATTGCAGCCTGTGCCTGGAACAAAAGTCCACAGAAGTGGCTACAAACTCCACAATAACCACATTTGACCCTTCTGGGAAGTTCAAACCTGACTTACCATTCATTCATCAGGACATTACTGCTAATGTCTCAGAAACTGAGATATACTGACCCTTCTTTAAATCCAAAGTGAAAGTTGCCTTGGATGCTGTTCCTCCTAGGACATTCCAGCAATTCCAAAAGAAGCTGAGGAGCAAGAATATGTTGTCCAAAACACACTTTATTGAGCTGGTGCTCTTTGCTGTATACCTGAAGCCTCTAGACCTGCCCAGCCTGCAGCTCCCCAGCAGGAAGCCTGGCCATTCCTGCCTACCCAGCCTCCCAAAACACATCCGCCTGAGCTGGAAGCATGGAAACTGCTGTAAGGGCAGCCTCCAGTGATTGACCCATACTAGAACTACAAAAGCCACAAGGTGATTTCAAGTTTTCCAGTTCTTTGCTCTGTGAAGGGGAGCATTCAAGTTTAGAGATACTTTGGGAGACGTTCTCTGCAGGGCCTGAAGCCAGAAGGTTTCAGGGGCCTCAAATTGGCAAGGCTTCCAGGTTCTTTAATTTCCCAGAAGGGAGACTGTCTCTGAGCCTATGGAGAAGGACTGATAACCCAGAACTGAGGACTGGGGTAATTTAGTCTCTGATTAACCCATGGAATACACTGTGTCTTGGCTGCAGTTTATTAGAGAAGGCACAATTCCACAAGCCACTAGATTTTGCTGAATAAACATTATCTGACACAAAAAAATTCACTTTTTTGATGAATATTGAGTCTAGATATCATATGAGAATACCTTGATTCTAAGGAGCAGATATTTTTCCTCTGAAGCCACAGATTTGGCTGTGCAAATTCTGGGTTTATTCTATTAAAGGAAAGCCCAAGAGGGAGTCAGCACCTGAGGCAGCCTCCACAGTGCTAAGCACCTCTACTACTGACTGGTCTCCACTCATGACTCTGGATGTTTAAGAGGGAACCCAGCTGTGGGAGGAATACTTCCAATGTTATAATAACAGTAAAACAGGTATCAAATCCTGAGACTTCAGGTTGCAGGTCTGATTCCCTGCACCATTTCTCTGTGAACCTTTACTAAGGAAGATCCAATCCTTATTGGGAAAACTGGTACAACATAGAGGTTGAAAGGTGATCTTCTCTATTCCAACACTTCTGCCAGTGGCATCATTCCTGTCCAGATCTCTTGTTCTATAAAATTCCTGGGCAAAAGCTGCTGTTTAGCAGCTGACCTATCTTCACGGGCAATGGATAGAGATTGCCTAAATTCAGTTAGTAAGAACTGTAATTCACATGCTCACTGACAAAAGATGAAAAATAAATCAGCTTACACACTACAGTGAGTATAAAGGCGAATAGGTAATTGTGTTACTTATTATTTACATCACATTAGGAAAACCCTTAAAACCATTATTGGTTCACTCTCAAAATCTCTTATTTCAGTAATAAGACATACCAGGTCATGTAAAAAAGAAATCTGTAAACTGTTCTTCCAGACAGTGGAATTATGTGAGTTTAATCCAAATTAACATACTGAGTATCACTGGCATTCTCATTCAACAGTTTTTTGTATCTTGTATTTACATATGTATGGCTTGTGCTGCAGATCATATTTGTTACTAGGGGAAGTGTGAGGGCCAGCACATTTACTGAGAGTCTGGCATCTAGAAAATTTTAGATAAACACTCCACTTTCTTCACAAAAGGCAGAATATCTAGATAACCCAGAACTTTTGAAAAAAATAAAGCAACATTTGCGGAAATAAAACTCAGTTCTGAGGTCTTGAAACCAATGGCACAAAACTGAAAATCTGCACACTTGCAAATGCAACCAGAAAATTTCCTGTGCCCTCCACCACAGGATTCTGTAAGAAAACAACCAAGTCTGTGCAAGAGAGAAAGCAATGGTGAACAGCAGTAGGAGTCTTCAAAGATGTCAAAAAATGCAGAAACATTTTGTGGGAGGAAAAACTAGAACCCATTTGTGCTGATTCTTCAAAGAATCTCCTTGAACTCCGCAAATCTACCTTATAGGATAGTAAGTTAAAACAACATTATAGGCAACTTCCAAGGAAGTGGATGAAAAAAAATTACACCTCATTGAAAAAGAAAACAAAACTCATGGGAATGGACATGCAGTGAGCAATCTGAGGTCCAGCACCAACAATAAAGCAGCTTAAGCAGAAGATGAAGAAAGTTTGAGTGTGGACAGGTGTCAAACAAGCTGACTCTCAAAGTTTGTAGGATTCAAAGTAGTAGATGCATGAGAAGTTTAACTTACCTCAGGCATTAAAACCTCCAACATTCTTCAATGGTGGGTCAAAACGTTGAGCCTGTTTTGCCAAACACTGACCCCTATTTTGTAAATTAAATATTACTTGGAACATCTATGTGTTCTTTCTGTGCATACTGAATGCCTGACTTGCCTTACTCATCAGTCCCCAAATTTAAATTTCTCATTGTATCACAGCTTCAGAAGCGATTTTTGTTCCCTCCCATTATCTACAACTCTTACTTTTCTGCTATATCCTTTTTGAATTGACAAAAAAGACCAAATCACTCCTACAGAATCACCTCCCCAATACTAAACTGATGACTGTATATGAGTGGTTTGCTCTGCCTTATTTTGAACTGTGCAAAATCAAGATATTCCAGGCTGACATGGCAGCCTGACTTCCCACACTGCTAGGACGTATTGCCCTGGGTACTGGAAGGACAGACTGACATCAACCACCAGCCAACCTGCACATTACAACAGCCAAACAGCAGCTCTAGAAGAGCTTAGTGATGAAGGTGGGCCAGCGTAATCCTGCAAATGGGCAGTTGGGATCTGAGGGAACTCTGATGCCATGGAAAATTTAGGACCCATATCTTTTACAAGGAAGAAAGTTGTGGCCTCAGTCTGCAAATGCTCCCATGCTGCTTATTTTTAGACTTAAGTAGTACTTCACATCTTGAAGGCAATGGGAGATATGTGCACAAAGTATCACAGATTTCCCACCGACTTGGGGCCACAGGAAGAAGAGAGAGCAACACAACAGCCTGCCCAAGGACAAAGAAATCGTAAGTTCTCAGTGTCAAAGTCTCTTAAAACAGATGAAGGCAACAGGTGGCCCTTCAGGAAACTGGCCTAGGAAGGGGCTGGAAAAGCAACTTCTGTAGAGTAGCAGAAATTATAGAAAATCTTGAGTGGCATCACCTGGCACATACAAGAGATTATGTTTCAAGAGAGGAAACACTGAGTATTATAATTTATAAACATATACAATGACTGCAGTTTTTCTGAAAAACAGACAACTATTAAGGAGGAAAGACAACATTATGGACAAGGCACAGTTGAAATGAGCATATCTATGATGAAATATTCTGAATGATATTTCAATAAGCTCACATGTTTAGTCAGTGTAAATGTATTACAGTAACACATACACCCCTCAGAGGCTAATGACTTATATTCACAGTTTCAGAAGTCAAACTCCCCAGTAATAAAATTCACCATAGCAATGTTGTAAACAGGCCAAAGCAACAATTTTCTATAGACAGAACACCTCATATTAATTTAAACCACTTTTCTTAGCTGTTAAAAAACACAGTTCTCATTGGTGGGGGAGATCAAGTTTACATAATATCAGTGATTTTCAGCCTTTTACTTAATGATTCAATATTCAAATACAAGCAACATGGTCAAAATAGCTCCAATATCTGTTTTGTTGTAGGACAGAAGAGAATCATAAGAAGTCCAAACAACTCAGTGTGCAAAGTTGCAAGTAAACGTGTACTAAATACGACCCCACTGCTCCTGAGAACTCTGCTAGGGATGGAAGTCTAATTAGAAAGTCTCTAGATTTAGGCATAAGAGGGAAGGGATACCCACTTCTATATGTCTTTACAGAAAGTGCCCTGGGAGCATGGGGAGAGGGAAAATAAAACAAAGGTCATGTGAGTTTTCCTTGGAGGAACAATTCTGGAGAACTGTTTGAAGAGAAAGTGCAAGGCCCTGTCATGGTTATCAAAGTATACACATACCTAAGGAGTGAAGGGAACTTGTATTTAGAAGTCTTAGAAGAATATGATAACAAAAGTACTGCAAACACCTTAAACAAGGCACTTCCTGACATTGTGGTGTAACCTCTTCAGCTGGATAATAATAACCTAGGAAAGAAGTACTAGTAAAAAGGTACATAAAAGGTAGTGTAATAGCTTTAACATAGTATGCACTTGCTTGGTACACGATATTAGTCACTTTAATTATATTTTCAGAAACAGTATGTTTTTGTACTCACCTGTGCAATAACAACACTACTGAAAAGGGCAGTTTAAAGAAAAGAACATACAAAGCCCATGGAGAATTGAGTCTATTCATTTTATTTCATCTTGCATTTGTGTTGTTAAAGCAAAGCATTCTATACAGATTATTTAGCTATTTACTGCTGTTCTACACCCATTATTGACCTAATTGCAGAAAGACAAATGCAGGGACAAACTTGTTAAAACGAGCATATTGATAATGCTTCTCTGACTTAGACAAATACTTATTTAGAAATAAGATACTGCTCATGGGTTCCTTTTATTAACAGTTAATGGCTCAATTCACAGAACTTTGAGACACCATGGAACACGTAGCAAAACGCAGTGCTGATAATAGGCAACGTCTCTTCTCTTCACTAAACATTCTCCAGAGGAAGAATATTATGGTAACAGCTGAGCTACTGATTCAAATACTTAAATGGAAAGAATCTGGCAAGTGATGGATGACAGCTTTTAGATACAAGATGATCCCATATTTATTTATGTAGGCAAAAAACTTCAGTGTCACAGGCATAAAGAATTATTATCTGAAAAAACTTGTATATGTATTTTAAAACAATGTACACCAGCTTTATAGCAGGTATCATAAGATGATTGCACGTTAGATATAGGAAAGATCTGAAGAAAATAAACAGTAAATACAAGTATTTTGACCTGTTTCAAAGCCAAATAACATTGCAATGGCTTAAAAAAAAGAAAAAAACCCATAATTAATTTTTGTTTCTTAACACTAGTTTTAACTGTGCAAAATCACACTACTGGAGTATCTTTAAAATCACTCCTGTGAGATGTGGAAAAATGAGAATGAAATCATAGTGTGAGTCAGAATGGGAATTTTACTGGACAAAAACTATCTCAAAACACTACATTAAAATATTTTAAGAAATCACTTTGTTCTACAGCTTCTAACAGATAAAGTGTACTGTCAGCTGTGGCATCTATTGCTAATACCTGGGGAAAAGAAAGTGTATCTATCTCTATACCAAAACCAGCTTAACTAATCCTAATGTCTAATATATTCTCACTCAAAGGCTGATTTAAAACAAAAAATTGTAAGATTTTCAATCTGACTACATAGTTCTTCCATTATGACTGTCTACTAGGCTGGCTGCTTCACAGCACCTGTAGGAATGCATGAAAGAAGAGTTGAATGAGCTAAAGATGTTTTCCCTCAACATGTATCCATTATTTCCCCTCTCACCTTTTAAAAACAGGAAACACTTTTAAGTACTTTTGGAGCTCTACACTTATTTCTTGAGGAACTACTGCTATGGTAAATTGCACAGAAATACTTCAAGGAAGTGTTACTGGTGCCGTACTTCCAGTCCAAGATATGCAGGTGTTGGAACTAAAGCAAAACACTGGAATTTTAACAGACTGAGTATTCCTTCACAGTTTTGCAGACAGAGCTACAACAACCAGATCTTAAAAGATTCACGTTTCCAATTCACGCATTTAGAATGATTTTAAGGGATTTCTGATTGCGGTGTACAAAACAAAAAAGTTGTCAGAGTTCACTTGCTCTCAGGAGCACATGGCACTGACGGAACGGGAGCAGGCCACAGAAATGCATTATTTAGAATAAGACACAAGTGGGCATCTCTGCCAGTTGCAGAATTCCAGGCTCTTGGCCCTTTGCAAATATGTGGCCTTGAAATTCTTTGGATATGGAATGTATTTAACCAAGTTCAGTTGTGCAAGAGAGATCTGAAGTGGCAAACTCACATTATGCCACGCTCCAAAACCTTACAATAAAAAGTATATGTTTTGCTGTATAAATCCCAATTCTGTTTAAAATGTCTTAAAATTTTAAAAAGTCAAACCACACAATCATATAAAACATTTAAACAGCAATAAATAATCTTCCTGAAACTCAGAGAACATGTGCATTCAACTACCATAAAAACAACATCAGGTACTAATCTGTAAGCTCTACATTATGGTGGTATGGTGAAACAACGCCCCCAAACTGACAGTAATCACACTGGAAAGTGTGAAAATTTCTTTTAAGCAAATTTAATCCTAAAATGCTGCTGGTTTTCCTTTTCCTGCTACTATTTTCCTGGAAAAATAGGTGAAGCTGAGAGAAAAGGAAAAGTAATAAAAACACATTTTAAAACTAATCACAGTATTTCACAGTCACATGAACAAAGCTGTGCTCTTCTTATCCTAAGGAAATATCTTTGCAAGCATCTGGAACTAAGTATTTTTGTCTGCAGCTTGGGAGCTGTGGAAGGTTGATCCTCTTCTTGGAGAAAAAAAGACTGGAGAATTAAATCCTGTTCCCTCTGCAGTGTGGGTAAATATCGCCAGCTACTACAGACATGGGTGGTGAGAGGGGCAGGATTTTCTCCTTAGTCCATCTGGAAAACAGTTTCCTTCAGCCCTATCATTTAATTTTAAAGTGGAATTTGTTTTATCCTGCAGACTAATAAGTACCCTAGGAGCTTGATTGGTTGGTGCTTAATGAAATTGCTTCTGCTGACATTAGATACATTAGGATACTGATTAAAACACTTAATGATCCCTCTTGATTTTAAATTGCTAGCTTAGATTTGTGAGATGCCATCAAAGTATCTTTTTCCTTCCTTTCCTCCATCCTAATCCTGCTTCTCCTTGCCCTTTTTCTGTTCATGATCCTTAAAAGGTTGTGGCTCATTGGCAACAGCATGGTCACAAACCAAATGGTAACACCAAGTTGAACACTCCATTGTTTAAAATGTGCCAAACCCCAGAACACAAACACTGAAACACAGTCATCCCTATAATACAATTTCCGGTCTCAAAGCTCAAACTATTCTTAAATGTGGCAACACTGAGGATTATTAGCATGAAGGGAAAGCCAAAGTCAGAGTAAACTTTAACTTTGTAGAATATTTGCTGAGGAAAGATAATTTTGTAAATGTAAAAACAAGTATAAAAGCATTCCTTTTCAGCTTGAATGTGGAAGACTGTAATACACTGCCAGAAAATGGTGTTGGAATGGCATTCCTATGACAACAAAGCTATTTTTCATGCTCTTAGACAAAATTGCATACCATACCACCTTCCACTGGGAAACATGTATGTATTTTGTGCATAATGACAGCTTATCCTCAAATACTGTTAAACACTATAAATACTAGGTTTGGAAACTTTGCCTGAAAAGGGGAAACCACAACAGATGTAAAAAGTTCCATTTTCCTCAACAAATTTTATCAAGGCTCTTGAGATGAAATTATACTTACAAAACAAAATTTACTTATATACTAAAACCTGCTGTGTCAGAAGCTTTTACCAAAAAAAGTGAGTATACTGAACTTTATGATTAATACAAACCTTAAGACCACAGAAAATAAAAAAGTAGAAGTTTTTGTACATTTTAGCACCATTATGAAGTTAGACTCGAATGCCGGTTCTGTCACTACGGCTGTACCTGGCAGCTGGTGGAGCTCATTGACTTCAGCCATCTTTGAGAGAAGAAAAACTGGATTTGCTGACCCCAAAAAATGATACGTTTGCCATTTTTATATTTTTCTTTTTTTTTCTTCTTTTTAAATTTATTTTGAGCTTTATTTTTATCTCTGTCAGCTGAATCCAAGTCCAAGTCCTTTGGGTCTCTGGATGGCTCGTATGGGCTCTGCTATCCCTTTGCCGTCTGGTCCGAGGCCCGTGCCTGGGGTCCAGCCCATACTCTGAAGCATTCTGTTTCCAATGTTGTTTTCTGGGATTGGTTGAGTGTTTTCACCTACAAACCCTGAGATTAAAGAAATACACAGCATTAATCAGCACTGCCTGTCATGTGGAGAAGAGCAGGATAATCTTCCGTAAAGCTTTAAACCTTCTTATTCTCCTAATTCATCTAACAGGTTTCTAGAACAGGCTGTCTTTGCACATGTTGACCTCTTGACTGCATATGATTCTAAGTAATACTGTCTTATGCTTTTGAATGAATCTAATGCTTTTGAAGACTCATTCCATTTTCACATATGACAAATACTGTCACAGATCTTTTATATTCCTATACGGTAGATTTCACATCAGCCTTAAATAGTATAAATCCCCTGCAGGTGTCCACCAGAACACTGTCAGGATCACCTGAGTAACTGCATAGTCCTATGCAGTTACTAAGGAGAGACACATCATAGTAACATGACCATCACTCTGTTCTTAGTAATATTTATCAATGATCTCCTTCAAGAAAACCCAATAAATAAGTTCTAGTTAGACAATTATAGCTGTTACAGAAACAGTACAGACAAGTGGTCAACCACTCTGAAACTCAGCTATACCTTTACTCAGTTTCTCTTTTATTGAACATTGTGAGATTTGATATATCCACGGTTACTTTTGGTATTTTCAGTGTTATTAAGTGTTATTTACACTCTTCACAGCATTGAGATCTCTGAGAAAAGCTGCATACATACCACAGAAAAGAGCACCAACACTGCAAGTATAAGTATATATTTGTTAGTATAACAGATTCATTCTTTTAATAGTAGGGTTTTTTCCCCATGAATGCATCATTAAAAAAGTTTAAAAAAAATAGTGACGTCAAAATAACAAAGCTGTTTTTTCCCCTTTATCAACCAAACTGCCCAAGCCAGAGTTTGGAAACAATGCATGGATAACCATTCTATACATAGGTATCTTGCATGAGGGATATTTATTTCAAGAATCTGTGTTAAAATTTATCAAGTTCCACCATACAAACAATTTTAAAAAAGGGCTGAACTTTTTGAACACAAGCAGTTGCAGGTAGAGAACTGGATTTTGTTTTCAGCATTATTCAACGTTTCCCTGCCCCAACAACAGAATAAAAAAAACCCTCAATGTGCCCAGCTTTAAAAACTATCTGTTTAATTTTCTACCTATTTATTCTGCCTGCTACCTTTTGAAAAATACTGTAGTAGGAGACTGTCATTTTGAGTTTTTGGAGACTATAATATCTTCAGCCAAGAACCGACCATTGACAAGCAGCTGGCTTATCATGATATTAACTTACTAAACAAGAACACAAAAAAGTTGAATGTGAGCTTCTAAAAAGCCTCATTTATCACACACACAAAAAAAGCAAGGTCCCACAGTGGAAACTGCATCCACATACAGAAATTCAAAGCAAGAGGAGCACATTAAAAACCTCATGATGATTGGGATGATGAATTTACAGTGCTCCAACATTATCCACTGTAGAGCTGTTCATATTCCATAAAACACTGGCAACATAAAAGGCAGACTGCTTTCTAGTGTCTCGGTTTCTGAGTCAAAGCAAAAAAGGGAGTGCATCGAGGGAAGGCATCCTTTAATACTGGTTTGAAGCTATGCTTAATGCTAGGCTTAAAGTAAAGGCTTTTAAGTCAGCAGCCTCCAGTCCCCGAGAGGGTTCCTCTTGAACTGACCAGAACAAAATTCAATGTCCAAGACTTCCTTTCTTTTCAGGCCCCCACAGGCTGAGGCAATTTTCATACAGAGGAGTCCCTGGCACTGCCTGGCATACACAACACAGGTTTTGCAACCTTCCCAGTTAAACTTTCTAGCTCAAAAAAAAAAAAAAAACCAAAGGGAAAGAAGAAAGGGTATAAGGGTATTGTTCAACAAAAGTTCTGGTAAACCTCACAGGTAAAACCCTGGACGTGTGTTTTGGTTCACATTTTATAAGTAGTGATGGTAAGAAATGAAGCATCATTCCAGTAAATGTTTGTGGAACAATTAAGGGGAAAACTTCAAGGGGAAGAGAGATCCAACAGACCTGCCAAGCAGGAAAGAGCAAACACAGGAGTGTATTTTATGACACCTAAAAACTGGAAACATGAAACCATTCATAATGCTGCCTAGGCAAAGGCAGCAATGTATGCAAGGCATAGCCTGAGACAACGTAAACAGCTTTTTTGTTTTAGTCTATTCAGGGGAAAAACCCACAGACCTCTTCCTGTAACAGATGAACCTTTCTATATGAATTTCAGTTCTTGAGGCAGCCAGAGGAAGCTCACAAAGAAGATATCTGAAAGAACACTCTGTACCCTGACAAGTTATTTAGTAAACTGGTGCTTCTATTTTTGATACCTTTTGAAGTATTTCAATGTTTTTTTTCTGTGACAGGATAATTGGAATAATTCATTTTTAAAGACATATAAGTACTTCTAGAACGTGTGTACGATACCTATTTTTCCCTTTACTGTACATACTTTTCTATCTCCTATTAAAACACAAGCTCTCCCTAAGAACTCTGTTTCACTCTTGTATATCATTAGATTAAAAGACAAAAAGGAGAAAAAAGAAAAAGAAAAGAAGCCATCATAAACTTGGTTTCAAAACCCACTTTTGGCCAAGCAATCAAACAACATACACTGTCCAAAGGATAAAGTGTGCGGAGGCTTTGTAATGCAGCAAGAATAAAGCAAAACTGAAACTGCACCCATCCTGCCTGTATTACTAATTGACTAATTACTTCTTCTTGTAAATGAGGTGAATACAGACTGCTTTTATTTGATTTGTGAAAAATATTTAATGTATGCTGGCCGTTCTATTGCAGTATAGTTAGTTTTCATATGAATACTACCTATGTCTATCTTTAACATTGCTGCAATTTTCACTCATCATTTGAAAAATTTATCTGTAATGCAACACACTTTAATTCAAAGAATATGGATAGTGGTGATATTGCCCTCTTCCTCCATTTCATGTGCAATCAGCAGGTTGGAAAAAACCCCCAACATTTGCATTGCTGATTGACTGCATGACGGGAGTGAGCTCTTAAAAATCACGCAACACTGTGTGCTATTCCCCTGACCCCCATTCCTGTGCTTTGGGCTTTTATTTTCTAATTAAAAGCAGTAATTGTCCTTGCAATATTCATCTTCAAGTTCAGTTTTTAATTCATGCCTATGGCACTTCTTGGACTAGCCAGTAGGGCCTGTTAGAGAGAATGGCCCAAGCACATGGCCTTGAAAAGGGCTGTGCTACCTCTGGGACGTGTTTGGTCCTGACCCACCCAGCAGCAAGAGCAAAACCAACCCATTGTGCTTGTCCCACAAATAATAACTATGCAGAATCAGATTAAAAAAAAAAAAAGTGGGGATACATTTTTCTGAATTTATTGCTATGTGAGTTTTCCAGGAGGTATGAGGATGTGTCTGCACTAATGATTTGTAGGAATCTCCTGTGCAGTCCCTTTTTATTCCCTAAAGACTGAAAATATTTTTAGCAACCCTAACAATTGGTTCTTGATCTACCAGAAGAGTAGTCTGCATGTAGAAGTGGCTGCCTTTATATGAGGGGAGGAGGAAACATAAAGGTACAGTAACTTGTTTGAAAAGACAGCACTGTAAAATACCCTCAGCTTATGTTCCTTCTCTCTGCAATATTGCCAGCTGAAAGAAAAAAAGGCCAGTTCTCAAATCTTTGTGTATATGAACAGACACACTTCAAGGTCTACATTTTTTATGATTATGACCTTACATACACGGAATATGAAATCTATGAGTAGTAAGTGAAAAAACTGGGAAGGGGAAAGCAAAAAACTCATCACATTTGTTTAATTTTGGTATGATATTCATGATGGCATTAAATGCAGGTTTCAGTGAAAAATAAAGGTATGTAATTTTTCCTTAACAGCTGTTGAGACAGGTATGTCCTGGTTAAACAGTACACTAGCATTCAGTGCCATACCCTTGATTTTACAGTGATTGCCATGAATTAATTTAATTCCATCTGTAAGCTAAAATCATATCAGAGGTCTAATGCTGCTGCAGGCTCCACATCTGTTTAATCATTTTTGGATACAGCAGCTTGCAAAAGTTCAGCTTTTAAATTTGCTTCATATTTAAGAAACAATGTTACACCAGTGTACAACACTGTCAGCAGGAAACAAATGAGCCTATGAACAGTTTTGATCCGACAGACCCATTTTATTTGCAAAATGCGTCTAAAAATGTAAAGCTCACCATTGAAGCTATCATTTATTATAGGATAACAAAGGAGCTGTGACCTCATAAACCACTGCTGTGACAATATTTATTTGTATGGTCCAATTGCTGGATAGGACTAACATCAAACATGTTTGGCTTATATTGGGCTGAATAAAACCAGAATACAGCTAGGATCAAGTTCTTAGATAACCCGTATTTAAGAAAATGTATGGGTTTTTTGTTGTGTTTCTTTTTTTCCCCTCTCAACCCCCCCCAAGTTGTAAGAAACAAATGAAGGCATAGTGAAGTAATTTCATCTCTGGCCACCAAACTATTTCTGATGTTAAGAAAACAGGGTTTTAAACAGTTCTGAGAAAATGACACTGTACATAAATATAGTCTTGCCCTTTCATCTTTCTTTTATATGATTAAAACTTGTGAGCAGAACAGCAATGCCTTCACAGAGTATACCACAACTATTATTTCCTCTTCTATCGCTCCCAGCAGCCTTAAATCCTTTAAATCCTTTCCTAGAAGGATCTCTTTTTGCTTGGGTAATTTTTGCAATACATGGCCTGCTAACCCTTACCCCCTACCCTGGATCTCACTTATGTCTATCACAGCAGAGTCAGTCTTTCTACCTCAAATCTTCCAAGGAGCATTGTGGATGGTAATTCACTTGCGTAATTGGCTCAAGAGATGAAAATCTTGTATCTGCCTCTCTTAGCCACTAATCTATCCAGCTGACTGCAAGCCTAATTGGCAGCTTGTTTAGTAATTTGGCTCCTAAAGTGTTGTATTGATGTTGGATAAACAGCCAATGGAAGCAGAAATGATACATGCTGCTTCTCTTTAAAAGCTGGTGCACTTTCCCCCTCATTTTCTGAAAGCATTTAATATTTCATCTCTTCTTTTTCTTTTCTGACTCCTCACCAGGCAGATGAGCTCAGAACAGGAGGGACTGATTCTGATACACAAGGAAAGTAATCAGAATAATACATTGCTGTAGTCTGTCTTTTTATGCCAGCTCTCTCTAACTAGCAAAATGGGAATCAGACTGCCTAGATGCTTATGTTCTTAAAATTGTTTTGGGTAATTGCACAGACACAGCTATCTTAGGAAAGACTCCCAGAATAATTTGGGGAATACATTTTGTAGCTTCCACATTTCAGAAGACAACAGCACTTAGAAAAGACAGGCCCAGTCATCTTCTATCAATCTGAATGTTTCTTCTTGACTTTATAATGGCTGTGTGTACAGCCCATAGAATATTGTCTTCTCTCTAGATCACAAGAAACGCATCAGCAATTTTCCAGGATAAGCTTGCTGTGGTTGAGTTGCAGCTCTTCTGAAGTTTGTTACTGAACTTTCTGAACTCTGCTGCTTATGTGTAAGATGCCTTGCCTGAAGCAGCCACCTCAAGCTTAACACAAAAAGCCTTTTGTTCTGAAGGGACAGAAGCTTCCAATACTGGATGGCACTCTGCAATCTTTTAACTTTTAGTTTAGTGAGGCAATATGGAAGAAACAAAGAAACAGAAAGAAGTCTCTAAAATTTAACCTGCTGAAGATACCAACCAAAGAAAAAGAAGTGTCCATGGGCTGGACAACCAAGCAGGCGTGAAGTGAATGCCAGGAAGGACTTTGATAGACTAAGGGTAAGAAATGGTGCAATTCAATAAGGGAAAGGATTCACAACATGCCAATGTTTCATTGCCCTATGACAAGGGATTTCTGCTTATAGAGTTGTACATTTGGTAGACAGAAAAGCAGTAAATCAAGCTAAAAAGAAAATTGGCCTATAACAGTTTGTCTAGAGTTTTGGAAATTTACAGTTAGTTCATCCAAGTACCCAGAAGTTTACCTTTCCTCTGAAACTATTGCACTGAGTTGACCTTCACCACAAACTTAGCCTCAGCCACCTCTGTCATCACACTGTAATCACAATCTTTTTCAAATCATCATTTTGGTTCTGCAGATATTCAGGTCTGATTTTTAATCACTGACATATTAAGCATCAGCAAAATAGTTTGCTTAGCTGTTCTGTCGGCAATTTTTAAAAAGGAATGAAAACATGTACCCTTTTGATTACCTTGTTAAAGTGAGTCATGATGGCATTATAGCAGTGCTCAGTATTTCTGCTGTAATTAAGAAACTGTCATATTTTTCATTAAAACACATTCTTTAAAATGAGACTTTTAACTTGGTCATTTCAATCAGGACCAGCCTGAAGTGTAGCATGTGCATGCAACATGCCAACTAGATAAAGAATATGACATCTGAAATTTGTTTTTGCAAAAGGTAAGTATTAAAGTGCCCATTACATGCACAGTAATTTATCTATTTTATAGAAACATTTTCTACATTTTAAATACAAAATAGCTTTCTCTTTTTATAATTGGTTTTTGCAGGTTTTTAACACTGCTCCAAACTGTACACTACACTAAGCAACACCAGAGTAAAAAGATTGTTTTGAAATAGAAATACAAGGCATACAAATATGTGAAGCAGAATTTGATCATTTGTTTCCCAACATTTATAAAAAAAAAAAAAAAAATCTAAAATATCTCAGGGATTTAACAGGAGATTATAAAAACCAAAAATCTTGTACAGAAGAAGAGTCCATTAGAAAGGAACTGGGATAAATGCATTTTCAGTGTATGGCATCTAAAATTCTGTAGTACCAACTGGTTTGATATGAGACTTAAATTAAATAATCTAAGACTAAAATTACTGCAAACATTCCCAGTGCATGTGTTCCAAGTAGTAACACAACCTTGCAAAGAATGTTCTTTTCTAGTACAAAATCTTTTGTTGTTTTTGTGCTATTTTGTTATTATTTTCATTAAAGTGGACCCAGTATTGGTAGGGCTATTTCCATGACAAAGGATTAGTTTGCCTAAGAGGTGCTTATACAAACTTGAGAGCACTGTATTGCTGCACTGAAATATGTCAGGGTGTCACATGAAATAGCTCCACCACTCAGCTGGTCAGAGGGGGCAGAAGGTCATTGAGAATGACCTGGCCCCACATGTGAACAGAATCACTGGAACAATACTGGTTTCATGGAAGAAGCTCTGCAAATAGTATTTGAAATGTAAAATGCCTAATTCTTCAATTGGGAGAAGTAATCATTTTTTACTAGTATCAGTTTTTAGTTGATTAATTAACTATCTGGGTTCAATAATACACAGATGGGGTAGATGAAACATCCACAAAATAGAAAATTTATCTTAGCAAAAAAGACAAAATATGACACTCCTGTATCAGTATTGTCAGTTTCTAACCATCCATGCCTATATTATCACCCATTTTCTTCACTGCTATTCTGCTATCTTTTCTTCACCTTTACAAATGACATTTTTGAAAATATAAAATGCTCTGTGCTGCTCAAACTTTCTTGCTTCAATAGTTTCTCAATGCTGTACAAGTAAAGCTACATCCTTTGTTATTAATATACACAAACCTATTGGTATGTGACTTTGACTGCAGGCTGAGAACGGGCTATAAATTTAGAAATCAATATCTAACTCTATCAATATTCATTTTACTTTTTCAATACAAAATACAAAGGTGAAAGAGCAGTAAATAAGCTGGAGTACTGAAATAAATTGGGTGTTCTTGTCACAATTAATAAATGTTTAACCAATCACACTGCTTGCTACAGAAGTCTGTGGCTTTGTAAGGTGTCTGAAAGTAGCAGGTGCTACCCTTGTGAGACTCAAAGCCAGGGAACGCGTTTTGATGCTTCATTAGGGTCGCCAGTCGTCCTCAGTACTATGAAACCAAAGGTATAAATGACCATTTTCAACACTGTGCAGGTTTTCACAAGAGTTAATTTACCAATATACTTTTTTCCAAATGCAGATGAGAATTTAGAAAATACTGTTATCAATGCATTGGCTCATATTAGATGAAACTGTGAATTTGCAGCCCGAATAAAGAAAATGCAGTAAATGAGTCATTTACAGACAGCCTTCAGGTTTCACTATGATATTAAATATGAATGATTATTAGGAGAATCCTTTTTTTCATTACCAACTGCTGTTCATGTAAACAACTTCTGTCCTTTTATTCTTTCAAGAAAAAAGTTCACAAATTCTGCTACATAAAATCAAGACCTCCTATTCCTACATCTTAGCCAACTAAAACTACTGAAAGAAGATTAATCAAATAAGCTATCTCTTATTTTAATCCAATTTTCCAAATGTACATTCATTCTAAAAGAAAACCCTGTTTCTTTCATAAAATTATATGGAACACTGACAAAAAAACAAGGCCTGTGACAGATAAACAATAATTTAGCTGTAGGAAGGTTAGCCTTTGAGAAAACTGTAATAATCTCCAGAATTCTATACATTACATATACATAGGTACAAGCTTATTCAATTTTTACTGAAGTTTCTATTTGCTTAAAAACTCACAAGAATGAAATGCAGAAAAAAACAATCTTCTAAGACCACAAAAAAATTCACAATCCTCCTGATCAGAACAAAACTGGAAAGATTATCTTGAACTTGAAAGGAAAAAAAGTGCATTAGTTCAAAGGTACCTCATATGATACCTTTATCCACCAGTATTCTCTGTCGCTTTTCATATAAAGGCAAACTTTGGGACAAAACAATCTCTAAAACTGTGAGTTCATGGACACATAACATTGAATGACCACATATTTGCCTTAGTATCAAAATATTGGCTTTGCAAAGCTACGCAGAGGAGCCAGCTTGTAAAATAAAATTCAGCATGCTGAAAGCCTAAGGTAAAGTGAATAATAAAATTAATTTCACGATACTTGATAACCTCTCAATACAAAATGACATCCTCTAGTACTTGAAAGTTGTGAAGTCAAAATCACCTTGTAGAAATAATTACATTATTCTCTCTTCAGCCATTAAGTATTTTTCTTTCTCAGTTCACATATGTTCAGAGTCTTAGAAGCTGACCCATAGATTCTCTTTTTTTCATACTGCTGCCACTGAGGTGCTTTTATAACATTTTTAATATTATTCCTGGTCTGTTTCTGCCACTGAGGTTTGAAACAAAGAAGTTTCAGGAGGGGGAATTCAGTTAGAATACAAATATTAGGCTCCTTGAAAGACATCTGCTTAAAATATATTAAAAGAATTCTATGTGTTGCAAATGTTACTGCAGTAATTTATATATGACTAGGACATGCAATCCAGATTTCTATATTAGGAGTATATATAAAGGCTCACATGGGCACACATACAACCCAATCCTTCCAGTATGCACAAAATATACTTAATACAACAAACTGATGAGAGTCCTATAAATCACTGCTAAGTATTGAAAAAGTCATTTCACAGCTGTGACATCAGCAAAATGCATCCAATGGTTGTGACCTCGTAACTGTAAAAATCTTTCAGAAATGTGCTTGCAAGTGCTTCCTGTTTAATCTACAGCACTAATTTTAAAACTGTTTCACAGCCTTATCACCACATTTTCGATTGTTTACCCAAGAATTCACATCCTAACTTTATTGTGCAGGATATTTAGAGCATTCATATGCAGAAAAAAGACGCCTCAGGTCTCCTTCCTTGTAATGTCTGAAGAGACATAAACAGTAATCTTTGCTGTCTCAGTATATGAAAAAAGGTTTCTTGTCTTTAAAGAAGTGCTGTGCCACAAAGGACTGGAAATTGGCAATGCTTGCGGAAGAATGGAGAGAGTTTATTTATTTCTTAATCTTTATTAATAAATATGGATGGAACAAATCTGAAGTTACATGGGAAGTTACTGAATTTATCAAGTTTTTTCCCAGGTCACTGACCTACTGCTTTGTGTTTAGAGATTTAACATCTTGTCGTTTGTGCTCTGTCCCAGGGAAATTGGTTACCTGTGGGTCCTGGCAGGGGAGCAGCTTTCCTTCTCCGCTTGATGTCTCCCATGCACAATGATCCTAAATGTACACTGGTTTGCCTGCAAGTAATTATAGGAGAAAACTATTAACAAAGGAAGAAAACTGCCACATAAATACAGAGCTTGTATAATCGGAACCTATATCAAAACATTCTCAACCAAGATGAAGCTGCACAGTCAAGCTACCAATCTTGTTTATATCGAAACATAATTATGTTTGTTGACAAGTGCTCAGTATCTAAATGCAGCATCATAAATTGTTACTGGAATGAATAAATATAAATATAAAGGGAATGCTTTTTAATTTTCAAAACTGGCAATCTTTCTAGCTCAGCATAAAACAAAAACACTGTTGCTCCTGACAGGAAAATAGCTAAGATTAATTATCTAAAGAGATCACAATGCTGTTTGCAGGTTATCAATTGGCTTGTAATGCTTGACTGTCAGAGCAGCATTTATTACATGGGAAATATTATCAATTTTTTTAAGGTAAGATGAAGAATGAATGAGAAAACATGAAACAGTAAACTCTCCAAAGGTGCATGAAATAAACTTGTAGCATAACAATTTATCCTCTTCTAATTCACTGGCAAGTTGTGAGAGTACCATGGAAGCACATTATCTGGTTGGGTCCTTGAACAATTATGAGTTGGAATAGGAGACTGGAAAACTGATGGAGCTGCAGAGGATGGCAAACAAGTGAATGTTATTGTATTAAACCCAGCTATTAGAAGTCAGGTACCACAAAAAATGGTAAATTTTGAATTTTCAAGTGTTGACTTTTGGAATAGCATCTCAAAGAACAATTACTGCTATTATTTTTCTTAAAGTAATATACAAGGCCTGCAGAATTGAATAGCTGACTTTTTTTTTTAAAGAATTAGAACAGAAGGGGGGGAAATGCAGTAGTTTCTGAACTGCACAGTTTTAATATGTCTCCATAAATGTTATTGAGAACTGTGATTCTTACCACATAAGTGTAGTGAATTTTGATAAAGTTACAAGCTGAAAATTGCATGTGACAATCTACTGCAGCATAATAACACTCTGTAACTCATGGGATCTGGTTTCAGTGTGGATATATGACTTACTCTTTATGGCATTTATAAACTTTTTAAAGCTGGGCTGCTTCTAAATGAATAACAAATGGTCATACACTGTTGAGAGACCTCAGATCTGCTCAATAATGTAAAGGAGTGACAATAATGCCTTGATGAATAAGATGACCATGTACAATCTGCATATTTCTTCTAAAAAAATACAGTAGAATAACAAATGCAGTGCCTGTATTTAAATAAGAAAATATTCTAAGAAACTTACATTTCTCAGAGAAGTGCACTCTAACTTCACCTAGTGAACCCTTATTTCAACACTTTTTTCCATTTAAGACACATTTTCCTTGCAATTCCAAGATGAAATTTTATTCTGTTTTAATATCCAGAAACTCAACATGGTTGAACCCAGTAAACTATCAGGATGACAGTTTCCAGCTCTGAATTTAGAAAGAAATCAAGAAATGTAACCCTTTCACAACCGATTATACGATAAAGAAAATGAATATTTAAATACAATACGGTGAAACAATCATTAAAGACATTTGAGATGTCTGATCACCAACAGATCAATATTCAACATTGATATCAAACATGCAGAATAAGCTATGTGATAAATTGCATGTTCTACAGTGGGAAACTCTTGTTTTCTGAATGAAAAGGGGAGAAAGTCTCCAGGAATACAAGTAGGATGAAAGATAAAAATTAATAAAGTCAGACAATTGAACCTGAAGACCTGAGCCACAGCAGTAACAGTGAGCAGTGTTTGAGTTATTTTACCAGGATTGATTATCTGCTACACTACATTGAGATATCTAGATTATTGATCTGTAAGATTATGGTACTGGGGTCTCCCCACTTTTCCTCCAGGCACACGGAATGGAGTTGCAACAAATAACACTAAGTAAGGACTACTTTGTTATTGTTGTCACCCTTCATGTAGAACACAGCAGTTACTTTTTAATTTAAAATCAATGAACGTCTGAAAGGCAGCCTTGTTCCTTCAGCATAAATGAATCATTTGCCTTTGCCGATCACAACAACCCCATCACCAGCCAAGGTGAGAGTGGGTATTTCTTTGTTGTCGTCAAAAATTCCCTACACCACAAATAAACAAAAATATGCTGGAGCACCAATTAAGCTTTGTCAAACCCAGTTTGATGGCCACTACCATCAAATGTTCAGCCAACTTGGAATTGTAAAGTGGAATTTTCCTTCACCAGGGCTTAACATTTGATATGCTCTGCCACTGTACATCACAGCAAAACAAAAAGCTCTTATTTATTTATTTATTTCGAGACGATCAGACAAGAACTATTACTGCTCTGGAACTGGCAGGTTAGACAAAAAGAAGCAGAGTTGTGAAGCTGCACAGCACATTTTGAAATGCCTATAATGGGGGTATTATAAAGTAGGGAGAACTCTGACCCTCCATCAGGCTAAGTTCAGCATTATGTTTCTTAGCATTAAATCAGAAGAGCGTGGATTACAGAAAGGAAGAAAGCTATTTGCCTGACTTCTCTCTACTTACCCCTAGCTTGCTTCCAGCTATCATTTATAAATAGTGCTCTGGAGGGAAGCTAGGCATTTTATTAGGGAAAAAATAAAACTTGTTAAGACCACCTTGCCTGAAAACCTGGCTTTTGACGTGCTGGTGACAGGGACTGGAGCAAGCAGTGTCAAATGGAATAATTTTTAAGGAAAGACAACAGGAACTTGTCGCCTCATTGTACGCATTTACAAATAGAGGCTTTTCAGAGTATTAGGCCTAGTTAAAGCTGCCCTCTGGATAAAAAGTGTTCCCAAGCAGCCTCAGACAAGCTTGGGAGACAAACAGATGTGACTATGGTCCCTGGCGTTTGGCAAGAACACTCACTGTCAATAAGAAAAATATGAGCATGGACAGGGCATCAGCTGCACCACGGCCGAGCAGGCCTGCAAGTGTCACAGCAGCGGCAAAGTTGTGGCAGAGGGAAGTAAGAGGGCTGCAAAAGCCAGGCTGGTGTGAACTTACACTAGCATGCCAAGAATTTTTGTTGTTGCTATTGTTGTTGTGTCATGCCTCAACGTATTAAACAAAGCACTGGAAAAGCTGCTGTCAATTTTTATTCATTTTTCATCTTGCACACAGCGTTTAGATTCTTCTTTCTACGTGGTAGAAGAGTCTCAAAAATGAAGAGAGACTGGGAAGGCAGCAGTATGAAAAATAACAGAAAAAAAGCTATTGGAAATAATAAACAAACCCCACAAATCTAGTTATTAAATCCCATAAATAAATCCCACAGATTTGATACAGCAAACACTTTTATAGAAGCAATGACATGCAAAGCAATTCACAAGCATCTATGCATTTTTGTGAAACATTACATCTGATGTAAATTTTGCTATTTCCTCCTTAAATAGTTGCAGACTCTTTATAATTTCTTTTTCTCAAGGTAATTGCCCTTACTGTGGTAACATGTCTAGAATTGTCTCTTTAAGTTCCCCAAACATTTACATCTGTGCCTACACAATACAACCTCCTTTTTCTGTAATTTTCATATTTCCACAGGCAAATATTTTTGATGAATGCCTTTTCAGCAGTTTAACACATTCACCTCTCCAAGACATTGGTAACAGGCCATGTAAGATTTTTATCTGCCCTGACCTTTGCAGTCCATGGACCATGTGGATACATTCTCCAAATAAACATCTTGCTCTGTAGGGGAACCTACAGCTGAGGTGCTTTAAATGCAATCCACCTTCTGAGCAACTGAGGACCCAACGGGGTTCTTCACTCTATCACAGGTAGTTTTCACCCTTGCCATGATCAGAGTTAAAAGTTCACCAGTCACTGAGAAGAACAACACAATAAAATGGCTGTAGGACAGCAGATATTCCTGAACATATGTTGTAGCTCTCTGGTTTATTACCTCCTTCTGTACTCACTATCATCCCCGGTATAAAAAAACCCACCAAAATTCACTAATGAAGGCAGGTGTGGAGGAGTGTTTTTTGTTTAACACTCTTTATCAAATTTCTGTACGCTAACTTGGAAAATCTGATGCAGCACATTATTATGATGTAATCATGTTTTCAAGAAGCCTGATTTCTATTCCATAATTAGATGAATTGGTGAAGATCAATACTTGCCTACCCATTATATTGCTATTAAAATCTCTCACCTGAGGAAGAAACACACAGTAAACAGTGACACCCCACTCTGCCACAGTATCAGTGCATTCCTGCAGATGGCTGTAGAACTCTGCAAGTTTATCACCACTGAATGCTTCAGCTCATGGAGAGGCTTGATGAAAGTTTTGAAGTGAACTTCTTTCACAAGACATCACAAAAAGGCAAAAGTTAACTGGTTTGGATTTTAGAAGGAACTTGAGAGAATTATTTTGAAGGGGAAATCTAACTGAAACTGTCAGTTCTCAGTCTTAAAATATGGATAAAAAATAGATATTCATATGGATATGATTGTAGAGAGAATGCAGTATGGATGACTTAACTCTCTTTAAGCTTGACATTACTGGACAATTTCTTACAAACTGAAATGGAGCAGGGAGAGTGCAAAGCAATGTTCACAGCAGCTGTTAAAGATAGAAAAAACAGAACTCAATTGTGGAACAGAGAAACAAGCCAATAAAATGATTAAAAAAATGGAATGTGTGGAACAGCGCAACTTTAAGAATAAAAAAGTCAAAGAATACACTGAGAGTACCTCCCATTATTTAAATAAAAATATCACATAAGTGATTTCTCCTTACACAGAACAGACCTGTAGTACTGTAGCCTATCTTGTTTTGACATGGCTTAAAATGCAGACACTGCTGTGTCTGGTGGCCAGTGGAACACATCCATTAGCGCTGCTTCAATAAGGGATTTTGGAGGAACTTTAACTCTTACATTCCTAAATTTCCACCAGTGACAGACAATGGCTTCAAGAGCACTGGAGTCAATGGAACAGTTTATGATAAGTTTAGAGGTAAACACAATTAAAACCCTATTATACATGTCTTTCTGAACATCTCATAACACTAATAGCTAATTAAATAAGACAAACATAAAATTCTACATTTCCATTTGATTGAGTCTTCAGAAGTATGGATTACATTAAAAAATATCACTCCAAATACACGTACTAAGCAACTAAGGTTGTAAATTTGGGAAGACTGTTCTGTATTATCTAGGTATAACAAATATTAAATCTTTGCCTCTGGCATGTGTATCAATAAAACCACAGAAAAAATGCATGATGATTTCATAATATTACACTGAAATATGAAAGGTACGCTTGTTTCTGAGGAAAAATATATGAAAAACAATGGCTAAGGAATTTTATGAGGAAAGCTAGCCTCTTTCCTTTGTGGTACACAGCTTGTCAACATATGAATACAGCCCCTGGTGTCTGCTTGAACACCCAGGAAGGGTAGCATGTGCAGTAATGTATGTGCCCCATGGACAGTTAGAGAGGGATGGTTCCTTGCCCATTCAAAAGAAAGCACCTGCCTTCTTTAGCTCTTTTGCTTTCATGTCACTTGTCTCAAGTTCCATGCTTGATTCCTCCTCACCCTTTACAAACAGTAAAGCTCTTCTTCAAACTTGTCTAAAGAATGACATCATCTGTATAATAGATTGCTTCACCTACCTCTGCAAGTGTGAAAACCACTATATTAACCAGAAGAGCTATGCACTTTATTTCCCTTTTATTACATCTTAAAAAGATATGATAAACCCATGCAATTCTATCAAACTCCTTTCATACAATGCCAATCTGTTCACAACATAACTTCAAGCATAAGGGTGACACACCTGTATTACTAAAGGTCCTAGTGCAATCCTATTATGACTAGAATACAATCTTTCCCTGGCCCATCAGACTACCTCATCACTTAATAAATACCATATCCTAACACACTCCTTTCTGTTATCTTTAGCAGCACTTTTGTCATTCAGACACAGTAGTTGTCCAAAATTTATGTGAACACTACAAATCAACATATTCAACTCCACACCGGTGTAATTTTAGCGCACATGATGGAAAATAAAAACCTGCATCACTACATAGGTTTAGACACCCAAACTCAAGTCACTTAATGCCCTTTATTTGTGAAAAGAGACCCTAAAAAAATAGTTCTGTAGTAGAGGCCTACTGCCCTCAGAAAGGATAATGCATTGTTTTTTTCTTGGTTCTAATTAGTAATTTAAGCATATGTTCAGCATTTAACTCTAAATGTTTGCCTTTTCCCCAAGCTCTAAGACAGCTGTCCAAGATGTGAATGCCAGAAAACATTTAAATATCAACATCTGTTGAATTATGTTAATTTAGTGTAATATAATTGGGCATGAGTTGGAATTGATCAAAAGTATATGAATTACACAAAGGCAAATCCAAACCAATATCTTGGTGTACAAACAAGTCACCAAGGAACACTGAGGGAATAAACCCAAAAAATACATTTCTGACAAAAATTAGATAGCAAAAACTTTCAGTTTTGTTCAATGAATGACAATTTCACATTTTCAATACAGGAAATTAATATTTATACTAACTCAGAATATAAATTTCATATTCATTAAGAATATTTCTAAGTATTTTTGATGTCAAGTTCCATTATTGTTTTGTGTCAAGAAGTGAATGACAAAAGTAATGCTCATATTCATGCAATGGTGAAATGTAGTTTGAAGATAGGTTGCAGTAATAGAATGTTATCCTGTTATATTGTTTCACAAATTCTAAAGAAAATATTCTTTGGTTTCTTCTTCATCTTGCAAGAACATTGTTGCTATTTGAGAGATATGGGCCTCAATCCAGCTCTGAAGTGATTTAGAAAATACCTTTATGACTTGAGCAGTAAATATGGATTTCAACAGATACTTTAATGGAAGGACTTGATAGTGTACTCAGCTACACTATTTCTTCCAGATATTTCTGGATACCCATTTTTTTATCAAATATGATATTCACTAAACAAACTCAGTACAGAACAAATGTATTTTGTTGAAAAAGATTTTAAAAACCATATTTGAAATTTCTGGATAATAGTCATATACAGTTTGGTTAAATTATTGCAAACATCAGTGTTGTGTTCAAAATCCTTTAAAACAGGTAAAGAATAAGAAGTAAAACTAAAAATCTAAGTATGCAATACAGTAGCTCAGAAATGGAACACAAAACATGAAAGCTTTATGTAACTTGAAACAAACTATCCAATTTTTCTTCTAAACTCTTTCTCTCTCTCACTACACAAAATCACAGTCTAAAGAGAAATCTGTGTGCCTATGCCTCAGAATTTTAGTGAATGTGTAGCAGGGAATACTGATCTACATATATGATATTCAGGGATTCTTTCAAAATCAGTAGGAACCTGATGTAAAAAATCACACGATTTAATGTGCAATAAAACCAGAAAGAGGGAAACCCACCCTTCCTTCATGCAAGGCTATTCATCTTCATCCTTACGATATCCAGCTTTCATGCGCCTTTGTGGTGAAATGCAGAGAGACAAAACCAAATTTCTCCTGGTGGGACAAATGAGTGGTGGAAAACCAGAGCACAAAACAACCTCCTTCACTGCAGAGCTGCTCAACCACAGGTTCAACAGCTTGGGAAGAGACAGTGGAAGCCCCTGTGCACAGCTCCTCCTCAGACCTTACTCATCAGGAAGGGTCTTCAGCCCTCTGAAGCACAAATTAACTTTATCCTTATGCCATTAGTATTCTACCAGGTAAGCAGAGACAAGCAAAGTTTGACCTGTGGAGCACAAACTTGTGCAAAAAGAGAGCAAGACACAGCATCTAATGCAGCTGAATGCAAGAAACAAACACACCAGGTGCTAAAATTTGGTTGCTTCAAAGTGAGACATTTGCTATCAGTTCATCCAGGTGAAAAATTCAATCCAGACAGTATATCAGGAGGATCCAGAGGTACGTAATTTCTAGAAGCTATCTGATTTTTTTTAATTTTACATGTTTTTAACTTCCTGTTAGTTAACATACTCTCATGTACCTGGAATTCAATTTTCAATGACAAATTTTCATACTATTTAGCAGTTTGTTTATATACCTTATTATAAAAGTACATTAGATTCTAGTGCAAGAACAAAATTCAGCTTGTAATTTTGCAATAAAGATGGAAAAAGCTGCTCAGATCACATGGAAAAATGTATTTTTGAAACAGAGCACAGTTCAAGATTTCTGCTTTTTTTACAGAAGTTCTTATCATGCGAGTTAAAAGGTGGTACTTGAAAGACATTAGGTGACTAATCAGCATTTATTCAATAGATACATTAAATCTATCCATGAATCACTACTGAGGCTCAAAGATTTCCATAAAATTAAAGCATTGTACACTGCCTACATTTTGAAATAACAATTAAACTGTCACTGCCCTGTCCTCCTCTGCCAAGTGAAAATCTTTTCAGCACCTTAAAAATAAGGCCATGGTAGAGAAAACTCAACCAGGAATTGCCCTCTCCCAAAACGGCACCATCTTTTATCCTTTCCAGAGAAGAAAAATACCAAACTGATGGAATAATGTTGTCCCTGAGGGTGACAGCAAGGGAGGGAAGCAATGTGTCCTCAAACATTCACATAATTTAATCTGGAACTGCAAATATTATTAAGCAGCAATCATAACAGCACAGTTACTGCTTCATGGCACTCCAAAGAGGAGATAAAACTGCTTAGTTGTTAATTTCTAATGATGTAAACACATTTGGATTTTAATGTTGTATCTGAATCTCCTGCATTATTAGCTCTGGGGTTACAAGACATTAACTTACTACCTTTAATAATTTTACACTTGAATTAAGAGGCGTGTTTAAATATGACTTTATTTTAAAGTATTTTTGTTGGGAATATGTGTTCATGTGACGGCAGGAACAAACCACCTAATAAACCAGCTATGCATTCCTTTGCTTTTCTGCAGCGTAAGTATGTGCACGTGTTTGTGTATAATTTTCAAAAACTGGCTGAATTTACCTCCTCTGGTATTGTAATTTCATTCCGCAAAAGCCACATTAAACAATTACAGTTCTTGTAATTAACCAGTAGTCTAATGTACAGTTTTCTTATCCCAATCCATTAACAGCTGCTCAAAAAATGTAGTAATTAATGGTTTCATTTATTTTTGGCAAACCTACACCTCGACAAATAGTTTTGTATCTGTTGCAAATTAGGACTCTTTCCCAAACAACAGATGACACGATGGGAAAGAGGGAGCAGGCAGAATCCTTGCACATCTTTGTCTCTTTAGAAGATCAAATAAAGAGCAGCTGTAATGTTATTTGTCACATCTGTGTAAAAAAGTACCATGTTCCGTATCATCAGCTGGAGATGAACAAGAGCTGTACAAATGCACAAATAGGGTATATCCCTTAAAACTGGGAAAGACAGAAAGTTGCAATTTTAACCAAAACAGTGACACACTTTTGGAAAGCTCTCCTCAGGTTTGGCATCATTTTTTCTTACAAGCTTTCTTTAAATACTAATTCACAGAGAATACATTTATAAGAAGTGAAAATATCTGAGACTCACCCTCTTGTATCAGCACGAGGCACAAATTTAAACTGGACTGTGAAGAACTAGGGAAAGGAGGGAAAGCAAGAATTGCAAAAAACAGGGAATTTCAGTCTGTGTGGTTCCTCATGGCAGGAAAAGACTTAAAAGACTCCTGGCCAGCTCCAGTGATCACTGGAGGACTGGCACACAGTCCTCTGTCACATTACAGTAAGGGCCAGGTAGGGAGCTCCTGCTGATTTCTAAATATCAAGGTACCACCTCTACCTCTACTTTGCAACCACAAGAACTGGCTAACTGGTTCACGCTAAGCTGCTCCTACACTGATTAAATTCTTAACACAGGCTCAGTTAGGCAGCTGAAACCTGACATGCAAAATTCTACTCCACCTTGAAACCACTTTGATGAGTACAACTTAGCCTTCTTTCAAGCCAGGACTGAACTGCATAGGAACTAAAGGTAGATTTTTTTTTTTGCCTCTTTAAAGGTCTCTGGGGGAACACTGGCACGTGGAAAGCCAACACAGAATTATCAACATTCAATCAAAAAAAAAAGAAAAAAGATAAGTAGCAAAAATTTGGGTGCTATTTTCTTTTCAGTTTCTCAGTTCAGGCATGTACCAAACTATAGATACAATCCAGTAAGAAAAAAAAACATGTAGATGAAATAACTCATGGTACTTAACAGGATCACACTACAAAAGAAACATGACACAAGATCTGTATGTAAAGGAAGCAATTACACAAGAGTAACTTATTCAGAGTCCACTGTCTTCCCAACCTGCAATTCTCTTGCTTCCAGATTACAGCATAAATTACCTAGTTATGGCATCGACTGTATGACCAAAGGCAAAATATTAAGTTGGTTAAGTATTCTGGTTATTCTGTCAAATGAGGACAAAAGTACTTCCCCTCTACATAAGGGCATTGTGAGGATACATACATTATGAATTTAAAGACAGGGATGTGTGATGGAGGTCCCCCCACACACTTAACAATGCAATCACATGTTCAAAATCACGTTACAGCAGTTCAGCAAAATATCCTTCAACACTGTCCCCACTGCTGACCAAAGGAATCTCTTAGCCATGGGGAATCTCCTTTAGGTAAATTTTATTTTGTAAAATTTGAAGGAAGTGACTTAAGAAAACGTATTTCACCTCATGAGGGGAGCAGGCAAAGAGCCCAAGATCAGCTCTGGCAGTTCAGCTGCCAAGCAGCAACTTGTTAACTCCCCGTAACTCAATCATGTGCAATTGTTTGCCCACTGCCTCGGGCTACAGACAGACATTTGGTCTGCTAACAACTGTGCCAGATGAAGACATTACTATCCCGAGCTATTTGTTATCACACATCTGCTGGAGATTATCATCTCCACAGCTCTGCTGGAGGAAGAAATCATGTGAGCACGCTTTAATATGGTTTGTACAAAACCAGCCAATTTAATTTAAACAGGTGAGTTGAGCTAACCAGGCTGGTTTTGCCCAAAGCATATTAAAAAATTCAGACAAAAAGACTTCTTTACTGGCAAAAGAATACGGGATGAAAACAAGCAGCTGGAAGAATTATCTATCACCTTTAAGCAGTGTTGCTTATTTGGGGACAAGACTGTTCCCATACTAATGCAGAGAGATAATGTAAACAGAGAACTTTTTCACGGCTCTACAGGAGAAAGAAAAACAGCTTTTAAAGGAGTAATTTTTAGTACTGTTAAGAATTTAAATAATGAATGGGAAAACTACATGTCTGCAGATTAAATCTTACCTATATAGGTAGCATAAATAGATATATTGAACTGTATCAGTGTAATATAATCTATCCAGGTTCTAAGTTTTGTGGTGCAGGACTGTGCCCCACATCTGGTCCATCAGTAGCCATATCAACAGTTCTCTACAACCTGATTATCTTGCCACTAGCAAAAGTTCATGTTAGTTTGTACAGGATTAGATAATCATCATTAATTTTGACAGAAGAAACCTAAGACATGAAACCCAATACAGTGAAGCTCATCCCAGACAGCATGATTCCACCACAACAAGACAGCTGCAGACCACTGCCATGCTTAGAGCTCCACACCTTTCTGATGTATTTACAGAGTCAATTACTCCACAAGTCACTGATCCAATGTAATAAGGGGTATTTACATATTGTCTACATGCTGAGACAAGAGCTGTGTTCAGTCATCCAAAAGGGGTAAGAAAAGTCAAGGCAAGCATAGAAAAATGTGTGCATGTACACATCTCAATACACATATGAAAAACAGAAAAAAGCTCTTCCAGAATGGCAAACAAACAAGAAATGCAGTTATCTGAAAACTATACAAAAAAGACCCACAGAAATTCAGTCTTGCAATAAAAAAAGCTTAGACTGTATTCTGGATTTTATAGAATTTCTAAAACTTGCCCACTGCTGCTGTTCTCTGCAATTAGCAACAAAGGATAAGACAGTTTACAATCACGGCCACTACTTTTTGTATTCCTCTTTTTAAGGGGATTACTCACCTGAATTAGCTTGAAGTGTCCATATATATTTAATATACATCTTGTAAACAAGATTGCATGTTTTGAGATTCTAAGACAGCAGATGGCCTATTAAAAATGATTTTGAAATAACCTGACTCATTTGGATGAATCGGACTGTGGCTTTATGCACACTGTGATACATTGTAATAATAGTTTATGTAAGCTCTACTCGAACAATACAGATATTTTTTGGAAAATGCTTATCTTCAGTTTTGAATTTGCCACCTACTACTTCTAAACAAAACTGCCACGTGTTTATTGGGATAAGAGTCTATTAAGGTACTGTTGATTGGACATGAAGAGAGGTTGAAGATCACTTCACGTGTTTAATGCCATTTTACAATTCTCTATTCTAACTGCTTGTGAAGCTAACAATCAGTTCCCAAGAGCTTCACTGGTCAGGATAACAAACATGTACGTTATGACTCCAAATTCCTCAAACTCTGTTTTACTTTGCTACAGCATAAAAAAGATCCTAAAGTGACTCTGAATATAATTGTTTCTTGTTTCTACTCACTTCATACCCACTTTACACTCTCAGTTTAATGTAAGCAGTCTGATATTAAGAGTGCATTTATGCTGAAAATTCTTATTTTAACTTGTTCTAAGATTTGGAATGAAAATATTGTTTAACAAGTGCACTTGCCAGAAAATCTATGCAGAAATTTCCAGAATTTTTATATAAAAGGTTTGATAGACAAAGGTAATCAAAATTTCTATAGATAAATGACTGACACTACTGTAAACTAAGTTTGAGAGCTTGTAACCAGAACTTGTATACAATTAAAAAAATTCATATTTAATACGTATTTTTAAAAAAAAGGTAATTGGTCTCCCTTTCTAGGTAACCAGCAAGGCAAGCACCTAAGAATATTATATTATATGGGTGACCACACATATACTAGAAGTCAACTGCTTGACAGAAAATTGTCTCAAGTGGTACCACAGAATTACATGATGATATAAATTATGACAACTTTTCAAAAAAAGTAATTTGATAGCACATCGTCATCTTTACAAAACAACATAAAAATTGTGCAAGGTGTGCACAGCAGGGGAAGCGTTTCTGTAGTTTCTCATTTGAAAAAATGCTAGAATTTAAATAATTATTTGGTAGAATAGATTCAGCCAATGACTTGTACATAAAAAAACCCCTCTAGAAACAGACTCCTAGATCAGTGTCTGTAAGTTCAGTCTTGAAATTTTTGTCTTTTGAGGGGAAGGAAAGAAGATGAAGAATAGAATTAGATTTGCTTTTATTAAGTCTTCACAATGAAATGTTTGTTGTCAAAATATAAGAACAATTTAAGTGTTATAGTGTTTGAGTTATCTTCTTGATTTCAGATATGCATAATATAATTTTATATGTTTCCAGCACTTAACTTACATGCCAGAAGCACAAACCTTACTTTGGCATCCATTTAATTCTGTTGTTCTAAAGAGATTGCAGTTGGTTAAGTGCAGTTGGATACAGTCACCAAAGAAGGTCTAACACTTAGATATAAGGCAAAGATTATGCCACAAAAAAAATTCTTGAAAGCAAGTCACAAAAAAATCCAGAAGACCTTTGAAAATACCCCAAAAGAATAGTGTAATTTTCAAATAAAGATTTGAGAAATCAACAAATTTATTAGCTGTACTAAAGGCAGTGCCACATTAACTTACCTGCTGGCAGTTTTTACAGAGCTGTTCTTCTTGTGTCCCCTCTCTGAGCGATTGTCTCGCAGGAGTTGAAGCTGTAACAAAAAAAAAAAGAAGTCTCACAAACAATGCCTTTATTTGCTTTTTAGAAATTTTATCCTGACAATGCAGTTCTTTCCTCTCTTGAGTAATCTGTCAGTAGCTTTCATCCATGACTTTGAGATGGACATTAATAGAATTTTACAATAGTAGTTAACATGTAAATATATATATCCACTAATTTAAAATGCCCAAATAATTGAAAATGTAAGAATTAAAGCATTTTCAAAGCATATTAGAAAGCTATACAATTCACAATTAACTTATCTGTAAAATTTTAAAATTTTCATGATTCCAATTTAAATTTTTGAAGTTGTATAATTAGAAGTGTTGGAGAACACCTAATTTACAAAAAAACTATTCAGGTTAGCACTTGTATCTAAGCAGTTATGAAACAGTTCTAAACTCTACTAAGCCGTGGGACCTTTAGTAATTTAAAAGCTGCAAAAACACAGTATTAAAACTTCCCGTAATAGTGAGGAAGTAGGAATAGCAAAGGATTTGTTTAACTGAAATAGTGACTCAGCTTCTGAAACAAACTGTGATTTATTTTTATTTTTAGACAAATAAAGGAAGACTTTTCATTCAGATTATCTCCAACACTCAAAAGTCTATTTCCAGCATTATGATGTCTGTCATATGAGTCAAGGTGCACTAATTAAAAAAAACCCATCAGAATGCTAGACTACAGAAATTAAAACTAGACAGCACAAAAGCCCAACAAATGTTGCTTGAAGCATCTCATATATTGAAGAAAAAATAGAATGAAAGACTATTTTGTAACAAAGTAGAGGTAAATAGACTTAATATTCACAGCAAAGACAATTAAAAATCCAGTGGAAATAAGGAAATTATCAACTTCAAGACTTGGCCAACCACATCTTATTGTTATAAATGAGCATGGACTTCAAAAAATGTCACCAGTCTGAAAAATTGAACAATTTTTCTCCAACTCTCTACAGCTTTCCTCTTGTACAAGGAATGCTACTTGATTTTCAACTATCTACTTCTCAGATGCAGTAAAACAGTTTATTATATAAATAAATTTAGGGAGAATTTTGTTGGTTGTCAAAACTACATTACACTATCATTCATTTCTTTTCTTCTTCTGTCTTAAAAGAAACCTCAAACCCATTAGGCACCAGTAACATCTATAATTCATGACATCAGCTTTACTTCACAATTCCTTAGTAATCACTAAGTTACAAACTCAGTTAACATCCGATCAGCTCTGAAAATACAGCTCTTAGGAAAGATGAAAAACCCATGAAAAATACAAAAATAACTCAAATCTACTATTATCTGAGAAAAATTGATAAATTCATTCTATACCAGCTAAGCAGACATTTCTCATCTGAAAAACAGTGCAGGCATGTATGATGTACATTAAGGTATTTCTCATTGTGGAAATTTCCTTATTTTGCGGGTTAGAACCTTTCAAGTAAGTAAACAGTACAACTTCAATTAACCCTGTTATGTGAGACAATCAACTTTTTAAAAATCCAATTAAAAAAATTACTCAAACTCATAGTAACCTAGTTCTTCTTAGATGTTTCTTCCACTAGGAGATTTATTTCAAAATAATGACAGCTAATGTGAATTATATAAAGTTGCCTATTAAGAGATTAAGTGTCAGTCAGCTTATTGTAACATGCTGAAATCTCACAATTTATAGCTAAAACTACTGTGTTTTATCTACTCTGACAGTTTTGGGCAAGTGATATTGCTTGCTTTGGAGCTCAAAACAAAGGAGAGGGAACAGGAAAGATTTAAACTATGCCTTACTGGAGCTGCAAGTGTTGATGATGGATCATCCAAAGATGAACCTTCCAAAGACTTCTGATTTTTTTTTCCTTTTGAGGTTTCATATCTATTTACATTTGTGAAAGTATCAGCAAACTGGCACAGATCTAATGAAATCAATTGCTATATTGATTTTTTCCAACTTCAGGAAATGGAATGTTTTTGTTAAATTTCAATGCATTAATGATAACGTTCAGCTGCTTTTATTGAATAGTTGAAATTAACTATACATTTGTGAAATGAGACCAGATTTATTTTCACATCGTATAGTCTTGGACAGTATGTTATGTTTAGACCATACTACCCTCCACAAAGACAGGTATTCCTCCATGTCTGAAGACAAGCTAAAGAACCGAGTGCCATGCCAGAAATCAAATATTAAATACGGCTTCACATTCGTGCAACCACATCTCTAGGCTTGGATCTCCCAGGGACTGCACTGTAGGGGCTCAGCAGACAAACTGGTAAGGTACTTTCACCAATATCTGCACCATGATGGAGATTTAACAGCTTCTGTTTTACTGTAGCCATTGTAATCAACGAAATGCAGAAAAATGGAATTGAAGATCTTCCTGTAGAAGCCTCCCCATTTGTGTAACTGGTTCTGTAGTTCTTGATTTTGGGAGCGAAATATTTTGCTTTCCAGTATTTTGAGAAACATAACATCTGGAGACACCACAACTGACAAAATTATTTAAAAAAAATTTTTTTTAAAAATTGAATATTAAAACCTAAAGAATACTCAAGTGAAATTACGTGACTAATTAAAGATTTTTAATTAACAGAATTTTGGAAGTACACTGCTGTTAATATGTTTGCTTACAAGAAGATATGAAATAACACTTGCTTTGTTTACAATTTCTTAAAATATTAGCCCACTACTCTGGAGCAGAGGTAGTTAAAGGTCTTTACATATCTCAAGTAAAGTGTTCTTGATCAAAGCAGTTCTTACCTGGCTATGTTCCTTCCTAGCCCCAGGGCTAAACCAGTGACTGTGGGAGAAAAAGAAAAGATAGGTTTAACAATATAACTAACAAAGCACATGCTGTCATATGACCAGTCTGTGCGTGCTTTTGGGTATTTTATTGCCTGCCAGGAAAATACAGCCTTTGGCTATGCTTTATTTTAATGGGGTATTTTTATTGAACTCTCCGAGTTTGTAACAGTTCTGGAAGAATGCATCACAGATTTCACTTCTGAGTAGCTGCTGGCTTTACAGGTAATTATATTTTGTCAAACAAGCTAAAATAATACGTAAATGATAGTATTTTAATATACCACAGTGCACATGCTATAAATTAAAGTAATTCCATATTTAGTACTGAAGTGGTGCTTATTAATGATTATAGCTGAAAAGAGTTTAAAGTAGTTTAGGCTACCTGGTAGCTGTTAATATATTATTTCACAAAGTGAGGTCTGAGTTTGAATCTAAAGTGAAATGCCAAGTCTGAAAACCCAGTGCCTTCGTACTGCCATACAGCTGCGAAATTGTGGCTGTTGGCAGCCTTATTTCATAGACATGGAAATCTAGAGTAAGATTTTGACACACAGGGGTATCACAAGATGCCTCTTCCCTCAACAGCAGTAAAGCATAATAATACTGGTTCACATACACACTGTGGTCACAAAGAACTGAATTACCATCTGAATGGAGCTGTAGCAAGCATCATGCAAACCCGCACGCTTGCTAAAGGAAAAGGAGAAAGAAAGAAAATCCCTGCAACGAGGGGGATCTCAAGTTATGTGTAGTATCTACATACTACTTGTGTAAGCAAGCAATAGATTTTGGTCAAAGGACAAAATAATTCCATCCATCCAATATTGCACAAAAAAGAGCATCCCATTATCTGCTATTATGCTTGCGTGTTCCTCTAGAAGTGTAACCAAAGATTACAGCTTAACCCAGCCAGGATTTTTCTGAAACAGTTCCTTTCAAGACAATTTAGTCCCATTTTCTCCCCCAAGCAGCCATATAATGACATTTAAATTTTTACTTTAATTAGTAAACTGAAAAGATTCCAATTCCATGGAATTGTCTGGTTTAAATCCCTTTTATTTTCAAGTCACAAATCTGAAAGTTTTGTGGCTTTTTGTCACTCAGCTTTTCTGAGTTTGATAATGAGCAGTCAACCCTCTCACTCTTGCATAAAAGACCAGCTGTCACCAAAACCTCCATACTGCTTTTTCTACTTTTAAGGTGACTAAGGAAAAGAAGTTGGAAATGAGAAAGAAATGACAGCAGTAAAGTAAAAAGTATACCCTGAGACAAGGTAGACATCTATGTATTTTGGGCACGAAACATTCAACTGCACTTAATAGTTCAAAATCTGGTGAAAACTGGGAGGTTTCATGTACACACAACTTTGAGGCTGGCAATGGATGAAAAGTAGAAACATCACATTTGCAAGTGCTTCAACAAATAAGGTCACCAACATCCAGGGGCTGATGAAGATCAAAAATACAATAGGTGAGATTTAAATTCTACATAGATGAGTGTCTTGTCTCTGATCAGTGTCAACTGCAAATGCTCAAGGAAGAGGAGCAAACCAGGGTATCCTCCACATAAACTCTTGTGGATTGTGGCAAACCAGACTAAATGATGATTTCTAGCGAAAAAAGTACATCAAAGTAATTTGAATGCATCTCATATTTAGATATTAAAACCCCTTCATAAAGAATAAGACATTTTTTAATGGGAAAATGTTACATCACACTGATTTTTACCTTTTTGTGCATTCCCTTAACTACAATATTACTTGTTTGCTTGTTTCTTTTAAAACAAGCAAAAGTAAACCCCCATAAAATAACAGTTGAATTACTTAATAGTAGAAGCAACTTATGAAATCAAAACCTATTGAATTTACACACACATTATCAAGTTATGAGACGAAAGAGGTGAATTAGTTGTGTAAAACAGTCGGTACTGAGGAGTTGATGTCTGCCATATCTCTGCTCTGGCACAGTTTTGTTTTAAACTGTGGATAATGTATCTAGTAGCAGTTAGAACATATAAATGTATCTCCAAATGTCCTATTTCCTCATCATGTGTCTCTGTGTTTAGAGTTTTGATTTGAAAAACAAAGAAAAATTTAGTCTTCCAAGTATTCAAAAGATGTAGCCAATAAATAATGCTGTTAAGTGTTGTCAGCTGAAGAGAAAGAGTTTACAGTAATGATATACCAGAGTAACTAAACAAAGTGAATTACAGTCCCTTTTCACAGGTGTTTAAACAATGAATTCAGTATCTTTTTGTGAAAATTATGAGAAACTTCTTCGTCAGATGATACATCACATGAAAGAATTGAAGATGTGATGCTTATGTATTTTCATACATCCCATTTTTGCTATCCAGCCTCAAACAAGTTTATATTTTAAGAAAGGACACTTAGAAAGTTAATAAAAACACATTTACAAAGCAATGAATTTCACGTTTCTTTAAGAAACATAAAATGAAATAAAAAGGATTGTAAGTACTATTATGAAATAAAGATCATCATGTAACTGAGCTGAGGCTCTCATTACGTGTTTGTGCATTTGTAAAACATGGCTTTGGGAGAGAGGAACCATTGTAAAGCAAACCATAACAAAAAGTTATGACTCCCATCACTGATACTCACTCATGGTGAAGAGAATCCTGGGACAAGTGAACTGTTTTTCTGCTACCACCTGGTCCTGGAGTTATCTAACGGAAACATGAAGGAAAAAAAAAAGTCATTGAATAATGGGGCAGCATATGCACAAAATGACTGCTTATTAGGAAAATACATCACAAACATTAAATACAAAATAGAGACAGTGTACTACATACAGTAAGTGCAATTAGCAATATCTGCAATTTTTAAGTAAAGTCTGAGTGCAGAAAGTGCTATATGAGATTAAGCAAAATCCTTTACGTGCAATTCTGATTGGATGTCAGACATAAAGACATTTACAGATTTCAAGGACCTAAATTACTTTTCTGTAAAGTCCATGAAATACTTTGCCCCCAAAAATTGGAAGTTAGATGTTTTGAAAATCATAGGCAATATACTGTCCTTATATATGGCTCATACGGCAATAAATTTATTAAAAAAACCCCTCCCAATGCAAAGATTTTGAAACTCAAATTGACATGGGGTAGAAAGCAAAGTTAAAATAATTTTTACCAAACAGTGCTGTAGTCCTTGTCTATATACTGAAACCTTAAGTATGTGATATCCTCAATTTAAGAATGACCTTCAGAATGCATGTGCAGACTTTTGCAGACGATGACATTCTGATATTGCTCAAGAATGGATTCAAACAGTTTTATTTTTATTCTTGCAAAATGCTTAATTCATGTGTAAAAAGAAGAAGAGTAAGAGACCACTCATGATACACATGCTCAAGGAACTAGAGCAGCAGGCAAACTATTCCTGATGGAAAGAATGAAGGAACAAGCTTTCAGTTCCTTGGACATAGTTTTACAGTCAGGAGATAACACTGAGAGGTGGAATGAAGTCAGATGTTCTGCCAGTTTTGACAGCAGACTACAAAAACTCAATGGTAATACATTTATAGGGCTCAGGCTTGCCAGAACGACATAAGCTGGAGATCCATGGATAAAAGCAGCCTACTCATTATTAGAAGAACAATGAGCTCAAGTCCTAAAGTAAAACATCCCTATTAATCTGGTGCTGTAATGGAGAAAAGGCAGGGCAGTCAGAGCTCCAAGTCTGGAAGACTTTCAAAGAATGCTCACTGAATAATTTGAGAGCTCCACGTGGTTAAAGTATTTGACCAAAATCTGCTCCTTTGACCTGAAGAATGATGTCACTCTGGGCTGAACTGAGAAACAATAAAGTGCAGTCACTTTTCTGGCTGATGGGGATTAAGAAGAATTGGTCATATCTTACCTCTGAAAAATCTATGCAAACATACAAATCATAGTAGAGGAGATCACGGCAGATACATGGCAGAACAGCTCCTACTGCTTTATTCCCATTTGGAATTTACTGTTTTACTGAACTGATCAAGGCCTTACACAGCCAAGAGATGATAGTAAAACACTGACCAAATGCTACTGTTTCAATGTCATAGTTCATCTAATAATAAAATTGACAAATGGCCATTCACAAAGGCAGACCTGGAAATATAAGCCAGTATTTCAATACATGATTTCCAAATTTTAAGATTAATAACTAAACTGTTACTTTAACACTCCAGGTAAGCATGCAGCTCAGCTCTTGAGAGTTATATCCTGCATTAATCTCAAAATGAGGTTTTCATGCTATTCCAGTGGGTATCCCTGGAATACAGTAATCCATTTTCTACACTGTGGCTATAAGAAAAGCCGACTGTGCCTATGTCATGCTTTGTTAGAGGTTCATGATCACATTATCTCATGGTGGACCTGACACTTTTATTCAGTTTACACTATGTTCTGTGTACAGGCAACTTATTTCCTTTGCCAGGGCTGCTGACAACCTTTTCCACACTATATTAATCTTGTTTACAGACTTTATCTTGGTACAAATATCAGAAAACCGAACTTTTTATCTCAGGGAGAAAATAAACAACATGTTGACAGAAGCAAAAGCTATTTTCTGGACTAAAATTGGTTGTTTACCTGCAGCCATACTTATGGAAACAAGTTTAAGTTTCCAGCTTACTCAAAATACATAATCTGAAATTTAATAAGCATGGAAATTTCAAGAAAATTCACTTGATAAATTGCCAGTTTTAAAATAATATAGAAACCACAGAAGTAGGTTTTTCCACCAATTTATATGAGAATATGAACTTGCTTGGAATACAGTTACAACTGATCACAAAGCACAGTGTTCAGGTTTCTCCTGCACACCCCAGATGGCTTCAGCTACCACGCACCCACAGAAAGTTTATAAAACTCAACTCACAAGGTACACACACACAGACCTTGGCATAAAGCTCACTGCTGATTACTGTAAGATAATACTGTAAGTTAATGCAAATTAATTCCTGTTTGCAAAACTTACCTAGGATGTAAAAAGCTACACCAAACCTACTGCCCACCTTAATCTGCTATCTCACTGTTACCAAAATCTCCAATATTAATAAAGCTTAGGGTCATTTTCAGAACTTTTAATTTCTTCTGGCTACAGGTCCTTTCACCACTGCTTGAATAAGATGATGACGTGATGGCTGCATCCTGTTTACAGAATCCCCAAGACACAGGCGTTCCAAATCAGAGACAGTACTCCTGATTTGCAAAGATTGCTTTGCCTGAGAAATTATGACCTAAACACAGAAAAATGGAAAAGTATTCAACACTAAGGGGTTTTGCCTCAGAATACTCAACACCACATACTGCTGCCAAAAATCACATTTGGAAAAGACCCCCTAGGATCATAAAGTCCAACCTTCTACTGAGTTCCACCACGCCCACTATGCCATATCACAAAGTGACACTTCTACTCATTCTGTGAACACCTCCATGGACGGCACCTTCCTGGACAGCCTGTTCTAATTCTTAACCACTCTCAGTGAAGAAATCTTTCCTAATGTCCAATCTGATCCTCCCCTGCAAGATATTACGCATCATGAACTTCGGAAGTGTTGTAAGAAAAAATGGTGGGATTAAACAGAGAAAGGACAAGAAAGGCAGGGGATTTCACTCTGTAAAAATAGTACTGAGCACCCTAACTGTTATTTTAAAATGCTGATAATACAGAATCGAGTATTTCAGCTGGAAGGAACCTACAGTGATCATCTTGACCAAACGCCTGACGAATTCAAGGCTGACCAATTTAGAGCATGTTGTTAAGGGCATTGTCCAAAAACAACACTTTGGGGCAACAGCCATGTCTCTCAGAATCCTGCTTTTTGTGTTTGACCACTCCCTTGGTAAAGAAATGCTTCCTGATGTGCAGCCTGAACCTCCACTGGCACAGCTTTGCACCATTCCCACATGTTGTATCTCTGGGTCCCAGGGATAAGAGATCAGGCCATCACTCTCTATTTCCTCTGCTCAGAAAGCTGTAGGAGGTCATTCCTCCATCTCCTTTCCTCCAAACCAGACAAGCCTGGAGCCCTCAGCCACACCTCACAGGACATGCCTTCCAGCCTTGTCACAGCTTTGTTCTCTCCTCTGGACACATTCAAGGACCTTCACATCCTTCTGAAACTGTGGGGCCCAGAACTGCACACAGCAGTGGAGGGGAGGCTGCACCAGTGCTGTATACTGAGAGATCATCACCCCTTTAGAGTGGCTCACACCACTGAGGGACAGGGAGCAAAGCATCCACAGCTCAGTCACAGCCTGCTTGAACACCAGCACTTCATATCAACAGGCTAAGGGGTGTTCAAGACTGGAGTCTGTATAGAACATTATTTCAAGAAAAAACAACCAATTTCCTGTATTAATCTTCTAATTAAATGATAGTGTTATTTTAATTTACATGTGCTGTAGTTTAAAGAAAATGGGCCAACAAAAACCCACAACACATTAGCACAAAACAAAAATATGCTACACTGTTTTTAATAATTCTGCTCACTTCTCATTTAAAAGTATATTTTAATCTTCAGTTACTGAATAGTCCCTGAATAATCATTAATAGTTTTTTAAGACACCTATGATACAAAGCTCCCAGGCATGGATGTGTTCAAGGCTTGATAATAATTCTTAATATTTTAAATAACATAAGCAATCCTAATATGCATACTCATCCACACTTCTTGTCCCTTATTTTTTCCCATGTTATCTCACAATCAAGTGAGCAAATACATTCCCTGTTCATAATTTATGTTTAGCTTAGGGCATAATATTTTCGAAAAAACACAGACTATGTCCTATTTATAATTGTTCCTCAGATATATTTTCCGTTTCTGAAAAAAATAAGTTTCTTACAGATTAAGTAATTTTTAAACACCAAAAGTGATATTTTTGCCCTTTGAATTTGAATTTTATGCCAAGCACTCCATAGCATGTGCAATGAAAAGACACTACTGAGCTCATTTTTTATAGGATGTTATTTCCTTGCTATGATTTGGTGGAATTGGCAGTGCTGGCTTTATGGCTGGACTCGATTTTTCTTACAGGTCCTTTCTAATCTAAATGAGTCTATGATGTGCTTTAAAAAGTCACATAAATAATTATGGAAGTATTTGACTTGAAAGCTTAACTTAGTCATCACAATGTGTCACATTCATAGCAGGCAAAACCAGTAAAACTTCAGTAGAATTTAGCTGGAGACCAATTACACAAATAAGTGAGCTGCTTTCCTAAGTGAAAGAACAGGTTCCTTTTTCTGCTCTATAAATTAACTGCTATGATCAACTACAGCTTAAAAAGTTCCATAGCAAATCCAATTTTCTCAGGCAGGATTTTCTGCAAAGAAGTTGTTTTCCAAAATGAAATGCAACTAAAATGAAATCCCAGAGAACAGGATTTTGCAGGAAGTTACAGCATGACAATGTCAAATTCATAATTCACAGATCTGCAAATGGCAATTTATAGGAAATTAAATCAAACTTTATCAAGGGAAGAAATAGAGAAAAATCTATTCTCGACGTTTTATTGCGCTGATTAAGAGCAATACCTTATTATTATTAGCACCTTTTTAGTATTGCTCATCTTATACCCCTTCTTCACTAAGAACCTTGGAAAGTGCATGCACTAAACAGAATTCTGTATTTAAAATACTTTAAAAAAATACAGATGAACATTTGACTTGGAGCAACATAGAAAACTATGAAAACAAAAACAGCTTCCACAGTATACATTACTGGGACGTTGCCATAACCCTTGCTTGACATCACCATTACACTTTTATTCCCTCTGAAAGCATGCTCTTGCTGAAGAGCCCAAACTGACCTTTCCAGAGAAGCATCTCTTTAATGCACAGATTACCTTTAAGTGATGCTCAAACTCTACAAAGTCTCCGAGAAGACATGGCTCACTGGCAGAAGAGTTCTATACCAGTTTCTTGCTACTCTACTCCTATTTCACTAAAATTTACCTCTTACTAACAGTGTTGCAAAAATCAATGGATCATTGCCACTCTGCTTGCAAAATACATACAAGTGATATGGAAAGAAAAAAAACTGTAAGAAAAATAGGTCAAAAGCCATGGACTTTAATCCTAAAGCAAACAGGCACCCCCCCGTACATGTTTTACTGTGTTCTCTTAAGATATACAAAAAAGAGAGAAAACAAGAAACAGTAAGTTTCTTGGCATGACAGAATATGTCCCAGCTCCCCAATCTCTCCAGTGATTTCACACACTGTTAAGAGTTTTCTCTACATTTCTTTTTACACAACTGATCAAACTGCCTCTCTTTCTTCATATACAGCTTTCAACTGAATAATTAACAGATGGAAAAGGAATACCATGAGAACACCAGAGACCAAAAGAAGAAAACTCTACTATTGAACCTAGCTACTTCAGAGAAAAATGGAAAAATTAAATCCCATGTATAAAAGCAAAGAAGGGAATTTCTTGGTAAACTTTTGTGAATTTCACAGTTTTTTCTCTGCTACTTTTAAGACAAAACCTGGATTTGAAGTTAAAGAAATATAAGTTTGAAACAAAATAGTACTTTTTGAAAAGAGACTGGCCGGGGTGTAACATTTTCTGTTTGTTTTAAATTGTAACATTGATAGAAAATATCACACACTATGTTTTGTCCTAAATCTTTGTCAAAGGGACCAGTTTTTACATATTATGGAATAGGCAGAGTAAGTTTAATGATGCATTGTAATAATATATATTAGTGCATTTCTGCTGTCTTTAAGTGTGTAATACAGTAACACTGGAGGAGATTAGAGGAAATAATATTAATACATAATGTAACAAAAAAATTGATCTATGGAGAAAGCATCAGGTAAACTGAGAATTGTAAGTCTCCCATCTGCAAGGAAGTCAGTAGGAGAGTTTCTTCTGAGATTCGTAACATTTAATATGAAATAGTACTATGTGGCACTATGGCCCCTATAGCAGCTCACAACACTGCAAACAATGGACTGACTCACAAGTCTCAAGAAGAAAATATAAACCAGAAATTCTTAGTTTTTATATTTAAATTAAATCAAGCCCTTGTTAAAAGGCAAATATAAGATTCTCCTGACTGCAAAAACACACCAGACAGCATCACTGTATCAATATTTTATATTAGGAAAGGAGAAATCTTCAGGGCAGCTGTGAAACAAAACAATGGCCAAAAGTTTGTTACTTCAGTACTCTGTAAATAGTTAGTATTTAACAAATTTCATTTTAATCAAACCAGATTTACCTTATTTGGGAAATGGAACTACTAATTAAATGCTACAATAATACGTTGCAATAAATGAATGAATAAATAAATTTAAAAAATCTTTTTAATGATGTTTTAGCTGTCTATTGAGATATAAAACTTATTCTTAGGTGCATCTTCACTAAATCAATAGGATTTTGATTTTAGTAGTGTTGGGACTGCACTGTTTTAATTTAAGAATAATCTAAAATGCTGAAATAATGTTTTAACTTGTAAAACTATCAATAAGTCAGTTACCCACACAGTAATATAGGGAGGAGAAAGTAGCAGAGCAGTGATTAGGCTACTAGCCTTGATCTGGGAGATGCTGGTTCCATTTGGGAAAAACAGGAAAAATACTTAAACAAGACCCTCCTTTCCCTCCCCCCAAGCAATCTGTAACAGTATTTCCTTACTTTGTTAAAGTAATATAACATAATGACAGTAAAGATTGTACCACCAACAAAGGATGCCACCAAAGCATTTGCTTTGAGTCTGCTTAAAGTAAGGAAGGTGATTTTTAATCCTGCTGCCATGGGGCTTATTAGAGGAAACAGAAAAACATCAATATTAAATGCATTAACATTTCTGAGCAGAACTCCTCCTAGCAGGGCCCTTTGCAGGTACCAGTTGTGCAATGCCAGTCCATGGCAGCCCGAGCTGGCCCAGTGTGGATTCAAACCCCAAGCACACAACAAAAGCCCCAGTTCCGAGTGGCTGCCCAGCCTCAGTCGCAAGCTGTGAGTGGCCTCTACTGGCTGACCAAAGGCTACAGGAGTCACCGAGCTTTGGCTCTGAGTTACAGCTGAGGTTAACCAGTGTGGGAAGAAATGCTACAGAAGGAATATGCTCGGCAGTGCTACATTATTCACCTGGGCTGTGGCTGAAGAACGGCAAACACAAGATGAGAGATACAACAGACAGCAGGAAAAATGCCTTTAATAGCAGTGCTCCTGAGATTTGTCCAAATACATGCTGCAAACAGATACATGCACTAGTTCAGTTTCCAAAATGACAGTGGAATTCAGCAGGATGTACTGTGCTATATCTAAAGGTGGACACAAACCTGAAACTTAAGTAGTGTATAATCTGTTCAGTTAAGTTACATAATTTTTATGAGAAGCAAATTACTTCAATTGCAGTATCAATAGCTTGATTTGGATGCACAATTAGAAAGCTTGCTGCATCATCTGAGACAGATGAAACCAGAGACTACATAACTATTCTATTCATAAATGTGAAACAGATTTGGCCTTTTCCTTATATACAGTTAAAATCAGTAAAATGTAGAGTAATTAAAAAAAATTAAAACCCTTAAGTATGAAAGTGTGTCTATTGCCACCAAGATGACCACAATTTCTTCCAAGTATATAAAAATTATATTTTGTGAAGAAAAAAAGGAGAATATACTATAATTTAAAAAAAAAAACCTCACAATAATTGTGGACAAAAACATGAAAAAAATACTTATTACATTATTGTGCAATACCTGTATCAAAATAAAAATAAATATTATAAATAAAAAACAGGCCCAGTAGCAAGGAGGTGTTTTTTAACTTCACTTTTTTCTAGGAATATGTACCTCACATTTTAATTGCAGCTTATCAAGAAGGATTATTATCAGACACAAGTGACTACTGATGCCAAAAGGTGATTGCCTTCACAAGCAGCTGCACAGTGCTCAAATGCAGCCCTGTATTTCCTGATATTTCCAGCTCCTGTTCTGAATTCTGCCCCATTTCAGAGTTCCACCTCATTTCAGAATTCAGTCCCATTATCTCCACTGCTCCAAATTGTTCACAGGGTTATCTAGCTGACATAGAAGATAACCCTCCATCTCACTAGACACCACTGGGATATGACATGCTGACCCACAGTAAGCCCTGATTATTAGCTGGAAACATACACCATATAAATGGAGCTTTGAGCCAAATAATTTGCTTTAAAGTCTTTCCATTTTACTTACACATTAAAACTCACTTTAAACACACCGACATGAGTTCCATTAGTCTATACACTCATGAACATATTTAGACACACTTATGTTAGATTCTATCATCAGAAAACAGATGAAAAATACTGACGAGAATGCAGCCTGCAAATAACGCCTTTTTATTTACAGAAAAAGACAAGGGATTTTAGTTTATGAATGAAATGAAAATCAAATTGCCAACTACTGCAAATAAACAGAATGCTCCACTGCCTGCTTTGCACTGAAGCCCACAGTTTTCCAGAAACAGGAGTTGTAGCAAACAGAAGAACAGTGAGATCCCATCTTTTCTATACTACTATTCCTCCAGTGACTGGGAAACAGGTGAGGATTAGGAACCCCTGACAGATCTGCTAGGATAATTCTCCTCTTCCTCTCAGCCAGCAAATGGTTTCCCATCATAAGATAAACAGTCCTGCATAGGATTAAAGTCTTGAACCCCTAAAGTTTCATTTGCATTAAACACTTGGTACCTTTTGTTTTTCCCAAGGGGCACCCATGAGCTGTATTACAGCCTGGACAACAAAAACCAGAACTATTATCAGGAGAAGGAGGTGATAGGAAGACTGAGCACATGAGAATGCTGATAGCAGTGCACCTAAAAATTTCTCATGTGAAGAAAACAGTTCAGGTATCAGACGACAGTGGATTAAAAGGTTACACTTTGCTAAGATTTGGAATAAAACACCTTTCAAAATCCATACAGTTTGATCAATAACAGATGTCGTGAAATTTACACATTTGAACTGATAAAATAAAAGCATAACCTTTTTTGCCCTTTAGGTTAGATGACATTTAAATAACTAGTGCCCACAACACCATTTTTCTTCATTTCAAGTGGAGCTCCCACCAGAAGGGCTCACAACAGTGGTAAAACAACAGGAAAAGGGCTGAAGGCTCAGTCACAAACTTGGACAGTTTCATTGTTGACTCGATGTATGTGGATGACATTTCTCATTATTTTGAACTGGTCTGTACATAAATGTTTCACACTACCAGCCTACACAACTAACAGATTTTAGAATTCCTTCTGTGTTTGCCACTTTTTCTGCCATCTGAACTTCTAATATACAACTATAACCATTGTTTCAGATTGTAAATGCCAGTAGAGATGAACAGGAGAAGCATTCAGAAGCTCAGAAATCAAATTTTCAGTGGGCATTTTTAAGGTCAGCCTAAATGCAGGATTAAGATGTATTTTCAACTTTTCTCCCCAAGCAAAATGACATAGAAATAAAGCACATTTTAGAACATGTTACAATAAATATAATTTTCTTAGCAAGACATTCTCTATCTTTTCGGTCACCCTATCTTCAAATATAAATAATTCATAACTTTCCCTATAGAAGAAATGGAAACAGGGAGGTTCTATCAGGAAAAAAAATCAAAAGTGGGAATTCCACTCATATATTTTAAAAGAAACTCTCAAGCTTTTTAGGTTTAGTAGCAATGCCACACTGGGATATCAACACTTGAATTTCTTCTGCATGTCTTAATTTCTAACATCATGCAAATCCCAAAGATATCTCTTTCTGATTGCTAAGTTCATGAATGGATTGTGCAAAGTCATCATCAACTTTGATTTGAAGACTAAATTGTATTATCTTACTCTCAAACCCCTCCTCATCAGTAAGAGTGCTCCCAGGTTCTTTGTATGATATGAAGCCCGACATGCTGGAAAATATCACAGCATGATCTTAAGAGAGCCTAGAGTTCCTTCTAATTTAAACTTGTAATGCATTACCACAATAACTATCCCAAAACATCGATTTACAAAGGAAGGGAAGCCTGTGTTCCAGGAGCAGAATGCTGCTTCTACCTGCTATCCTCTCCTCCAGCAAGATGAAGTAGCACTGTTGGTTTTGTGCTGTAAAGTAAATGGAGTTTTACAGTGTTTCTGTCACAAAGTTGTGTTCAGTATGTGAAGAACTTTTGCTCTTAGAAAATTTAAAACAATGTACAGAAAACGGAGCTTAAATACTCCCTAGATGTGTGTTGGTGTGAGTGAGGACTGTGGCTGCCTCTGTTGCAGGACAGAAATCAGGGCACTGTTCTCATTTACAGGCTCTTCTGTTCCTGCAAATTACACGGAGGAAAGACAATTCACTCTCCCCAATGGCTCTGGTACCATCAATTTTACTCTTCTGGCCAGATCCACGAAAACAGGTTTTGGTCACTCTGCATTAATTGCCTTAGGCTTCTAAAATTCCTGATAAAACCACGTACAGGAAATGTTTTCCTCCCAAAACCATATCTTCTACTTACAAAGCATCACTGTAGAAACAAGAACAAAAGTACCTGGATATTGAGTCCTGATCATATAGAGCATCAAGTAAAGAACATTTTTTTCTCTGTTGCAAGTGTTTACTGTGTTGCAGGGCACAGGGAACAGCACTATTTTTCACACACACAAAGCTATAAAGCACATTTTGCCAGGTCCTGGAGAAGACTGACTTTCTACCCCACCTCAGGGTAGACATCACACATCACAGAATTCTGGCCTGTGGTTATCAGAAACTCATAGCAAAACTCCAAGGAAAACCCAAGTTGCTCTTGAGGAGTTGGAAGATTATTTTCCCTGTTATTAAGGGATGAAAAAAAAAAATCAGAAGAAGCCAAAGAGAGTGTCATTGACAGAGGGAAGATCTTGACTCAAACATCAACATTTTATATTTTTGTGGGCATGTTATTACAGAAACACCTGGAGCTAACTTAGTCCCTAATAAAGACAAATTGTCCTTAAAACTTACAACTCTTATAACAGTATGACATGACTCACCAAAACAACATCCAAGACAGGGAGATGGAAGCACATTGTGTTCAGCTATTTATGAGTGACAAGTCCTGGTGCATAAAATTTGTACATGCCCAGAAGCTTTCATAGACTTCATGGTGTAATCTGATGATCTCCATGGTGCAAACTTCACTTTTAGTCAAAAGAAGTATTTTTACTACCAGTACAAAAAACAAGCATTCTCCTATGAGATGCTGGAATACATATTTAATTTTAATTTGGGAGGGAAGGAATAGGAAAATTAGCCAGAATGAAATTTATGTGGAAATATTACTGTAAAAAATGAGAGTATTTGGAAAAGAAAACCTCCCAGAAATCTTCAGTAAGATAAAAACTAATAAACTGTTGAAAGATAACAATAACTATCTCTTTATAAATGGTGCTTGAGGAATTCTTTAAATCTCTCTGCTTTGTTCAAGGTTCAAAGATGTCAGGTCTTTGAATATAATCAGATTCATGTTCTCTACCATCCCCAAATGGCTGAGTAGATACCGCCAACACAAAGCCTTGCTGAACCCACTCCTTGCCATTCAAGTTAGTTGTGGTACAAAATTTTTTGAGTGAGTTATTAAGTTTTAATTTCATTTGCTGCCAAAGCATATCTGTAATGTTTGCTTAATAAATGCAACTTTCAGGATCTGTACCCTTAATTTAGCTACTGAAGCAATACTGTCTTGGTAGACTATTCCATTTCCTACCAAACATCTAGAAGTTTAAACAGCAGAATAGAGACTGAATTGAGGTAATTTGGCACATTATTAAGCTTGGTTGAATTTGCAGGCAGGCTTAACACTAGAAAACATGGTAGGCCTCAACTGTTGGTAAGATGCTTAGATTTCTCCTAGAAAAATCAAAATTGCTGGTCAAGATAAGGCGCATCCATTCACTTATGAACTGGACACCAACAGCATAAATCCTGCACTCCACAAAGTTCCTGGAAACTGTAACATTTACGAAGAGTTAGAGGAGCTCTGAGTTTAAGAATTTATAAACAGCTCAGTTCATGGGAAAAAAACAGGCACATTTGCAACTTTGGCTGAATCTCTTATGCAATTACATTTGATGGCAGCATTCAATAAATTGTATATATTGGCAGAAAACTCTGTTGTATGTATCATATGCCTGATAGCATTAAATTGTGTAGGCTGCCAGTTTAGGGAAATTTAGGGAAACAGTCGTCTGAATTTGGCATTATGACCCACAAAAATTTAAGTAGCACAAAACAAAATTAACTTTGACATTTCATAAACTATTTTAAAAATAATAAAAATACAGTGATATATTAATTAAGTGGCAAGAAATAGACATTCACTGAAAAGGTGCCATAAGTGCCACGAAGTATTTGGGAACATTTTCAAGTTCTTCTGGCATATAGCTATGTACTGAGGAAAATATTGAATGGAAGAAAGAAAACTTACAGAAAATTCTAGAAAGTTATCAAAGCTGTTCACGTTCATAAAGAATGAAGCATCTTTCTAAATTAGAGGTCATCTGCCCATCAGAAGATGGTGCATACTGAGGGAGTGCCTGTTCCATGGGGAGGGGGAAAACATGGCATTTGTTACACAGTTCAATGCACCTTCCTGGCAAAGCAACATTCATACACAATAATCTTTAGGAAAAACAAAAAATCTTTCCAACTCTGAAATTGAGGGATGCAGGCATACGTCCTTTGCCTAGCTTATCATCCATAACCACCACCTAAACGAGGTTCAGACATGAGCAAGTGGCCTGAACCCTGAAAATTTCATATTCATCTAACTTGATACACAAAGAAATCCTCTGTTCACGTTTTAAAGACACCATTAAAAATACTTGCCTTATCTCCTTACACAGCCAAATAATTTATCTCTGGTACAGGGTAAATGATAATTCCCATGAAACCTTTTCAGAAATGTATTTGACTTTAGTCTACTACAGGAATTCAGAGTTATTTCCTGCTTTTGCTTGCAGATCTGAGAGATCACCTCTGGAAGCTTCTGTTCTAACCAAGTACCTACTTACTTCTACCATAAGACATGGGAAATGTACTACTATTTTCATTGATTCAAAGTGAAATCCTATCAGCTACAGAAGCTTTCATATAAAACTACTCAAGAGATAAGTTGTGGCTAAATTAGCATGAGTATATTTTCCATTTTTTGTATCTTAGCTTCAAATCTCTGAATCTGTCATTATAGCACCATTTTGCTGTGACGAAAAATTCCTCTTTTCTATTGTGGGATTATTCCATGCCCCTGGAATTCTTTGAATGGGCTTCATTCATCTTCAGGTAAGATCATAGGTTGATACATGAAAAATATATCTACTGAAGGGCAAAATAAATAAACAACATAATGCAATGCTCTGGGATTGATTCAAGAATTATGTAACATTGTGGTTTGTTAAACCTGAATATTTGTGCTATTTCAGCCATTTAAAAATACTTAGGAAGAATTCTATCTCCAAGATTCAGTGTTTGAAGTCAAATGGTAAACATACAAACACAGAACAGCAGGGAAAAATCCCTTGATACATGAAGACTAAGACACAACATCCTCCCAGACCATCCTCAGGCAGTTGGAGTATGTTTTCTCCATACGCAAACAGGCTAACCATTTTACAATTTAAAGACCGAGGGCCAGGAGAACCAAGCGATTCTGTTTTGACTCTGTAGGTACATCTGTAGTAACACAGTTTTTCAAATTATGCTTAGAAATTACTGCAGTTTAAATAAAGGAGCCACTTTTAAAACCCAAGCATTTCAGTGTTCTCCTTCCACCTGACAGAGCCAACCAATGAAAGCCTTCATGCCAAAATAAGTCTTCTCTGAATAATATTTTCTCCCAGAAGTGCTTTAGGATCCTGATCAACACAGAAGTAAACACCCTTTTTTGCACCCTCTCAAAAAGCTTTGGTTTCTATTAAAAGATATTCATTTTTTTAAACCAGGTGAAATACTGTGAGAGATCTACAGCAGAGCTACAAAATTCCTACTGATGCAATTAAGTAAAACATTACAAATTTAGGACATCAGAAAAGAAACTGGTCACTTGGGATGAGTGTGAGTTTCCCACTGCCTCCCAGCTGAACCGTTTTGGAAAAGAAGTTCCTAAAAGTTCAAGTTTGCAGAGTTCCTCAGGAATCCTCATTAAATAAATGTCTATCAACTTTCAAACAGACTTGAATCTTATCCCTAACACAACGGATCCCTAATTCCTTCCAGTTTTGGAATACATGTCCTCACACAGCAAAAACAAACCTACAGACGGTGGTGCCAATAACACGCAGTGCAGTACACTAATCAACAAAACCCCCACTAATTTCCCCAAAGCTGCAGCCATTTATTTTAATTGAGCACTTAGGTTGTCACTAGGTGCCTAAAAGAGAATAAACACCAGAGATGAGACAATATCCCTCAGAGTTGTTTTCAATGTTTGCTGACTTCAGAGCCCATAAAACTTGAGGCTGGTTAGGGCAGGATGTACTTACAACCCTTTGCATGCATTAAAGCAGTCCTCATTCATTACTGAATCATCACTCAAATTCGGCTCTTAGAAGTGAAAATCTAAGTTTAAAACATGAAGTTTCAAAGATGTCACGCAGCAATCGTATAGTAGGGTGGGTAGTCTTTGAAGTACTTGAAAATGGAAAGCCCTTAGGTTCCCACCCTAAGCATCAGTGTCCCTTTTAGTTAAAGTATGGCATACATTCCTTAAAAGCTGGATAGCTCCTAATAGACAAAACAATGCAATTCCACTAGGAATATTTAATTTCTCAGCCATGTGACTCAGATCCATAAATAAAAATGCCTCCAATGAACATTAATTTCCTAAAGCAGACTTTGTTAGGCATCTTAAACAGATCTGGGTGTATTATTTTAGGAGGGGAACAAATATTAACTTTATTTTCTCAAACCTACCCTTCCTGCTGGCTGTGTGGTGTGACTTTAGTCCAAAGTGTTGCAACTCACATGTCAAGACAAGCCTCTTTTCATACCAGAAATGGTATTTCATCTCCACTTGTCTCTTCTTTAAAATGAATCGTTTGAGGGGAGAGTTGGGACATCAACACATTCCCAACATACCAAAGTTTCAAACAAAGCATTTTCTGATAAAATAATTGTTTATAATACATATTTTCTGTAAGATTAAACAAAAAAAATTAAGTAAAACAGGAATAAACATACTGGGTGCATTGTCACTGTGGCATTGGTGCATTTACCAGCCTTAGAGTAAAAATGCAAGCAAGCAAACAAAAATGTCTGTACACCTGCTGTTGCAACCTGATGAACAAACAAGGATTTGCACTTTATCAGAATTTAATTACTCTAAGTTTACATTAAATATAACAAGTTTATTCCAAACCAGAGGGGAGATATCTTTAAGGAGTAAATAACATTTCTCACTCACGTATACCTCAGACTAAGCCCACGAAACTGTCAACTCCAACATTTTAACGTGTAAGTTGCAGTTATTTGACAAAATCCCCATTTTTAGCATTTCACTAGGAAGTGAACACTACAGAGACACTGTGGGATATGGCATTTCCAGCTCTGCTAGTTCCAATTTCTTTCACTTATTTACTTTTCTGAAGGGACTGGCCTTTCAGCTGATATAGATATGCACATTAAATGAGCTACAATTAATTAATTGATAAAGCTACCATCCTTCAACTAGCTGAGGAGTCAATTTTAAAATGTACGCTCATAAATATTTATATTTCCAGGACAGCAAATTTCAAATGGACTTGAAAAAGGAAATGCCAAGATCCAGAATGCCACATCTTCTTCCACATTGCTAAGCTGTAATATTTATATTTAGAAGTTAATTATTTCATGAGGAGAAAAGGCTTATTGACTTCCTTTTTTTGAAGTAGTTAAATGTATTTAAACTATAAATATCTGTTTGCTCTTCAGCAAAAACAAACTGCTAGATATTTGAAAAGGGCAGCTGCCACATTGTTCCCTAGGTGCAACACAATGGCAGGTCAAACTTTCGTTCCTCTTGTCCTACAAACAATTTTCAAGCCCAAGCTCAATAAATAAATTTGGTCTCAGCACTCCCAATCAGGGCTGCACAATCCCCTCAGTAGCAGACCTATGATAAATGGACTTATTTTCCCAAATCAAACACTTGAATTTAAATTCAGATGAGTTAATGCAAAGGTCAACATTGTAATCAGTTCTTTTGATCTTTATAGAATTTCTAGAGTAATACATAATAAATCTGAAACAAGGCAATTTGCAGCTCTGTATGTGTGGCTGGTAATAAAAATCTTAACGATTAGAGCCTTTATGTACTTAGGGAACGTTTTATAGTAATAGCTATAGTGAGAGCCTCAATGCATGGGGAATGATGGCAATAGATAACAGTGAAAGACATGATTGCTTGATTCTTTATATAGTTTATACAGTATGTATAGATTATACATTATAAATTAAAGCACAATATATCTGAAGAGTCTCCCAATGCTTTTCTAACATTCTATTTCAGATTTGTATCCTCCACAAAATATGGTCTTAATAAAAACTTGTGAATTTAACAACAATCTCATATATTGAGATTTTTTTATTGTTTCATATACCAGGATGTTACCTCAGTTAACTCTAAAAAAAAAAAAAAAGTTTGTGCACAAAGTATGTATATATGTCTTTGTATCTTTTCTCTAAAAGGAAAGATTCCTTTTTCTGAAAGTATGTATTTATAAGTAAAGTATGCAATATTTCTTATGAACAAAGAATTATTATTAGACAAAAAATATTCCAGTTGAAAACTGGAACATGCAATCACAGAAACAGACTAAAACGTCAGCAGTCATAAGAGGAAATACTTAAGAACAAAAGGGTAATTTTTATTTCAAGTCCCTAAAAGTTTTCTTGATAATAATCAGGTAACTACCTAACCACTCAAAGCTGTAAAAACATCTTCCTTTACAGTATTCACAAATTGAGACATTTAAGAACTGGTGTCAGAGAACACCTTCCATACACATACAATTATGTAGCAGAGTGAAAATAGCCTCTATTTTAGGAACTGAAGGAAGAATAGTTTTTCAGAGAAACTAAGACTAAGCAACTGTCAGCAATGACTGTACAGGTAGGACCAAGAATTCATCCATGGAAACTGTGACCAAGGATCTCACTGTCAGGACATATCACTTGTCTACATCCATTCAGTGAAGCTGAGAGATAAATAAAACTGATCATTTGTTTACTTCCCCTACTCAGAAGTCTCCTACTCTCACAAAGTAAAATAAAACTCTTCTTTACCTGACTCCAAATTCTCTCAGGTGTTAATTAAACAAATTATGCAAATGCACCATCAGACACAGCATTACTGATACCAAATGGTGTTTGTGGAAAAAAAAAAGTGAGGCTTATTGTTTGGTTTTGGTGTGAGACACCACCTCTTAGGTACAAACAAAGCTGTGACAGTGATCCTCTTGACATGCTTGGAAGAATGTCTTAAGTCTCATCAACTGAGATAACAGAACTGTTTTAAGGGGACTACACTTGCTACATCATATAGAGGTTATGAAGTCCAGCTAAGCCTAAAGAATTCTCTAAAGAATCTGACTTGATACTCCATGACAGGTCTATTAAAAGTTATCATTAGTCAAAAATCAATACACCACATAGTATATATAATGGATTAAAATCACAGCTGATCATCTTCAGAAATAATTACAGATGGGGACTCTTTTTCCAATAGACAGATTCCTAGCAGTACTCCACAAGGAGCCTGATTAAGATACTGAAGAGTAAAAAGCTAAGAATGCAAAGCTGGGGAAAAACCCCAGTAAGTTACAGCAAGTAGCACACAGGCAATCCAACTGTGGCAAGTGCAGACAAATCAAGCTTTCACAGCTCTAAAGCTGTCCTTTTGAAAGAGGCTGCTGGGTTTTGTTGACTCTGAATTATTTTGTTAAACTGCCATCTCCCCTCCTGGGAAAATACTGGTTTATCAAAACTCTGTTCAAGGGTATGGACTGACATTTGTAAAACTCCCCCCATGAGGGCTTTCTCCAGCCTTTCACTGTTGTTTCTTATAAAAAGCAGTGGAAGCTACGAAACAACCGATAAATTCATGAAGAGAGCATCATTCTAGGATGACCATCCTTGAGTAGAGAGGTGGGACCAGATGACCCCCTGTGGTCCCTTCCAACCTGACCCATTCTGTGCTCTGGGACCACACTGACAGAAGGGCAGTGAAGGGACTGCGGTTCCTCCTATCACAACTTCCTCACACACCATTGGTGGCTCAGTGTGAAGAAAACAGAGGGAAAGAATCACATATAGGCCTTCAAAGACAGTAAGAAACCATGTAAATTTTAATCTCTGACTATTAATGAACTAAATTCAGGATTGCAAGAAGGCAGATTTAGATATGCGAAAAACAACTTTCCTAGGATAAGATCTTGGACCATGTGGCAGAATGTGCAGGGAGACTGCAACGATGGAGGTTTTTCAGCTTTATAGAAAAACACACAAGAACTGTTTTATTTTCAAACTGAAGGCAAAGTGACAATAACAAGGAAGTATGACTTATACATCATCATATCGGAGGAACTGTTTTTGCTTTTGCTTTAAGGTGCCAGCTTGACTACATTCATTATTAGGGTAACTGATGAAAAAAAATGCAGGACAATGAAATTACAGTCCTAGTACCTTTTACATCGAGTTACATGGCACAACTGATGAGAACAACAAAAGAAACAAACCCTATATAAAAGTCCTAAAAGCAAGGTATGAATCTTAAACTACATTTTCAACTCAGAAACCTGTCTGTACTGGAGTGTTGCCTGCAATAAACAAACCTGAAAGGATCTTATGAAAAAGAAAAACACCTTAAATTTGGAAAAAAAAAATTGGGAAAAGGAAGGCAGTGGAAGGGTAATACTGGAAAGACATTCAGCTAAGAAAACCATCTCTGTCACCACATTCTAAATGGATATAAACAGGCAAAAATGATTTTGTCAAGGGTAGACAAGAAACAGTAACAGAAAATACAGAAAGATGGGAGCCTGAGCAGAAGATTAAAACTGTGTAGAAAGACAGAAAAAGAAAGGCTGTTTCTTTAGCAAGACAGCCAAATAACACGATTTAGAAAGAAAGCTAAGTCAAAGCTGACACTCACTATTGACTGATATGACAAAGGCTGGGAGCATTCTCCACAGTGATTAAATAAGAAAGTGCCATATATATTAAAATAAAATAAAATAAAATAATGACAGTTCAGATGGGATACTGAAGTACTAGAGGTGAGAATGAAGGACTGTGTGATGTGGGTACAGACACGTAGCTCTGGACAATGACTTGTCGTAAAAACTGGTTTTCTTTGTTCTTTGCTATAATAATTAAACACCAATTCTGTATACTAAATTCTTTCTACTATTCCATCTGCTGGTATATTCCTATTTTGTCTTCAGCTATATCATTATGAATATTTCTCTCAACATTTCTCTGCTATTTCTGTTCAACCTGAGAACACTACAATAGTATACAATCTTCCTTTTTTTTGTAAGATATATTTATTTTTAACAAAACGGTGCTTGCAGAATACAAGCTATAAACTTGTTTTCAGTTGGCAGATTAGAGTCTCCCTGACATGTAACTATAATTTAATAATTAAACATTTTGGTAGCATAATTAGTGCAAATATATATAACTTGTTAAGTAAGAAATATAATAATTAAGATGTGCAATTATACAATTATTCTGTAATTACACAGACTTTCTAAAAATTTTCCTCGAAATGATGAACGACCGTTTTAAGAGATTCCAGAGTCTTTCAGAATTTATCTTCTGGATTACATCCAAGTAATCAGCTCATATCACAGATTTAAATGATGGAATGTTTTTCTCTAGAATAAAATGTCTGCAAATGCAAACAGTAGAAAAGGCAGAACAGTTATGAAATTAAAAATATCAGCAATGATATCTGAGTAAGGAGTTTGAGCTTTATAATAAAACTAGCTTAGATTTTCAAGACAGTTCCCAGCGTAGAGATATTGCTCTACCATACTAAAGAAAAACTAAGGTGGGTTGCAATACATCTGTGCAAATTGGGCAAAAGGAGGTAACTATCACAACTCTTTCTATAAATTCTTTGGTTACAACCATTAGCTTTCTAGAGACAAATACCACTGGAAGGAAGTAAACAAACGGATCAAGAGTACATCTGTTTGAAGATTCTTGGATTGGTATGATGGTTATCACATTTCAAAACCCTGAGCAATTTTTTTTTCCCCCACAGTATGAAGATCAAGCAGGGAACAGTTGAAAAAAAGTGAGGTAATTGCAACAAGCTCGACAGTATTTAGGTGTGCATCTTATAACACAAAGAACAGACTAAAAAGCAAAAGGTTTTTGCTTCCACTGCAACTTTTGTTACACAATAGGTTTCTATGAAGAAAATTATGAATTCATAAGGTTTTCTTGTACTACTTCTTTACACAATAAAAGACCTGCTGTGTAAAGAATCAGGTAACTGCAGCTGCAGAAGAGAGGAAAACATCATTCTAGTACAACAGGTGATAAACACATTTCCATAACCACCTATCTTATCATCCATAACATCAACTAAATGAGGTCAGTATTGGGCTGATCCTGAGAATACTGACAATTTACACACAGGTTTTCAAATCCATCACTGCAGTATCTCAATTCCACTGTGTTAACAAGACAACTTCACCACAAACTAAATACACTCACTGATTCCATTAATAAAGAGTACTACAGTTCAGTGCTCTGATGACAAATTAATTACAGTATTTTAGAGGTGCTTTTTCTGTTTGTAGGCTTTTGGGGTTTTTTGTTTCATTTTTTTAAAAGAGAAAACCTAGCCAGATAAAAGGTGCAGGGTTATCAGAGCACTAGCTATAGGAAAGCTTGCAACTCCTTTAAAAGCACTAATCCAGACTATTTTTATTTCTCAAATTTGATAAGAGGTGTGCTCAGAGTTTAGTTGGAGAAGAACTTGGGAATTTCTTCCTATCACAAATTTTCACACCTCCACAATCATAAGCTAGATCTTCTGCAGCTATATAGACCCTTTCTAATTCTTGAATTAGTGTGCAAAACTGCAATATTTATAAAAACGTATTTCTTTTACCAAAGGATAAATTCAGTACTAATGTATGCATATAACTGTACAAACAGCCCACGCACATTATAACAGAGAGTGATCAGAAATAACCCCTGAAGTACTTCAAGGGGAAATCTAAGAGTTTACAGTTTACATTCTTGCTTGCTTTGGTTCTTGCCACAGGTCCTACCTTCCATTCTGCTTGGTGACACAGCAGCAGCAAGAGAGAGAACTTGCCTGCAATCCTGACTCAAATGTCTAAGCTCAGTATGAAAAACTAGGTTTCAGTCATAGCTGTACATTTGCTAATTCCATGCAAATTTCTGTGTGTGATTTCTTTTGACCTGGCATAGAAATGCCCAGTGATCAACATATGCACTGAATATGACACTAGAGAACAGAAAAAATTATTTTAAAAAATATATCTATTTTTCTCTAGTAAGCAGAAGCCAGCTGAATTTTTACTGAAGTGTAGTACATAGGTATTGACATCTTTGGATTGATATCCTCTTAGTAAATGAATCTATCTTTAGTCAAAAGACATCTTTTTGAGACACTGTTGATAAAAACCCCCCATACGTCATCTTTTAATTAGCACAAATAAGAATCATTAGGTATGGAAAACAAAGAAGACACTAAGAAAAAACCCAGGGAATTAAGAGAACTACCTTTCTGCAAATATAAGTTATTTTTAATGTCAGTTCTTCTGTTTGGTTGGACAAAGACTTTAAGAAGCACAGATATAAGGAAAAAGATTTTTAAACAATTTTTAAAAGGTGACAGACAACAATAAGAAGTATTACTTTACTATTATTATTTATATCACTTTACAGTTCTCAGTTACTGTCGAGACTTAATAACAGTTGTACAATTTCCTACAGGAAAGAAAAACACAGGCACTTAAGACCTTCCCTTCTGTCTTTCAATGTATTTATATTCTGTGACCTGTCCCCAAATTCTTGCCGTTCTATTTTACTGTCCTTCCTTTGTTTTTCCCACACCAGTCCCTTACTGTCTTTCCTCCTCCTTTAATTTATGTTCTGCCATCCAAAAAGCAATAGAAAAAACCCACACCCATTACAAACACAATACTGCTTCAGTCACAAGGTATCAGTGTTTGGAGCTAACATTGCTGCTTCCTGCTTCTACTGTTCTGAGTATTTAAAATTGCAAAGATCCCTGGGTCTAGGACTGTCTTTGCTTTCTATTTCTGTATTGCCCAGCCCAATGAGAACCTGAAGTTTTGGGGTCTCACGATGCTTATGCTCATCAGGAATTAGATTATTTACTAAAAACTCCACATTTAATTGACAATTTGGAGATAAAATACAGACAAGAAATATTCTTCCGACTGTTAAAAGGAAAAAGCACACAACAGCCCTGACACCACGCTAGACACACTGATGAATTCAGCTTACACAAAACTGAATAGTACTCTAAAATACCTGCCTTGGGAGCCTGTATATGGGGTTGCATCCATGTCCAACAGAGGATTTCAGCTGGACAATGATGAAAAGTCCATATGTTACACTGCCACCATAAATTATGTTAGAACGTATGGTCAGGCCACAGAGGGGCTCCAAAAATAGGTTAGAAACAGCTCTCTGACTGAAAACAAATTGCCTAAATTCCAATATGAGAAAACAGTGTTCTTGACATATATTTTCATGTGGCTACTGCTGTTTTGAGCTAAGTCTACAGAGATGGAATACAATATGCCACTACTTCAAATTTGGAAGTTGTTATTCTGTCAAGACACTAAAATGCAGAGAAATCTGCATGGGTCTAATGCCTTCAGGCTTCAAGATCTATTAAGAAATAAAGAAAAAATGAAAGATGGTATGTCAGTTAGCCTGGACATCAGTTACTGAGCCTGCATTATAGACTTTTAGTCATCACAGACATTAAAATGTTTGTAAAATAACCACTATCACGCAGCTGAGGCTGTATGAAATGTAACACTTCTGAAATACAAACAAAAAACATACAAGCTTGAATAACACTTTCCCATCGCACTTAATACTTTCAAAATTAAAAGAACACCTGCCTCTACATATCTATAATGCATCACTTCACAACTCTGAATCTTTTAAAGCCAGGATTAAGCTTTGTAAGAACTACCCTGAATGCACAATGAGACAGCTTTACAGAACAAACTGCTGTCAAGCAGCTTGCAATCTAGATACTATAAAATTCTAACCTCTAGTAAAATCACCTTCATTTTAAAATTATGACATCTGATGTTTTTTTTTTTCTTGCAACTAAGTATCTTAAAACAAAAGTACAAAACAAATTTACAAAGTGCAATTATACTGACTTCATAAATTAATATTCAATAAACTCAATTGTCTTCTGTTGAAGACGTGTTATACCTCTAAGGCAGGGCGAATCAATCTGGGATTCGCTGATTAACATGTTATGTTGATTAATCCTATGATCTGATTGAAAAGTCTAAAGATCAAACGAATATTAGATAAGCTGCCATGTTAAACTAAGCAGCATTCAGTTTTCACATTTTATTTCTTGTGTACGACATTTTTGGGAATAATCCTTCATGCTTGTCTGATAAATTCATTTGAAAGCTACACATGTGATGTAAACCCAGCAGAGTTGTACTTAGCAGAGAAAAGTATCAAGTTAAGATGCATTAAGACAATTAGGATTTGTAGTAATTACAAGAAACTTGCCAGGGGCTAAGCAACCCTGCTACTTCTGTACAAGCACTTAAGATGATTTTGCATTTCTGCCAGTTTCTGTGCTCTATTTTGATATTTTCAGGTACTCTAAAGCATGTGACTGGGAAAACACAGACAAAAAAGCCCATTGTGCATGTATTTCTAAATCTTTTTGCATTACCACCCTAAAGTTTTCAGTAACTTGCCATTGACTGGTCTCACTTGACTTTGTGAATCAAAGAAATAAAAAGCTCTGCTAATGTACAGATCCCTTCTTAGGATCACCTTCAGCTAACACAAAACAAAAGCTTGAAATAAATGAAAAATTTAGTTATTTTAATTGCCATTGCTGTACCAAACAGCACAAAGCCATATTGTCCCACAGCATGAAGTGATCAGATATCTGCCCAAAATGATGGACAGCTCTGGCCCAGTGAACAGGCAAAAAAATCCCATTTACTCTCTGCCAGATGGGACCTACTGGACGCTTCAGCGCAAACAACTCATCCTTCTTCAGACCTTCTTGTCCGACTCTTGAGCTGGCTCCAGCTGATAATGATGGATATCAAGGCTACAGTAAAGTGGGTGACAACAGCAGCCTTGTTATAACTGCCAGTCTTTCAGTCTTGTCATTATTACACATTGAAGATTTATTTGAGTTTATTGTTGTGCACCGGGTCTAGCCATTTACAATTCATCACCTACTACAGAAGGTTCAAGATAGTGGCCATAGCTATAATTGCCACCTCCACCTGCTTCTGGAAATTATGAGGTCACCAGCGAGGGCAGCCTCACATCCTCAGAGCTCCGCAAGTCCCCACAAGCACCTGCAGAGAATACCACCAATGTTACACCTGCTATATTAGGAGCTATCTTGGATGTTTTGGAATGTCAGAATAAGTTTGTGGTTATGGAATACTTGTGCCTCAGACCATCCTTGAAGTTCTAACTCTTTAATAGCATAGCAAAATTTTACACCTGCTTCAGAATCCAGTGAGTCAGTGCTGGAACTCTTCTGTATTTGTAAACTAATATTTACTTTATGTACCTGTAAAGAAATAATTTTATCCTAAGTACAGTGGAAGTCTATCTTTCAGACAGGCTACAAAAGAACACGATGAGCAATGTGCTAATGCTAAGCAAATAAAAAATAAGTGGCTTAAAAAAATAATGCCAAGAAAGAATCATGTCCTTTTACCACAGGTTTCTTATTACATAAATATTTTAAAAGTGGAAACTGGTCACTGCTGACGTTTTCTTCAGTACTGGTAAATATTCAAGTAGACAAATGCTGTCTAAAATATTTCTTAGTTTTATTATAATACTCTCAATACTCCTTTTCCATTATTAAAACAATTACCTTTATCTAAAGTGAAAATCTTGTGAAGCATGGATTTATTTTCTATTAGCAATCATGGATATATTATTAAGAAAACCTGACTATTTTTCTGATGTCCAGAGTATTTTAAACCTCCTAGAATTCAATATACGGAAACCAAGAGTAATGCTTCTGCTGTTCATTACAGTCAGTCATTTAAGGGAGGAGTGAAAAATTCAAGCTTTTAGTCAAGTGGCTTGATGAAGAAAAAAACCAAAAATTCTTTTCAGGCTTAAACTGGGCTGAAGGTCATAAGTAAAGAGAGGTAACCATAACCTCACAGTAAGTACTACATAAACACAGCAAAAATGTTTCTATCTAGAAGTCATTCAAAAGGTGCAGCTTTCAAAAAAATAAAATAAAATGCCATTCTGACTTGGTAAATGGTTACATATGTTGCCTACATCCAATAAAAATCTTACTTTTCTGGTATTGTTAGACCAGCAATATCCTTCAGTTCCTATGATAGCTACACTACATGAGGGAGAACTGTGCTGTATTTATGAAGAATTTAATAAGTATAAATTTTACTATACACTCCGATTTATAAAACTATCACATGAACATTGAGGTTATTAAAAAAATAGTTCAGGATTCAAGTCAGTCATTAAAAAGGTATTTTCCGACAAAGTCTCATACAGAAGTGCAAACATACACCAAATGATTAAATTATTCAGAACTCAACATGACCCAGCATTATTAAAATATCACTGATGGATTTGCACATTTCACTTTCAAGTAACTCCTTTCATCCAGGAGAAGCTCTCTGATTTCTTTTTCCTCCCTTCCCCTGATGTCAGACAAGCAAGAGACAGAATTGTCTTGGAGTAATTTCTTTTTTTAAGCAGCATCATTTAATTTCCAAATGCAGAACGATCTAATAAAGTAAAATGATTTAAGGTCTCAGTCATGAGGTTTCCAATAAAGAAGGGTATCTTTCTTACCCTACAAGATACAAATAATCTGGAAAAGACTGTCAGTATAAGAAAATACTTTTTTCATCTCAAAGCAGAGTTTTATTCTCTTACTGCCTAGTACACAGTAAAATAAAAGACTTTATATTTACAGTTTTTTATATAGTTTTGCATAATTATGTCACTTGTTTAAAAGCCAGTTCACAGCTGAACTTCATGTCCAATGAAGAAGTATATCTACTTAAAATACAAACCCACATATTTAAGTTTAATAAAAGATCTGAGAATCCTGAGCAAGTACAGGGCCTTAGCAAATAAGAGTCCCACATTATTAAGCTTTCAATCAGTTAAGAAGCTACAATTCTTTATTTTTGAGATGTATTTAATGCAACACAAACTTTTACATTTTACAAATGAAAATATTTCCCTGTTTTAAATTTGTTCCCAAATACTATTTAGACTACAATCAACCTCCTGGTAGGAGTTTGACTACTCTGAAACACAAGACAGGCATTACAAGGATATCAAACTTTCCAGGTCCCACTTCAATACAAGTTCTATGTGCAAGGGGAAAGTCAGCAAATACAGTAAGATGATTTCAGACTCACCTGTTTTTCAGATATGTCATATACACTTTATGAACAGTATTTCCAAAAAGTGCAAGTTTATGAAGGCTTGTGAAAATGGTTTATTTCTCAGCATCAGCATGGTCTTAAGGCTTGTTTCACACATTGCTTCCATAGCTCAGCACTCACCCAGGCATGAACATGGAAATCCAGGTTGGCTCCTTTACATTTGTGGGATGCAAAAATTAACTGCTTCTACTTTAGTTCTTGTGAAAGTAGCTAGAGTCAAAAAACTTTAAAATCTTGGAAAGAGACTGAACTGCACCTACAGGTAAAGCAGAGACTAAACAGACCAAGAAAAAACATCAGGGCAAATGATGGTAGGCTTTAGTTCTGCAGCAACAAACCGAAGAGGCCCCTTCAACATCATGAAGCTTGACCAATCTGATTGCCTTCAGCAATGAAAACTAGCTGGGATGGACGAGGGGAGAGCAGTGCATATTGTCTACCTTGACCTCAAGGCTTTTGACATTGTCTCTCTTATCATCTTTACAGTCCTGCACCTGGGGAGGAACAACCCCAGGCACCAGCACAGCCTGGGGCCGTCCTGCTGGAAAGCAGCTCTGCAGAGAGGGACCTGGGGGACAACAAGCTGTCCCTGAGCTAGCAGTGCTCCAGGAAGGTCAATGGTGTCCTGGGGTGCATCAGGAAGAGCATTGCCAGCAGGTCAAGGGAGATGATCCTGACCCACCACTCAGCCCTGACGAGTCCTGGAATGCTGTGTCCAGCTGTGGGCTCCTTGGCAAGACAAACATGGAGAGGAGCCATGAGATGATTAAGGGACTGGAGCATCTCTTACAAGGAAAGACTGAGGGAGCTGGGCCTGTTCAGCCTTAGGAAGAGATGACTGAGGGGGGACCTCATCAATGTCTGTCAGGATCTGAAGGGAGGGTGCCAAGAGGACAGAGCCAGGCTCTTGTCAATGGTTCCAAGCAATAGGACAAGAGGCAATGGGCAGGAACTGATACACAGGAAATTCCACCTGAATATGAAGAACTTCCTTACAGTGAGTGACTGAGAACTGGAACAGATTGTCCACAGAGAGGCTGTGGAGAGTCTCTCACTGGGGATATTCAAGAATGACCTGTGTCATGTGCTCCAGGATGAACCTGCTTAAGCAGGGAGGTTGAACCAGGTGACCCACTGTAGTCTCTTCCAATGTGAACTACTCTGATTTTGTGTCTAGACAGGAAATGGTGCTGCTATTTGCCACAGAATCATTCGACTTCTTCGGGCATAAGGAAAAGATATTTGTTAAGTCTGAAATTTATCAACAAAAATTATTCAGTGGCATTTCCAATAAACAAGAAAACACAACAGAAAGGTTTAAGAAAACTTAATCTATTTGGCATTATGAGGTGCCCTTTCATTCATGATGATCAAGAGGCATGAAAAAGTGACTAGCACACATGTCTCTGCTTTAAATAAAGGGATGGTAAGTAAATGGATGTCAAGAATCTTGGAGGAAGAATTAATTAATACTGAAAAATATAAATAAAATGGTGACAGAAATGCAATGCTACAAATTACTAAAATAGCCTTAAAAAGTTTTTTTAATGCCTTAATTTGACATGTGATAAAAATCATCACTTAAAAAAGATAACATTATTTGCAAATTGAGCAAGAGGACCTGATGATAGCTATATATAATCAGTTGTCACCTTGCAGCTCAATTAGCCCTCATGTAAAAATGAGGCATGTAAGGAGAAATGAGGTTTTGACATTATCTCTGCCAGCAAGATAATTACAGAGCCTTCATTTAACAGTAGGGCAACACTACTGTAGCAACAAATTAACTCAGCTCCATTTGCAATTCATGGTGTGTTTTCTCATTTAATACCATTTGTCTTACCCCAAGTGAATGTTTCCATTAGTTTTCTCCAGCATAGCAAAACACTCTTTGACTTCATACATTACATCACCAACTACTTTAGTTCCAGTAACTTTCTGAAAGCTGTATAAATTTGATTAAGTGATTTCCCTCCTCCCCTCAGCTTTAACTAAACCATTCTTTTTTTGGTTTACAGCCAAATAATAATATAGCAGGTGCTTTTGAATTTAATGAGCAAGGACCTGATTCCTTTACATGTTCATTTCATTACTGTAGTTGACAGCAGAAGCACCAATTTCCTTTGTTTTATGAAAAATATACGAATCCACACGTATCTGTTAAGTCCAAATGAAACTTCAGCAGCACTGGTAACTAAAATGTTACACACTGCTAAATGGAAGTGTTATTAAATCTAACAAGTTTGTGCACAAAACTGAGACCCAAACACTTCAACCCAGATTATTGTCTATCTTTGATTACTATTCAGAAAACATGTACACACAGGATTTTTTTTTTAATGCATGCAACTTCTTAAATGGTGTTTAAGAAGGGACTGCAGGCCAGAACTCACTTCCCACAAGTGAGTAGATGTGCACTAACTTAATTTCTAGACTTACCTTAATTATTGCCAACCTATAGGAAGAAATAACATTTGAATAAAGCTCTGAAGAGTTCCTAACTGTACATACAAAACTGTCATGTACAAAACCTAAGAACACCCTTCCTGGCAGCAGTCAGTTAGCTCTACATGTGGTTTCTGTAAGTCTGGAGAATAAGCAACAATCGCCTGCTGGTGGCTTCACTGCCAACTAAGCAGAAGGTAAGCATAAACGTCTGAAAATTGCCATACTTCATGGCCTAGGAAAGTGTTTACATACTATTACATGTCATTTTGTAAGTACTTCAACTGCTAATCACCTTTATAAGGGACACAATTGCTAAACCCTTTTCTGCAAGCAACAGGAATAGTTTGAAGTCTTTCCTAAATGTTTGAAAATCCCTCTTTTTTAAAGAAAGGTCCAATCTGCAACAAAATGTCAATTACACTGGAACTAGAAAATGCACAAAGGACTGTCTGCCCTGTTATTCAGAAGGAAATGAAGAAATTAATTACAGATTTCCAAAGCTGATTTCTCAGCATCTTCATTTTTTTCCTCATAACCACACCTCCATTGTAATAAAAGAAGTTTTTCATTAGTTATGCAAAACTCTAAGAAGATTTATAACTTCTTGATCTTCCCAAGATTTCTCGCTATAAAAGCCTAAAACCTACTGCAACTACAATTGTACTGACAAATACATAGAGGAGGTAGTAGAGGATCGTCCATCACAGTGACAATCCATCACAAAAATAACCCACCCAGAACATATAGGCCTAAAAACTTGAAATGCTCACTGCAGCCAGTACAAATTGTGGCAGCTTGGAAAGGCCAGGTTTCTCAAAAGTAAGGTCCTTCTTTGTCTGCTGTTCCCCTCTGCATCAATAAACAAATTTGGAGAAGATATGCACTAGTTTTAATCACATGCTGTAAAAGATTAGCTGTTTTTGCACCAGTTGTAGGTCTGTTATCATTCTCATCATATTGAAAGCTTATCCAACAGATGCCCTCCTCTTACCCTCCAGTGGTTCTTTGTGCGCTCAAGATTAATACACTAACGCGATGTTTTTCCTGTATTAACCAGCATGACATATTTGGAGGAGTCTTTGTTGCCATAAAATAAGGGAAGTTGCATTGAAGGCATCCAAATTGTGTTTGTTTGCAGGGAACAAGAGTAAAAGACGATGCCAGCACTTTGTGCAAAGTATTCCATGCAAAAACTAATTAAAGGGGCTGAAAAACAGTATTATAGGTAGTCTTTTGAAACTTCGTTTAAAATTGGCTACCAATGATATGCTGAATGTCACCTTCTTCTGGTAAGAATGAACAACCTCTCTGATAATAATCTAATCCACTACAAAAAGCATAATTTTTTTAAAGTATTTAACAAACATGAACTCTCTGCTTGTCAAAGGAAAGCAACAACTATTTTCCAAATTAATTAAATAGAATAACAAATAGAACTGACACACAGATGATTTATCTAACTAAAGTTCACAAGATATATTTAGCCTATAGTAAAAGAAAGGGTGTCACTTTTTGTTACATGATTCCAAGGTGAATGCTTATATTTTGAACTGCGAGGCTAATGTTAGCCTGAGCACAAATCTGTCTTTTATTTCATAATTAATTCTCAGTGTCAAAACCAGTAGATGTCTTTTTTTGTATCAACATACTCTGTCTGTTAATTATACCACCATAAAAATCAGGCTTGAAATCAGAATAATATTGTGACAGTATGAAAGCACATAAAGAGATTTCTGAGGGAAATACCAAATTCAGGTTCAAGCAAGCAAATAAGTGAGCTCCTACTTGATTGTAAAACTCAGCTTCACAGAAACTTAGGTTTCTTTTAACACAGTAACTGAAAAATACATACAAAGTGAAATTGGTCATGATGGTATCTTAATATTGTAAACCAAATAGCATTGTTTCAAAAATACAAGGGTTGCATTTTATGTCATTACTATCTACTTGTATAGGGAATGTAGAGCTCCTACCAACAGAGGCAAGCTTGTTTGTGGTAGAACGGTGACACAGAAAGGAAGTTGCTGGAACATCCAGAGCTGTGGGTCACTCTTAGAATCCCACTGCCTATCCAGTGCTTAAGAGCTGAGGTTCCAGAGTTGAATTCTTAAGAGTTAGACCCTATGAAATAACTCCTCCAGAACCAGCTCCTCCACTACTGTTGGACACCATCTCCAATGCAGTTAATAAAGTGTGGCTGTGCACATCACACAACAATCTGGACTTCTCTGTGATAAAGCTCTAAACACTCATCGTCCTTGAACTTCCTCAAAGGCAGAAAGCCTTGGAAAAACGCTGTCTTCCCGTGACTGGTCCTGAGCTCTGCCTGATTGAAATGGGAGGCAATTGCAATTGCCTCCCATTTCACTCAAATTTCACTCAAAATTCTCTCCAAACAGTGCCTCAGCTACTTTCTGTTACAGTGTAATGAAATGGAGTAGTACTCCAAGTATCTGCAGGGTTTACATCAAGCTAGGCCTGCATGCTGGAGGATGTTTAGCTCTGCAACCTGAAAAAACAGAGGAAGCTGAGGTTCTGCAGCACAGAGCATCCGGGTTGATAGTTCTCAAGTATGCTTATCTTCCAGCTGTTAGCTTTCATCTAACACAGATCCCAGCTCCTTTCCTGAAGCCTCACGGTGATGTCTCAGTGCCAGTTTAACACTAAGAACAAAACAAACCCCAAATCACCTGTTTCTTGTTCCTGTTTCCAAAAGCTTTTAATAACCCTACAGAACCATGACTAGTAGCGATACCGATGGCCCAGTCTTCCTTCCTTGCCTGCTATTCTCATCTTAGACAAAAGTGCAGGTTTCAGATGTGAAGACTGCAGCATCAGTTGAATTCTACCACCAGTATCAAGAAATCTAATTCAAGCCTTCCATCATTTTTCATGCCTCTCAGACATCTTTATCCATTTAATTTCATGCCATCTCCTCCTCCCTTGTTAGAGGAACCAGATTCCACAACTTTTTTACCTTTTTTTTTTTAATGTTTCTAGCATTAGCAGTTCTCTGACTTCTTCCTGTCTCTTGTGCACAGAACATTTTTCACAAACTCATCTGTACAGCTTTCACCCTTCCTCCAGTTAATTCCCTTTGGAAGACCCTCATCTGCCATACTGCCCATGGGAAATCCAGCTGATTTATACTGACAAGTTAATTAAAAACCCCAACAGAACAGCTTATTCTTATTTACCAGCCAACAGTCAGATATCCTGCTATACCATTTCCCTCAATCTCCTCTGCATGTATGTTTTTATCTCTTTGTGGCAGGAACAGTGTTTTTCACATTTGCAAAATACCTATTACTTTGTGAGAATAACAGAATACAAGGATAAGTATGTGAGACTTAAGTCCACATGGAACAAAAATCTCAAGTTGTAAACATGTTAGAAATCATTGATAAGCTCCAATTAAAACAGTAAAAATTAAATTTTTTCTAGACTATGCTAGGTCTAGCTTTGCTTTGTAATTTTCAATTCTTTTTTTTACTGAGCTGATTCAACCCACCCAAATGCTGAGAAGTGGGATGGGGATGGTGCAAGCAAGCAGACAAATTCAAGTTGAGAAATTTCAGTGAAACGTTCAACTGCTTCATTAGGCGGAAAAGAGCAAGATCAACCAAGGATGTGCGTCCTCTTACCCTCCCCCCCTGCTTTAGGGACTGCAAGCTGTTTTAAGCCAGTTTGGCTGTTCTATTTAACTTCTCCTTAGGATACTGAATAAATTGTTAACCTTCACGTTGCTGCTAGGGGGAAATTGCAATATAAGAATGTTTCAAATTCTTTAATGAAACAAATCCTATGCTTCTGATTTAACCTATTCTACCTTGAGCAAGAAAGACGGAAATAAAGTCTAAAAGCCAACAAGCTTAACCACAAGAAAACCTAATGTATATTAGGGAAAAGAATCCAAGAAAACATTTCCCTTAAGAATGACATTATAAATTAGTTTAGATGAATTATTATAGTGAAACTTTTCAATTCTTTAACACTGTTGGCATTATTAATTTGAAAGTATATTTCATATTAATTTTTTAAAGAACCTCATGCCTATTAAATAGTTTTATAGAATATACTGGCAGAAAGATATCTATTTTAAGTGAAAACAAAGCTTACCTTTTAAAAATACTAATTTCTTGACTTAGTTGCAATGAGGAAATACAAATAAATGATATGCATTCAAGACATGTTTGGTCACTTTACGGAAGCCCAGTTACATTCTCTTGTCCAGCTTACAACCGGCTGGATCAAATTAATTTAACAAGGGCGCTGAATGTATATTAAAAAGAAAACAGACCAATGATGTGGCACTTGGCAATATTTCCAAAAATTTTTGAAGTTCTACTTGCTTATACCTTAAGAATATATGTGATTACACATCCAACATCATGAAATGAAAATATTAGTACAAGAATTTAGCATAACACAATACCACTGTTATTACCAGTTCAGATACTGAAGCAATTCATGTTTCTAAAACTACAGATTAAGATACTAAACTACTGGGTTTTGCTTCAGTTACAAATCGGGGAAAACTCAAAAAAACATGTAGTTAAGTATAGATTACTATTTTATGTTTTCTGGGCTTTTTTTCCAGAAGCAGAAAATCAATATAATCAAGAATTCAAAAAATAATATGCATTTTTATCTACAGCAGAGCAGTCTGTTGTTTTTTTAGACTCAACTTTAAAGTGGAAGTCAAACACCTGCATGGCTTAGCAACAAGAAGCCTTATACTGAAGATAACTTCCCTGCTAAACAGGAAATGCTCTGTTTGGGAGTTTTTCTTCTCATCTCTGCCCCTTTCTGCTTCCTACGTATCACTCAGACAGAAACATTAAGAGGCCAAGCTAACACACTAGACAGAGACACTGCTAATGGCTGAGCTCCCTATAATTGGTCAACAGCTTCACAGAGTGAAGGTTTGGGGCAGAGGATAAAAAGAGCAGCTTTGATAAGGCAGTCAAGCCAGGCTGTAGACTGTGGTTAATATTCCTTGCTGATTTAATAGTGGTAATTCCCAAGATAGGTATTGCTTCTGATGTAGGACTACCAAAGCACTTGAATTTAAATGTTTCCCTGTAAAATTTAAGCACTTGGTCAAGTGCATAAATCTCTATCAAGAGACTGCATGCACCCTTTCAATATTGAGTATTATTCAGTTAGCCAAAAGACTAAGTGAGATTAAGTCTCTGCCAAAACTGGTTCTTAACCACTCAATTAAGTCTGACATGCTTTAAGAGACAAAAGGTGTTTAATCAGTTGTTACAGGTTTTTCTGACAGCTTAAGTATATGCACTCTACTCTGTTCTTACTCAAGTCAATCCCCAAAACTTCTGCAATATTACTTCAAGTCCAGGAAAGGCAACACAGTATACTTCCCATTTCCAGTCTGGATACACACTGGTGCCAAATATAAATATGAAGGTTCAGATAGTAGGAAAGACAAAGTAAAGTTGGATGATGATGTGAGAGACAGGCATCAGTCCGTTATATCTAGACAGTTTTCCAAACAACTCGACAGTCTTATTTCTCAATTTTAACTTAATCAAAAACTAAAGGTAAAATTCTACCAGGAAAGGGTCTGTTTTAAATAACTCATTACTGTTAAAAGGGGCTGTCCTGCATACCCCTCTTTCACATTCACATGTCAGAGGTGATGTTTCTCCCCTTCTCCAGATCACTTCCAGCTCACTAAGAAGATCACAAAGCCAACCTCAAAAGAAAAGTCTGTGGTTTTTTTCCCCCTGCTTTGGTGGATTGAGGCAAATCAGACATCAGTTACAATTCAGAGCTCTGGCAAAATGTAGGACAGGAACCACATGGCCTAGAGCAGGTAGGTTAAGAGGACAGAATTAAAGAAAGCAAGAAACAAAGCAAGCCTTTGCCTTCCAGTGGCAGGAAACTACTGGATCAACTCAGTTACCCCAGAGACCTGATATTTCAAATTTTCAGACATGATTTCCTTAACTATTAGAAAGCCACAATATCAATTTCAATTCTCATTAACTGAAAGACTGAAATAACTTTGAAAACAAACAAGCAATATTTTGTTTCCTTCAAGCTTCCCACATAATTCAGATAAAGCATCACACCTGGAAGAGGCTTACTGAGTGTGTGAGACCCACCACCATCCAGTAAACAATTCACATGCAGAATTGCCTCCCTTTGCATCAAACAAATTGTGTTATAATGGAATGACTGTGATACTTGAAAGAATTGCTTACAATTGCACATACAAGAGAAAAAGATAGCTAAGTCTAAATTAAGATGTTGGCTATGAAGTTTCCAATAGGACCTTGACATGACTGTTGACCTACTCATGACATGATCACACCAGTAAGGATTTGGAATTCTATTAGTATTACCAGAGGAAAAAAGTCAAGGAGTCATCAGGAAAATAAATCTATATCTGCTACTCCATCAGCCAATTACTGTTGTTAAAGTGGAATTAGATGAGTATTGACAATGTGAAGGGGATAAGGATTAAGCAGATGACAGAGCATACAGCTAGCATTGCTGTTCTGTTCCCCCCCCCCCACAGAAAGCCTTAAAAAAAACCTCAGATGGGAAAGGAATATACTACACAGAATGCAGTGTTGTAACTCTGATCATGTCCTGAAGTAGCAGTTATATACATTAGCCTTCCAGCCAATCACAAAACCAGGCCAAACCCCAAATACAGTATTGGAGTCCACTAAGGCAAGAGTTTGACATGACATTAACTTGACAACTCGCTTCAACCTCAATTATCTGAATGCCACGAAGGAATGCAATTAAATTATGTTAGAGGTATTTTTCTTAGTTCTTAAGAACTGTTTCAGTGTAATAAATGAAACCATAAAAATTTCTCAGTTAAATGAAGCAGTCTTCACGAAGTCAGTGGACTTCTGACATTTAAGAAGGTAACTTCACAGCTATTTTGTAAATCTTTTTAAATACTCCAAGTAATGGGAAAAAGGGCAGACCTGAAATTCTAACTGATTATTTATTTTGGCTGATACACCTATCAGGCTGCAATCTGGCTTTAGCATTGGCTTAAATCACCATTAATTTCTTTCTAAATACAGACACACATGTAAAGAGTGCATTTCTACATGGAACAAACATCACACAAAAACTTAGTAAACAATTTCCTCCTGTGGTCTACACTCCACAAACACTCAACTTTAGTGTAATCTAAAGGACATAAGTCAAACAGTGTGAATGAATGATACTGAAGCTAAAGTAATAGATTTTGTTTGCAATTCTTACTGAGGATGCTAATAACACTGAGAAATACAGGGAAAAAAACCCCAAACAGATTGCGACAAATTCTTTAGAATAAAACCCTTATTATCTCTGAATGTCATTATTTTTAAATAATGCAAAACATTTATTTCCAGCAAAAGTGTAAATTCCTGCAGAATTACACTGCTATAACATAGTTTTCCTCCATGATCAGAAGTACTGAACCATGAACTCTGTCTCTATGCAAAACAAAGGAGGAAACTTACCATATTCAGGCAACTTAGCAGCATTGTATAAATCAGTTTGCTTATTTGGTCCAAATAAACATCAAGACTGGCAGCTGACATAGCAGTAGGTAAGAGGAAATTGCAAGAAATGAAATCATCGAACTTCTAGATATTAAAATTCCAAGTGATGCATAAAAAAAGACAGCATGAAGATGCATGCATAGTAATTATTAAATTTTGTTTAATAGTTATTAGTGCTCTTGGATGTAAATGTGCTTTATATACAGCTCAAATTCAAAGGATCAGTCTTCTGTCATTTCTGTTCGTGCTTCACTTGACTAAACTCAGCAGAGACCCAATTCTTATTCTGGGCTTCCAGAAAGCAAATGTCTGCTTCCACCTTGACCCATCATTTCTAGAACTCAAGGGACCTGCCCTTCTTGAAAATTTGCCAAGAATTTTCTTGGCATTATCTTTTATCAGTACCTCAGGGAAATTTAACCTTAGACACTATTAAAACAGGAAAACACAACATTTTTAAAATATTCAGACAAAAGTTAAAGTAAGTCTTAGAGGTCACTGCAGCCATAGATCTAGACAGATAAAAAAAATTTAAAAATCAGCATCTTTTCTGTTGGAAAAAAAGCTTTGAGTATAATTATCTGAAATATAAATAACATTGTCCAAAATAATTAAGGATAACAGAGGATACTAATTACTAAATATAAATGACCTGGCCAACAAATCAATAAAATCAGTGCTTTTAAGTTTCTGTTCTATCTCTACCTATTCATGATGCATTCTGAAGGGAGATAAAGCAAACTGGAAAAAGAAATCAAGCAACTCTACCTGGTTTCTTACAGCTTTACATCTGACATTTAAGTGACTTTGAGGTCTAACAAAGGCACAAACACTGATCAAATGTTGAAGCATTTATAAGGTTACTCCCACATGGGTTTCTCTCATGCTAATAACTAAGTTTATGCCAAAAGCCTTTCCTCAAGGGAGTTAATAAATTTAGGTTTGTCACTTAAGCTGGCTACATCTTTTCACGAAACTTGAAGTATTTAATAATCATTTACATCTGAATAACTGTCCCATTCAAGTGGATTGTCAAATTAACGTGGAATTTCCTGAAGGTATTGGAATGAGGCAAGAAGGAAGAAAGAAAAGTGATGACAGCTCACATCACTTCCATAGGAAACCAAGGTAAAAAAAGGCAATAAAAATTTGCTTTCTACTAGAGAATGACAATGGATAACACACCTCTCTCCCTCTTCTTGACAAAACAGATTTATTACACTGCAAAAAATAGAGGTACAAACTCCACAGAATGTATCATCAACAAGAGAGGTTATACAAATCTAGTTGTACATTTCAATTATTATAGAAAATCTAAGACAAGATGCCTAGAAGTTCAAAGTAATGTCATTTAGAGAGACAAAGAAAGTAGTTGAATTTTTTTTTCTAAGTTACATTAACTCTACTGATATACAGCAGCTCTGGACAAGCATTTTTTCTTGCCTGTGTACAGAGCAAACACTGCAGACCCCACAGCATGGACCTCACAAGCTACACTGCTATGAGGCTCTGGCAATCCCTCTCAACTTATCCCTAAACACAGAAACTATATACCTGATTTCCAGAAGTGCCACTACAATTTGGCTGCCAAATGTCACTCAAATGAAGATTTTCTTAACAGTACATGAAAATGTTTCTACAATTTTCCTTTTCTTCCTTAATCTACTATTTTCACTTAAACAAACCATGTATCATAATCCATTCTTCCAGCCTGCTACAAGTATTCAGATTAAAAATTAGTAGTGTATTTAAATAGATACCTACTTTCAGAATTACATGTAGGTTTAATATCAATAGATACACACTAGTCAGACTGAGAGAGAATTTTGACCTTTTAAAAGTGAGAAGAAAATGACTTCTGATTTCTTTTTCAGCACCTATCACTCCCAAAAAGAATCTCTTAGTGAAAAAGAATCCCTCTAGAGGTCAAGCAACTGGAATGACAGTACTTAAAAACAAAAAAACATCGCAACAGTTTTCAGGGAACTGGTCAGTCCCCAGGTGGACCTACCTGGCATATGGAAAGATTTTTATGGACTTAAGTGTGACTTCAGTCTATGGACAAAAAAACACTCAAATTTAGAATGTTTTCTTGATCTGCACCAGACTGATGTTCCCTAGTAAGCTTTTGCCCACTTGATGTTATTGTCCAGCTTTACATCTCAGCTGCTCTTCCGATCAGCAATCAGCAGAATTGGCTGAGCAGACAGAGAAATGGACTAAAGTTTTAACAGTGTAAGTCAGAGGATGCCCCTGTAGCCTACCAACTACTACACACTTGTTGATTTACTTAGGACAAATGAGATGAGAGAGCAGCAGTAACACTGTTTGCATTGGTAACTCATCCACATATTCTAAAAACAAATTACTATTGCACAGGCAGCTGACTGATGACTAGAAGTGGACAAAAGGAGTGATTACATTGCCTTCTCAAAAAAGATACAACTGAAACATTGTACTGAAGAGCACTTACAGTAAAAACAGTCATTTGACAATTCACCACTATTACACCATTAAGTTCAAGAGCTTTGATCCCGTGTTAGGATCCTTTAGGCATTAAAAAAAACCCCAACCTCGGGTAAAACCTTTGTATTTAAGCACTTGATAGTAGTTGAAAACTCAGAGAGAAAGCTTAAGAAGGCTCACATTTAAATGAATGCACCTTTGTATGAATTCAGAGTGCAACTGGCAGCATCTTTTCTCAGTTAAGGGACATTACAAATACCTGGAACAGTGATTGAGAATAAAGGGCAAAGGAGCAAGAACACACAAACAAGTAAAATGCAGAAATATAAACTTCAACCAATCCACTAAATGTAACCTGTCTTGCCAGATCTTTTTTAACTTATTGGAAAAGTTGCTCTACTTAATATTGACAAAGAGATGTGTAAATCAATACATTTGGAACAAGCAATATATTTTAATTTAAAAATGTTTAAACTGCAGCAGTAAATCTATGCACTTAGCACATACAAATCAGAGGGGTTTGCTTGTTGGGTGCTTTTGACAAGATGGTATGCAAAGCTCAGATGCAAGTAATATCACATAAACATTTTGAAAAATATGCTAGCTAAAAGTAGGAACACGTTGAAATGAACTCTACCATTGGCTTGAATTTACCTATTGAAGTCAAGGAAAAGACATCATGGAAAAGCTCTCAGTTTTCTGTTTTGCAATATGCTTCAACTACTTGTTACTGTCGTAAAGTTCAGACTCAGGTAGCTCTCAGCAAAATGAATGTCAGAACGAGAAAAGAAAAAGAGTTATTAAAAAAAAATCTAAAAGTCTCAAGAGTAAATGAAGACTCCTTATTTCTTTCTTATGGTATAATACTGCCCCCACACATTCTCCCCATGCTACTTCAAAATTACCTCGCCAAGTTTCCTAATCATTGTCTCTTAGATGTATTAAGTTTAAAAAACTTTCAATAAAAATATACAAATCTAAATCCCATTACTCAATTTCACATTTTAACATGGACCTAAGTATGCCATACCATGAAAAAAACCCCAGGCATTATTATTAAAAAACATACTACAGTAAACCAGAAGTTTCTTTTCAAGTCTGGAAAATATACTTTTAGCAAATTTCAAAATAAAAGTTTGGTAGGAAATCCTTACTAAAAGGGGATGAGGTAGGATTCTATTAACTATGTATTGACGGAGTAAATATTTGAGAAGGAGCAGACAAGTTGGGACAATCTCAAGTTTCTCAAGTTAAAGAAGTGTCAATTAATGTTTTCTATAATAGTTATTTATGATTCTCATTTTATGTTCATCACCACGGGAAGGTAAGTGATAAAGACGGACAAACCAGTCTTAAAAAAAGGAAAAAACAGTACAGATTATTTCAGAATAGTCTTAAATTTATAAAGTTATAATTGCACATATTAGAAACAATGATTGTCACCTTCATTGCATACCCTTGGATAGACCAAAAATTTTCTTGGCAGCGCTACAGGTCTTCTTTGTGTTTGCCCTACTTGCTATAGCCTAGAATATAATCCAAGTTTCAGCTGTTTTTGCAAATGAATTCATCAAGTTTGTAGTAATTTGAAATTGGACTACAACTTTGATCATAACAAATTAGTGCTAATAAGGCCAACTGTTCATTCACCATGGTGCTATGCTAGATTAGTGATGAATGGTAAAAGACTGATCATTATTTTACTTGTAACTACAGTCAGAGAACATTAGAAGCAAGAGCCAACACAAATCATTCAAAGTGGATTTCAACAATTGGGATCTTCTAAAAAGAATGAGAAAATATTTCTCATTTCTCTTCCTCACCATTTCCTATAAACACCAACCAGCAATACATTCCTGTCTAATAGCTAAGCCCTATCCAATGGTAAAATCTAAATTCATAAATGGCTTCTGAGAAATGGTTGTGGATAACAAAATGAAAAGGTGTTTTTAGAATACCTCTTAATTCCACTGGAATGGGAAAACCCCTAAATACACTTGACAAGTAACAGAATTTCAGATTGTTGTAACTCCCTGGCAAGTCAGTTTGATATCCCTGAGCAAGACAGTGAGAAGTGTATTTAATATATTGTGATTGTTCTTGAAAAAGGTTTCTCATGACATTTTAGGTTGAATAGAAGATTAAATAGTTCAGAAATAACATTTATCTTATTCTTACCACTTGAAGTGAAAAATGCAAAATATCACAAGTATGTTGAAAACAACTGCACTGTTTTCCTGATTATTTGGGTTCTACCTTCAAAACCACATTCCTCTCTTAGCCTGCATACCCATCCCATAACCAAGTTTTTGAAGTAATTTGAGTAGTGGAAAAAATCTGACTTTTCTGGTAAACTGCCAAGGATTTTTACCAAGATATTAAGAATTTTCCTCTTCAAATGAAACAGGGTTGCTGGTTACAATACTCTATCCCTTGCAATCCAAGTAAATCCCTTCTGCTGGGATGACTGCCTTGAATCAGTCTCTGGAAGGCCAGAGTTCATAGAGCTTCTAAGCAGCTGTGGTGTTGTTTTCAGCACTGATGGACTACCAAGCAAGGCCTGTTACTGCTTTTCAGCCTCTGCCGTCACCACTCTTCAATGGCAATGCAGAAGTAAGCATTAGGCTTACTGTGACAAATATATTTATTTAAAATGACTACCGAAACCAGAACAAACGATGTGGTGAGGAAGGAAATGTTGAATAAAGAATACTGTCAAAAAGACCCAAAGAGAAAATGCCAAAGGAGAAAACACAAAGAGAAAATGCCATGAAACATTTCTGGGAGATGAGAGTCCAGGAAACAATATATATGACGGTACAGCAGATGGTTTTCCCTGCATCCTCTTCCAGCCCTGCCCTTGCAGAGACACTAAGTGGCAGTCCTAGGCAGGACACATGCAGGAGGGAAGGGAGGTTCTGGTTTATTTTTTGTCTTAAACAAGACAATTAATCAAGACATTTTTAGCTTATATTTGGACAACACAGAACTCTAGACGGTCTCATTAAACATTTGAAGCATAATGGTCTGGGGTGAACAAAGCATGCAGTGGGTTACAGACAGGAACGGAACCAGACAGAGTGTGATGGAGCCAGCAAGCTGCCACTTCATGCAGAGCTTCTCCTAACACTTGCTTCTACTTATACCTGTGTCCCCTGAGTCTTAAGGAATATTACACAGATTTCCTGTGGTATCTGGAGTTCACACATCCAAGTCAGACAGAGAAGCCTAACTGCCCAAGTCTGGCAATTCAGACAGAATGCCAGGGATGGGAAGAAAGTACAGCACCTTGCTAGAAGCACAGGTGATACTGACAGCACAGCACAAAGAATCAGACACTAGAAATTTGAGCCTCAGGCAGTAAGATTGAAAAGGCTTTTTCTCACTGTTTTACAAAATAAATACTTTACAATTTAATTTTTTTTAGTAAATCTACACAATATTTATTTAATAAATACTTAAGCACAGAGAAACACTTTGCATTTATTTTTGGCAATGAATACTATAAACTATACTATAATATGAATACTATAAACACATCAGCAAGAACAGCCTTTTCTTTTATCATGCCCCATTTTAAAATTCCTTTATTTAATAAATATGCATCTTTCTGCTACATGCTCTACATGAAAGATCTTTCCGTGTTCTTCTTAAAGACCATGCACTATAAACCCTATTCTGCGCCACCGATTTTAAATTTCATCTATAAAAGTCATTTTACATATACCACAAATAACAATACATGCCCCAGTTTGAATATTAAAGCTGTAATTCAATTTCAAGGTTCTTCTGACAGTATTCCAGTATCACACGTTTTTTTCCAAGATGCTACTTGAATCCTTTTTAGTAAATTCACAAACTATCACAAATCAAAGCTTAAAAGCAGATATATTTTATCAAGAACTTCAGCAGAGCTTGTTGCTATCCATGCAAACGGTACTAAGAAGTTGGTCCTATAGCATATTAATAGAAACTAAGAGAAATAGTTAAAATTAATAAAAGTTACATGATTCCATGTTTATAATCCATAGCCTAACGTACATTTATTTCAACTTGCTATGCATTTTCTTCTTGCATTCCTATCAAACTGAAGAGAGGGTGCTATCAGCTAATAGACAGATATATGAAAAACTCATATAGAGATAAATCCAGATTTACAGAGTGTAAACTCACCCAAGTCCCTGTTCCTTAGATTTTTATTAGCTTTAATTACTCAGAGATACCTAACTATTAGACAATACTTTGGATGAAATAAATGAAATATAGTGAATCTGGTTAACAGTCTTAATAGAGTGGTGGTCAGGGACTGGCCTGTGCCAGTCACACTTGGTACCAGTTGGCTCCATGATGGACAAAATCAACTCACCCTACACCAAAATGGAATCAGGAGTCTCCACTGCTTTTGTGAAAAGAATATTTGGGAATGCAAGGCTAAAGCCAAAAGGAGACACACACAAGAGGATGCAGAAGGGAGATGCCAGAAGGGGGCAAATGCTAAACAGAGAAGACAAAAGAGTGAGATCCACTGGTCTGCAGTTCCCCAGATCCTCTTTCTCCCCTTTTTAAAAATGGGAGTGATATTTCCCTTTTTCTAGTCACTAGGAATTTTGCCTGATAGCCATGACTTTTCAAATATGATGGAGAGTGGCTTGGCAACAACATCAGTCAGTTCCCCCATCCCTGGGGTGCATGTCATCAGGTCACACAGACCTGTGGCTATTCAGCTTCATCAAGGGATCCTGAATCGACTCTGCTTATAGTGGAAGGGACTTCACTCCCTCCACATTCACACAGGAATGAGGCACTTGAAGCTGTATTTTGGGAGACATCGAGATTAACTCAGCCAACTCACATGTGGAACCTGAAATAATTCACATCATACACTGCCCCTCTTCAAATAGGCAGCTCAGTCATGACATTGTAAGCATGTGTGTGGGTTTAAATAGCTATGAAAAGGGAATACCATTGGGAACAGAAAAAAAGACTGAGTCAGGAAAAAAGGGAAGAGGGAGCAAAAGTTGCCATGGCTAAAAAATTTTGTCAAATGGCAGCAGAAAAAAATTCCTAAGAAACTAAAAATCTTTGAGATGGTCAAGAACAGCTGTATTTGCCAACTGCATTTCCTATATGGCCAACAAGGAAACATGGCATTCAATTCCATCTTCAACCTGTTGGAAATATACATTCAAAGTCTGCCATGTGAAATTTAACACAGTAAACATATGCACTTGTTACTGAAAGTCCTAGAAGCAAGACCCATTTTTCCAATCCACAAAAAAACAAGTCAGCTCTCCAATACAAATGAAAATACATATGGAATTCAGAGACATCCACAGCTAGGAGAGCAGACCAATTACCCATACCTAGCCAGAACATCTCTGGGAAGACAAAGAAACACAAAGATAACAAGTCAAGGAATGGTATAATCCACAGTTCTTAGGTCAACTTATTCCACTTGAAAGAGGCTAAACAAATTATAAAGAAAGCACAAGACAAGATACTGGGAAAATCTCAAAGGGGTTCTCATCTCAACCTTTCACAAGCTACCATCCTGCTGCACATGGCAAAAACTCATGGCAATGCCTGCCACAAAACCCTCCCTTATCTAACCTCTTTTGTTTGACACCTTTCAAATGAGCCATTGCTGCACAGTCGATGAGACCCTGCTAAATATCAGGAGACCCTTGATCAGGAATAACTGAAACGGAGAGAATTGATGAGGATTCCTGTTTTGGGTTCATGGATGAGGACTGCAGGTTTGGGTTATCATTTTTGTGAGAGAAAACTCAAAGCGTCTGGGGCTAGCCAGCCTTCTCCAAACTGCTCATCAGAGACAAGTTCCAAAGTGCACAGGTGCAGCAATACTGTTTACCAGGCCACACAACACCTAGATCATACAAAACAACACTGGACACATGGATCAAAAAGACTGATCTCTATAAAGCATACAGCCATGAAAACTTTAGTAAGATTGATGCACAAACCTAGACAAGTACCACCAACTTTCTCAGAAAGCTCAGTTAGAAGATGTATGCTAAAGAAAGCACACAAAGCTTTAAAAAGTCTGCTCTGAGAGAATTTGTGCCAGGCATTTTGCCAAAGGATAGATCATTAACGGTTTTGATGATCTCCCCTTGGAGAGGGCGCTGCCAAGACAAATCCTCTTAGTTATACTAGAGAGGTTAAGTGAGGTCAAAAAGTCCCACCTCTCCCCAGCTGTGGGCACTTCACCAGTTTGATAATTTTGATAATGAAATAAATGAATGCTTTAGGTGTTTACATTTAATTAGTGTGATGCCAGCAGAGTTTCTAATAACCAGTATTATACTTGGGTTTGTGTCTACTTTGATTAGCTCTCTTAACGGCCGACCAGCTCTGTCACCCTACTGGAATAATCTATTTTGCGCAAGTCAAGGCCATTTGAGACCTCTGGGCTATGTGGAGGCTGACAGCACGGCTGGCCACTTCCAGCTCCTCCAGCAAGAGTAAAGGGTACACCAGATGTACCTGAATCTCCACGCACTTCTCTGTCTCCCTCTAGGTTAAGGTAGACACAAGAGCCTGTTTATTTTCTTCTGAAGGCATAAGAAATAGTTGCGCTTGATAACACACTTTGAAAGCCACGGTGTACAATACCTCAAGGATGTTATTTACTTTCCAAGGCAGGAGTGTCTAAACCTGCTCCCTAAATACTTCTATGCACAGGAGGCAAGAATTAATCTCCTTTCAAGAATAATACTTGTACAGTTGATCTCCATGGCAACAAAGGCAAAACTTAAAAGCAATTGGTGTAACAACATTCAGGATCCCATCAAAACAGTTGGTGATCACAAATACTATTTGTGGCTATTCATTCAAGCACATTCTCCACATTGCAATGTTCCCATTTCAATTTTTTGAGATTAAGTTTCTTTGCTTTACTAATTTAATGGAAAAACTGCAGAAGAAATACATCCAAAAGAAATCCAAAGTTTTTTAACAGAAAAAACACACAGTAACATGAACTGAAAGGTCACCAATTTCTTTCAAAGAACCAGCAACAAAAAGTGTATCAGTAGTCAGCAACAATATTGGATAATTTTACTGAAAGCTCTCTTGGAAAACATTTTCTACTCTCTCATCACTACATAGTAAACTAGCAGACTATAGATAGAATGGATGCAATCTACTACAACACAGTATATCACATCTAATAAACTAGAATCAAAAGACCACTGAATGATTAAGCACCTACTTCTCCAAGGTCCCACAACCACTCAATACATCAGCATAACAAGATGCAGGTAGCCATAATGAAGTTTTCCATGCTCATGAGAGATTTTGGGCCTGCAGTAGTATCATACCACCTGCAGTAGCAAAGACCCTGAAATAAGCAAATGAGGTACAAACCTCCCTCCACAGAAGAAAAAAATAAAAGAACCCACCAAAACCCCCCGACCAAAACCTTGAAAGAACACCCAAGCAGACTGCTTTTTAGAAAGTACCTTTCCCCACTCTATAACATCTAAAAGGAAGAGAAGATTGTCATGGAACATCTGGACAACCAATGGAGTTTGCTACTAATGGGTTATATTGACTCTGCTTATGTTTTGTTATTTTGTGTTGCTTTAGAGTACACACATCTCAATACTTTTTTTTTTTAGAAGTTGTGCTCACTGTTCTAATTCAGAAGAAAACACTTTTCTTGTGAAAAGACATAAGAATTCTCTTTCGTGCAACATAATGCACTTTCTGAAATAACTAAAGCATCCTGGCAACAGTAAACACTGAGAAAGAACAGTATTAATGTAGTCCTGAGAAAATTATGTTTTGAAGTTTGAAAGAGTTTACCCAAAATTAAAATAATCGCATAATATGACATCAGTTTACACGATTAAATATTCATTATACCAGTTACACTTACTGATGCTTGTTTGCTCATGTGCTTCTTCCAGCCACAGAAAAATGTGGCATAATTATTTTTGCACTAGACCATGCATCTTCAGTTGTAAATGTTCCTTTCAAAGACCATGTCTTTCTGGATCTTGCCAATTATTAGCACTAGGTAAGTAATTTCCACTTCCCCAAGGCAGTGACAAATAAGTATTTCAAGCAATTAAAACAGACAACATTCATAGTGATAGGCTAAAGCACAAAACAAGCACGCACAAATCCTCTGTTGTTTCTCTAATTCTACAGCAGCTTTCTCTGCCTTTCTCTTGTAGGCTGTAGTCCCACCAACTACCTACCTCAGAGTAAGAAATCCTAAAGGGGAGGCCACACAGATTTATAGCAGTGCTGGAAACTCAGCTTTGTTGCAAATGTTTTTGACTCCTTTTGTAACATATTAGAAATAGAGTAGAACTGGGTGGTTCTGATTTTGACAATTTAAAGAGGCATTTTTCACCTAACTTACTCTTGAAGAATGGTCATGATTATGACATATGTACCCCTCAATAAGTACTCTGAGTATTAGATTAGTATTTGTACATAATTAAAGTAAGGCTTAAAATGTGCAAAAAAAATCATACTTCCATATAAAAATAGGAAATTAACTTTGCGAGAGAGACATGACCATATTGACACTATTTTTAGATAAGCAGGTAAGACCTGTAATTAAAGCCTGATCTTTGCCTACGAAAACATCTGTTTTCTTCATTGTGTAATTAGTAAAATTAATGAATTCCAATCCATCCACACAAATGATTTTTTTAACTTTGAAATCAATCACTTTAAAGCCCAAGATGCTTTCAGCTACACAAATTTGCCAATAAGTGATACTGTAGATCAAGTTCAAATTAAGACTGTAATTGCCAATGTTCACATTTCTATTATAAACAAAACACATTTGCACCTTTAAGAAATTTGAGATGGCTACATAATAGATTAACCTTCTAATACATAATTCTTGTCAGAAATCTGATTAAGATCACATTTTAAACTGGATCATAACAAGAAATATGCTTATTGGGAGATTTAAAAAAAAATAAGACTATCCCCCTCTGACACGTTTTATTATATACAGAGCAGGAAACTGCTGAACAGTGAACACAATTTCACAACGTAGATTAGAATATCAATCATCAGAAAAATTTCTTTTAAAATACTTTGTTCTTAAAAAAAGTGTTACTTTTCAGAATATTACATGGCAGATGACACACTTGAAGAGGTCAGCACTGGATAATTACAGGCACCCCAAATAATGGGGCACAGAGTGTGCTTTAGCAATCACCACTGCTACCATGGTATTGCTGCCATAAAGGGACAACAAAAGGAGGCTTAGATGACACCCTCTTTGGGTTCTCACTCACAAGGGCAATTCTGATTGCCCATATTAAAAATCTTTGACCAAAACCTAGGTGTCCATGCACCCGCTATAATTGTTTCAATCTTCCTCTTTTTCTCAGGGAGATGTGCAGGAAAAAGCCAGCTAACAATCTCGTAAGTACCTGGTTTTACGAATCTGGCCCTCAGTCAAGAAGTTGCAGTGAAAAGTCTTTTAATCACCTTCTGATCAGAATTTACTGGATTAGATCTAAGTTCAAGGGTATTAAAATGTGCAAAGGAGACTATGAAAAAATGGCTGGGTTATGGATTTTAACTTCTTAACTAGAAAATTGACTCAAAATAGATTTTCTAATTTACAATGAATCAAAAGAAAAAACATTAGACCATAGCAAAAGTGGCACAAATGTATCAAAAAGCAAATGAATAAACATTTGAAAAGATTTATTATTAGAAATCGTAATAAATTTTGGAAAGATGAATCGATTTTAGTTAAAAGGTATAACTGACAATTTATTGGGCGGGAAGATGCATTATTTTCCAATTGTTATCCACCTACAGTAAAACTGATTTGTGTCCTATTGTATTTTATGGAAAAGGAGAGAGCAACTTTCAGTGATTTAGATTAAATGTATTAATCATAACCAGACACTGTGAACTATATATCTACTATTAAAGAAGATTTTTGACATTTAATTCTGTAGCAATATTTTGGCTCTGTACCACTCTTCCTAAATCCAATTCCTGCTACAGTTGGCAGATTTCTCCCTTTTAATTTTATGGGGCTTAAAGTAGCATTTAACCACCCATGCGGTAAATAATGCAGGATTAGAAATATTTAGTGTTTTGTTTCCCTTTGAAGAGTACCAATCCATCAACCCCCAAATATTTTAAAAATATTTTCCACATTCTAGTAATATTTAATATAAGATTCAGTAAAACATCCTATGTAAATGGAAGTTGTTTTCCTGAAACAAAAGAATACCCCACATTAAGTCCTAAAGAAAATATGCATTTGCATCACTGATACAGGAGAATTAATTTTATAAAGATACTGCTTTGTGTACAGAGAAAACTTTAATAAAATCTTCAGAATTTTTAAACTTGATAGTCACATAATATCTAATACTTACTCTCAATCGGAACAAATACAGTTAAATGTTCTCCTGAACAAGGCATAACAATATATTTTATAATATTTATGCCCAACTTAACACTGAAATGGTAGCTTTTATTTATGCAAACCCTCCCCCTCCTCTCTTTTATGCAGTCATTTCCTATCTTTTGCTTAAATGCTGTATTTTGCTGCATGGAAAGGTGAGCTTAGAATAACTTTTAAGAGGCAGTGTTCTTAGAGTTCTTTTGGGTCCTGCAAATAGTCTTAAATTGCCTTACACCTTCACCAACATGTAGATTCCAGATTTTTAAAAAAACACAAACAAGAGTTGCAGTATGGCAACAAAATATGAATTGTCACACATGCCATGTTTTCTTTTCCATAGCATAACAATATGACAGAAAACATGAAAAAGGGTTTTCTCCAGTTTGACCATATGCTACAAGTAATAAAAATGCAACCTATTGTGAATGTACTGTATCTGTTTAGGTCTTTTAGAAGCCTTGTCCAAAGCAAAGGGGTCAGGGTAAAGGAAAAATGGGACACATTTTATCTAAAAAGCTCTTTAAAGTGAACTACACAAGTGTTTAAAGAAATATACATCTAAAGCAGGATGGCTGCAACAGAGTTTGCCCATCAGCTAACAGTAAAGAAAAATGACTCCCTAAATAAACAACTTTCAGTTCTCTGAACTAAGGGTTTCTTCCTTGACCTTTAAAACCATAATCTGCAGGAATGCTAAATCAAAGCTGAGAAATAACAGAATAAGAAAGTTAAGTCTCCTACTTGTGAATACAGGTGTTTAAAACCACCTGTCAAACAAGGAACTATCTGAAGTTAGTAGTGAGAAAAAGGAAAGCTATCCACATCAAAAATCCAATGAGGAGTAACTAAGAGTCTGCTGAGTCTAATTGCAAGGGGCTGAGCAGAACAGATTTTGAGCTGTTATCAAAACTGTTGGACTGGAAGGGTTCACTTGATCAGTTACAAGTGTTTGCACTTCACTTCAAAAAGAAGCTAAAAAAGCACCTGCTATGTTGCAGCTGAAGGGACAGTAATTAACAGGCAAGGACTAATATACTCTTGAACCACTCCAGCTGCAAGTGCTAATGTTAATAAACCTTTTCTTCTTGTCCTCTTTATCCCTAGATACTGTATGTACATTGGTAACTGGACAAATGGCTTAACTGCACACAAACCCAAAAATTATTAGGCTTTTGAAAAATCTTTATCCCTAGATACTATATGTACATTAGTAACTGAACAAATGGCTTAACTGCACACAAACCCAATAATTATTAGGCTTTTGAAAACATCATACCAGTGTTTTACATAGGGTTTTCCTACATCATCAAGAGACCACTAAAGCGAGGAGCTTTAAGTTTTTCTGTGACTCACCTCACAGCTTTTTTAAAGTACTGATTACCTTCGGGAAATGACTTTTCCATTCTAGGATTGCTTATCATCGTTTTATTAGCACTGCTGTCTCTGATGCCAGATAAACATGCTTTATAAAGTGTTCACTTCCAACAGATCTTCAAATTGAATATTAAACAAAGCCTACACTTCTGTAAAGAAAAGGTTCTGCATTTAGTTATGTGCTTACTTGCTGTAAGTACCGTGTGGTAACTATTGGAAGAGGCAGTCCCTGAGAAGTTTTGAGTTGCTTTTGCCTTCTCAAAACTACGCTCTCAATATGCACATTTGATTTTCTTATTTCAAGAAATGAAAGAGTAGCAAGCATGTCACTTTTCCAGCTGAGTCAGAAGCAAGGTAGGTACAACAAGTGTGGTTTGCTCCACTCCTTTCGGGTTATATTTAACACGTTATAGAACACTGTCTTTACATCTAACTCAAGTCAGAGCAATCAAACAGAATGGCAGAGGAGGACCTCTCTATTCCTGTATAATCTCTCACGTCAGAAAGGAAGCAGAGTAATTTTCTTGGTTGACTCAGCTTCAACACAACACATCATATGTTTCCTACTTTACTTTCTATCCTGTATTTTGAAAGAATTTGGTACATGAACTTCCACGATGAATTTCTGGAGAGAATACTACAGATCCAGTTTAAGCCACTATTTTTACAGTACCTCTTACTCTGGGTACAAACCATATGAACCTAAACTGAACAAGTAACATGCTCCACCCCCCCTCCATTTTAAATTGGAGTTTGCATTTTTTCTTTTGTTATAAATCAAACAAAATTAAACTATTCTAATTCCCCATCATTGCCTTACAGTAATGATTAGAAAGATAAGCTGCTAATGCTATTGATCACTTCACACAAGATTTTTGGAATATGTATTACATAAACTAATCCTAACTGAACTAGTGACCAAAACAAATCAGTGCACCTGAATATAACTGCTTATCTTAGAACAAATCTAGAAGGTCACTTAATAGGCTTAATCTAGATATCTAATAGAAATACTCTGCTTATCTCTGGACACTCAAAGTGGCTGTATTTATTATAGATGACCATCATATGAAAGGCAACTGAAAGAAAATACAGGATTATTTTTAAGTTGTTCCACCTTAACAGCAGCCCTGATGGAAAAACCTATTCACCTGAATGAGTTACTATGGGTTGAATTAGCAAGAAACTTCCAACTGTTTCGGAACTGCAGTTATTCTTGTACTTGATTTCAGTTAAAAAATGTTAAACAACGTGTTAGCTGAAATCACTGGCATGATTGTCCTGATTTACTTGATGTTTATGACGTTATTACAACATAAATGAGATGTTGCTTATCAGGTAAACTACATTATCTTTGCAAGTGTTCCTTGCCTGTTACAAGTGTTTTTCTATCCTCAGCATTAAATGATCAACTCCCCCATCAAGCTCAATACTAGGAAATCCAACTCCTAACTTGATTCTGGATATAAGATGCTGTTCTACCATCAATTGTTCAAAATGCTGCTTTTGAGGCATTAAGAACTTTCTGAAAGAGATGCAACTGAGTGAAATGCTTGCAGAAAAGATACTAAGTGAAATTAAATTTAAAGGAATTTTTTTCCATTAGAATGGCACTAAAACATAAAACATCAAAGGACTCAAATGCACTTGGGAAGTCAAAATAAGCAAATTCCAAATGTCTACAGAAGAAACATTTTGTGCAGCCACACACCAGAAAGTGGAATTTCTTTTAAAGCTGCATAAAACAAGAGGAATAATCACGTTGCTTCACAGTTTGAGGTCAAAGGTTTTTAAAATCATTACTATGTGTAAAGACTGCTGTAAAACTGCATTAAATATGTTTTCAAGACAGACACTAACTGAAGAATGAAAAAGATATCATAATGCTATTTGTCTTCCTTAAAAATAAACTTAAATGAAATTGTAGATGACAATCATTTGAGTGGTTGGGTTGAGGTGAATTACAAGAAATACTGCTTAGCCTAACAGTTCATAGCACTTGTCACCATGAATAAACCACAGAACGCATTTAAAAAACTAAGCAGCACATTTGGCATTTCTGAGACTAATGCTGGAGGGCAACTGTTCTGCTGAAGTGGGATGCTGGTTTTGACACTATACTTGAGAGTCCAAGAAGAGACTAAGTCACCACATTCACTTCAGCTAGACAGAAGTTAATCTTTGATAGTTTAAGGGTATGTTTTCGTTGTCACCTCAGGTCAGCTATATCAAGAAAAAACATTGTGAGCTTTGTGACACAGAGTATCTCTTCTAGTGGTTACATCAAAAAGGTAACAATTGTACTTCATCAACAAAATGAAGGTATCTCCACAAACTATTAATTGCCTGATGCATCTAGACTATTTCTTTTCTTGATAGTCATAGATTTTTTTATGAATCCAAGTAGGACACAATTCAAGACTCTACACTCTAGTTTACAAGGTAAGTGGTATAGAAGAAAGAATGAAAAACACATGTGACTCACCTTCACCAGTAACTCTTATCTGGCTAATAAACTGAAGCTTCAAATGAGATATAAATGTTGTGGTATTATTTGTGCCTCTATGAACATCACAGATACCTCAACATCATCCACAATATTTACATTTCATTTTGAAACCTACATTGTTTAGAGTGGGTTTTTGAAATTTAACTGGAGCTTTTTTTTCCCTTTTGTTCACAGGTTTGCGTTGGAACGGGCCTTAAGATCATCTAATCCAGCTCTCCTGTCATGGGAAGGGACACCTTCTGCTAGATGTGAAGCTATTGTTTTCTCATAAAATAAAGTTATTTCAATGTGACTAAGTTTTCAAGTCCAGAAGTGTGGCACTTGACTCTTTCTTCAGGAAAACTGTAGCATTTTGGCCAATAGTTACTGAACACTGGAAGAATCAAAGGTGGGGCTTACACTGACATCACAGCAGCATCTCCTCTCCTAACCTAAACCTGAACTTTTCTGCCTGAAAAAAAACATATCTGCAGGAAGCTGATAGGTGCAGGAAACCACCCACTCCTTAAGGAAGTTTTATCCCTCTACGTTGTTAAACTGAGTTAGAGAGGATTAAAAGAGCATGACATTAACCAAAAAGACATTTTGCATAAGTAGCTATCCATTTAAAGTAATTACAAACAAAAAAGAAAGAAAAAGCATACTGAGAAATGCTTTCAGTAGCTGAGAGTATTTTTGATGACAGGAAATCTTAAAACCATTACAAATCCAAAAAAACCCCTACCCTCCTACTCGCTTAAAGGTAAATTAATTTGCAGTTTTAGCAGCATAAGGTTTTAAAATGTCACCCTCAGACATAAACCTAATATTCCTCATCTTGAATGAATCAAAGTGTGTACTCCAACAAGAGTTTAGTTTTGTTGTAATCTAATACCATCACATTTCCACAGAATTTGATACAGAGACTATAGCTCCAAATGACAAAAAATCATTAACTGAAGAAAATAATTAATACACCACAGATAAATTCTTTCATGCACCTTGCTGAGATTGAATTGTTTTATCTGACTGTACACCATTCATCCAATGTAAACAAATTCTCCACACCACCAAATACACTAACTTGAGAAGCACTACTTTTCCAAAAATTGCAGATTATACGCAGAGGCTTCTGACCAATACTGCAAAAACAGTGCCCAAATTATCCCTTAAGGAAATATTCCTTGGATCTATAGCAAGTTTTCTTACCCGGTAACATTTCACTTTATTTCCAAAATATTTTGACAAGAAAAAAGCTCCTGAAAACACCTGGCTATTTCTTCAGTTAGAGAGAACATAGGAGCAGAAATGTTTGATTTGATTCTACATTTTGAAAGCTGTTTAAAAAAGTATGAGTGCTCAAAGCACTCCTTATGTCAATAGACTGTTAATCTGTCAACAATTTTTTTAAGAAAAGCTTTTATCTCTGAACTTTTGTAAAAAAGTCACAGGATTTGACAAATACCCAGACACCTTCAGATAACGTATCCTGGAAATGTAGCTTTCATCCTTTAAGCACATTTTGAATAATTACAACTGTGCATAGTCAAGCTCAGTATTACAGCTGTGCAAAAAAATAAATCAATCCAGGAGTGCAAGACTTAATACAAGCTGTCTTTAATAAAATGAAACCAAACCCCACGACACAAAGGTGATGGATGGAAAAATTGGCAGAATCAAAAGAAAGCATCTTTTTTATCGGTCATGTTTTTTGCACTTTAGCTCAGTGAAATCACTTACGAGCTTCCAGCCCAGAAAGGGAACACAGGCAGGAAGAGATGATACACAAGAGTGCTCAAACAAAACCCTGCAATGTTTCTCCCTGTCTCAGGGAAGAAACAGTACCTAGAACCACACAAGGAATAGCAGCACTCATTTTCAAAACTTATTAAAACTATTTGCACTTATTTGTATGGAGGAGTTGTGAACGAAAATCAAAATTTCCAGTTGAATACTAAGTTAGCCAAAACAATTTGAGCAAAATGAGAAAATAGTTATGCTATGTTTTCACTAAATATAATTAACTCTTATTTTCTTTAATAAGGGTTTTATGCTCTCCCCAGGAATCCATCTGAGAAAAAAATGACAACATTAATCATTTTAGGTAAAGAGGTAATTTAGTATTTTACATCATAGAAATGAACCTTTACAGCTCCAACACATCTAAAATATTAGTTTTCAGATTTTATTCTATGAACTACCAAAGCTTCACATGCAATTTGCTAGAAAGAACACAGATACAGTACTAGGAAAGTGACATGTATATAAACTGTAAGTCACTAGTGAAGTGCCAAGTATATAAATACACATAAAGACCGGCAGAAAAATTCTGAGATATCAGTGTTTCATTCATAGAACACTACTTCTAAATTGTAGGACTTTTGCCTATGCCTAACATAAAGCAATGTGAGGCTTGGGACTACTTGATCAGTCACATATAACTTCAGAATTCAACGAATTCCACTCAACCACAGTAAGATTTCATGCAATACACACCTTATTAAAACAGTACATTGAATATGAAAGCAAATGTATTACATTCCTGATTTCAACTACAAAGCTACTGCTATCCACTTGGCATGGTATTAGAGAAACCACATACTTTTCTATTTCTTTTCAAAGTTTAGTTACAGTTGATGCAGTCACAAAACAAAGCAATGAAGACATAAAAAGCCACCATTATAGTTGCAACCCAAAATACATACATGACAAGCTATTTAACTACAGATTCCATTAAAAATGTGCCTATCTTAAATTGAACTGGACAATTGAAAGGCTATAAGCCAGTTGTGATGAATATTTTCCTTTTTTTTTTATCATTTTCTTCCACAGCCTTTTCAGTTGTGATCTGCTGTATGATAACTCATTCAATCTGCACGTGGGATTAGGTAAGGATTTTCAAAGTATGTGCATGTTAGGTTTTTACTTCTCTCTCTTGTCCAGTGTTGTGTGATCATTAAAAAAGTGTTTTGACCCAAAGCAATACACCTGATAAAAGAAAGACTCATGAGTTTGCTCAAATTAAGCAACTCATCAATGAAACACAGGAAAGTTTCTGGAGAGAAACTAAGTGCCAGCTATGGCTACCTCAAATTCAAGTTTACTAACTGGTCTGTAAAGAGCAGCATTCTTCCTCTGACCCTCAGCTCCCACTGTGCTGCAAACAAAACATGAGCAGGCAGTTTCCTTGGTCCACAGCAAGCAATAGTCACACTCTTAGCCTGATATTTCTCTTACAAGAAAACACCCAAACAGCTGGACATAAAACACTTTATCAGAAAGGGTGAGGATATATCAAGGCATCATCACAGCTATTCATTCTGCCTTCCCCAAACTTGTGATCTCACCTAGGCTTTGCTGGCTGTTATAATTGTGAACCTTCAACCAAACTTTTCAAAAAAGCTTAAGCTTTGACTGTATGCAGAAGGCCAACTGCATGCTCACATTCCCTGTGAAATTACACATCCTTAGACTGAACACAAGATACAATGTGTGTCTTTCAGGCAGTGTATCTCCTTTTTTGTTTTTTAACCTAGTCTCCCTTTCAGGTCTCTGTAAAAGCAGTGATACAGACATCAGAGTCCTTGCTGTTAAAAAAGAATTAATTCACACCACAATTCTGTTCAATAACTTGAGTCTGCAGTGTTCTTTCCTCAGGATATTAGTCTTTCTAAAAGCATTCTTGCTCTTCTTCACTGTTACCATCTAATAGCAGTAATTACTTCTTGTTCTGTGTTATCAGATGTCACAGGTATTAAATGACTTTTTTTTGTCATTGGATTGAAGTATCTAAAGAAGATTTTCTTTAAGAAGCAATCACTGACAAAAGGAAGCACATGAGCTCTGGTTTATACAGCCACGTTTGCAAAGACAGATGCAGCAGATGTGCCCACAAACATAAACAGTCATTAAGGAGGTCAGAAAACTGCATCTGCAGACCTAACAGCACATCCCTTCTGTATGTGACTCCTGCCTAAACACAGTGACTCAGAAGCACAGTCATGCGCCAGCCTTCTTCCACAACATCATGCAAATGATACATTTAATAACTGGAGGTAACTGACTTATCAGTCTTTAGTAGATTGGCCAGGATTTTTGTTATAAAGGGAGCTACAATACCATCATTATATATGGGACATCACGAGTGGAAGACAAAATGGGCTCCTAAGGACAATCCAGAAAGCGTAGCAGAAAATAAACATTAGGATTTTTTATTATATATATGCATTCACAGTATATCTTCATCAATTGAAATTTAATCACCTTTTTACAATTTAGAGGAAAAGGCAGGTTTTAGGGTAGTTAAGCCATGTATCATCAGTACCATGAAGCTAACCTATCAGTTATAATAGCTCCTATAAAATACCAGAGTGAAATTGCAATAAGCCTAGAAAATGGGCTACAAATCCCAGACATGCTCAAGCAAGCACTGAACCAAAAATAAAAATAGGTAGATAGGAAACCAAGAACTAGACAGCATTCATCTAATTCACGACCACTAACAGCAGAGATCACAGGCCAAGGTTTTAAAGCATCTTATTCAGCTCCAAATGGCAATTATTGGACAGGAATTCCAATTACAAAAACCTTGTCTGTTCAAAATGAGTTAAATTTCTAGCAGTTTCTTTCTATTCTCTCCACATATAATAACTCTTACATTTCTCAGAAGCAACTTATGCTGTTGAAGTAACTTAAATCTGAACACATTTAATGTTATTAAATAATAAAGAGTATCCATGTTGCAGTATTTATTGTCCTGGCCTATGTTTATTACACCTGATAAAGGATCTCCCATATTCTCTTCCAAACATTTTTCTTCTAAGAAAGGAATAGAATAGACTGCGATACAATGAATACACTTTAGCCTTTACATTTAAAAAGTCAGATTCCTCTTCTCATCATGCCCTTCTCCAAAGAAAAATTAAAAAAATATTTATTAGAAACTTACTTTAGACAAAAGCTGTGGGAAAATCCAAGTATTAGATTGCACAGAAATGCAAAGACAGGTGAATATTTTCCTCCACTTATAAACATTGCTCCTAGGACTGTACGTACTAAAAAACCCCAAATACCCCATTTGTAGTTCCAGCCTTAGAACAGGTTCAGTGTAAAGAAATGCAGGATATCTATGGCAGGTGCATGGATAACCTGCTTTAATTTTTTTTGTATATAACCTTTTTGCCTGACCACACAGGTGTAAACCATACAAAAGAGAACAAGGACGTATTTTTCAAAGCAGATTTTTGGGATAAAAAAATGACCTGACTTGCACCACAATGCATCCTGGACATTTTTTTATTATCAGAAAAAAACCAGTTTGATTTTCATCATAACAGTGAAACATTTTATACAGACATAAAATATGTACTGAAAATGGTAACTTATACACATACACCTGTACTGAAAACCGCTTCCTTTGCTTACATCAAAACAAGTACTGAGAAACAGTATCAGATTCTTTCTTTTGCAGAGGGATTAGTCAAAGTATTTAAAGAGAGCAAACACACAGGCAGTGCCACACTCAGTGGCATTGAGTCTTACAGTTCCCCTACCCATCTACAACATCAGGGAACAAGCATGAGAGGAATATGCTTTTTTAAAAACCTCTCAGAACAGTGCACATGAGCTTACAAAAATGAAAACACCTACCAGTGCATTCTGGTTTCCTGAAGCCTTTTTTATGTTTCTTGCTGGCATTCCATGAAGATGACTACATCTACTCTGGAAACCTACAAAAAAGTATAAATTGATGTAAGAATATTTTCCCTGCTATAGAACAAACAAAATTCACCATTTCATACCAATCTATCAATCTGAACTCTGTTAAACAAAACCATCTCATTGGCATTGTACTGGTGGAAACACAGAGTACAGAATGGGAAAAGTGAGAGAAAGCCTAAGTTGTCATGAAAATTAACATTTCTGCAGCTATTCTTACTGCCATCCCGGATTTAGGAACAGTTGGCAGCACAAGCAGAACATACTGAACTACAGTAGGAAAGTTATTTTTGCACCACTTACGACTTCCTTATCACTAGGAAACATTAAATCTGGCCAAATCTGCAGAGACCAAGTCCTCTGAAGCAATTCCAAGCATCTAGAGAATAAGCCTCACAGAAGGACTCCATAGATTCAGTTTAAAAGTGATTTGACCACTGCTCACATAGAAGATGTGTATTTGAATGGGAAAGGAGATCCTTGAGACAGAGGAAGGTACAACAAAATCTCTTGGCTGCAAGCTGAGGTCTGCCAACTTCAATCTTTGGACAAGCTGCTAGCTGTAAATGCAATCCAACACTGGTAGGACTTTAGACTATAGGTTACACTGGATCCACAGTGGTTGGAAGTATATTAGAAATAAGGAAAAATGGTATTTTTAAAGTTACAACCTCAATGCATTCTCTAAAGGAATCCTTTCCTCTTCTACACAAACAACATGGCCTGACCATAAAGTAATGCAGAAGGTCACGAGTCTGTCCAGCCTTTGAATTAGTGAACTCCTACAGAATTCTATACATTGCAGCAGAAGCTAGGAACAAAATGGAACATCAAGTTTCAGTTTAAATAGTGTTGAAAAATTCTCAATGCAAACATTGAGACAAATAAAAGAGCAGGCTCCCAAAATGAGCTGTTTTCCACCTTCTGACTTTTCTAGTATTTGACTTTGAGTTATTTCTCTCTAATGACATCTTAAAGATTAAACAGTTCAAGGAAATAAACGGGTAACTCCAAGATCTTGTCCGCATTTTACTTATTTCATATAATCCACAGATATCTTTCTACTGTACCCAAGTGATTCTACAGCTTGTATTTGCTTGATTGCTACTTACCTCTCCTCCCTGAACGGGACATAAGAGGGAAAGTCCCAGTTAAGATACTTTCAAAGACTGGGTCAGGCAATTCTCTCTCCAGTTCTGTGGAGTCTTCTTGTTCCCACCATGGAATGACCCCTGTGATTCCACAAGCTCCACCTGATTCATTTTCATGAAACCAATCACTCTGTTCATCATCACCTGTGTGAGGGCAGGGTCCCCAGATCCCCCAAAAAAGAGGGAGGAGCAGAGAAGATATAAATCAGATGTTACCATCAATAAATACTCTGACAGGATAATTATTTCTTTTGCTTTATAGCTGTATAACAATTACTCCTATATAGCAGTTTTATTTGGAAAATGTTTCTCAATAGCATGACAAGCACTGCCATCAATGAAACATCATAAAATGTAATGTTTTAAAACCAATTTACAATAGTGAAAACAATAATAAACTAGTTAATCCTTTTGGCAATAACTGTGGGGAAATCCATTTAAGTTACTGCACTTTACATATTAACAAAAAAAACAAGCCTTAATCTCCTGCAGGGAATTAAAAGGTATAAAACTGAAACTGGTTCTTCGCAGCTGATAATGGTATATAATTAGCTTAATTTCATGATTTGTATGGCTAGTAAAAGGGGAAAACAATCATGAACAGATGTGACTAAATGAAGTTAATCTGATTAAGTTCATTTAGAAATAAGTTTTGAAAAAGTTGGTTTTAAATGAAAACTGACAGTATCACATGATTGAGAATTATACTGCATTACAACACAAAGTTGGTAATTTTTACTGACAGTATTTATCTATGTAGAATTTAAATACTTGGATTTAAATTAAGAAATAAGACAAGACTGAAAACCCAAGACTGAAAATCTGATCTTAAAATTAGCTCATAAACACAATGGAAACTAAAAATAAACTTTTATGTTTGTTTTAAAACACGTTCTTTCATACACACCACCTAGTTTCAGAAGAACAGAAAACATCTTCAAAAGATATGGGAAATTTCCTTTCTTCCACCCAAAAATTAGATTAGGTATGTGCTGTACATTTTATTCTACTTCAAATTATCCAAACCATGCCTCGTTATTTCTACATATAAATCATTTGTTTGCCATTACAATTTTTATTTGGAAATAAACTAAGTAAGATACAAATGCAAGATTTGTGAGACACAGATTTCAAGAATAAAAAAGAATTAGTGCAAAATTTCATTGTCACTCAGTGCCGTAGTGGGGAAACACAAATGATGAAAACCAAAGCCAAAAATTTCTTGAAAAATAAAATACAACACACTTTCTCTAAATAAATTGTTGCAATGTAAAGAATATTTGAGATCAAGCACAAATGAAAATGTCTGTAAACATTCAATCAGAGCAAGTACTTCAAGAAAATATAGAATAATTAAAGCCCTTCACTGGTCACTTATGGGTGAAATGGGATCCTTACATCTTTAATGATCACTACTAAAAGCAAAATTAGCAGAAGCTACAGAACAGAAACTTTTAGAGGGAGGGGAAAACAAAGGTGAAAAGAGATACATAGGTCAAAATAAGATTTAAATTTCTTTGCATTCCTGAAGCATTTCAGCCTGCTCTCCCTATTCACTCTAATCCTCATTTATAGCTATGACATTTCACAAAGGCATTCACCATTAATTCTATCCTTATTTTGTTAGTCAGGTCTGGGCTCTTTGGAGGAACTCTAATACTTAATAGGGACACTGGTGGTGGTGGAAGGAGAATCACACCTTTTAATTAGATTGGTCTGTGGTCCAGAATTAAGGTTGAAATCCTTTGTTTTTATTTTCCAGACTTTCATGTTTGTTAAACTTTGTCTTCATATTTTGTCATGAGAGCTCCAGACACCTTGACTAACAAGAAATACTATCAGGAGCTCAAAAGTAGTCTTCTTACACATAATTCATCCATGGAGGTAAGCACAGAATTCTGAAATGGGGTTCCATGATGAGCTCAGGGACAGAAGCTGTAAGAGGCAGGCAGTGCAGTCTTGGAAGAAAGCCACAATTTAAGACTGGGTTGCTGGAAAGTACAGTAAGGCAAAGAGCAGCTATGGAAGGAAACTGTATGTTTGCTATCTACCCAATAGCAGTTCTTTCTTTGGGAAAGAAAAAATAAAATTACTTTTCCTTTTGGGCAACAGGAATATTAGGTTTTAATCAATTATCTGTTAAGATACCTTAATTTTTATGCTATTATGCATTTCCCTAAGCACTTATGTTGCTTACAGCCAAAGGCAGACTTCAGCTCTAAACCTCTTAGTCTTTTTCCACATGACAGCAGGATCCAGATACACTTGGTTTTTAGCTTCCTTGTCTGTGAAATTAAACAACTCTGAATCCTCTGAATATTTTAAATCATATCACCTTGAGGAAAGCACAAGCCTATTACTACTATTCTTATCCAGGTGAGAGCACTCACAGGCATTTTGCTCACCAGCTGCTCCACCTTGAAGGCATGCTACTTTCAGAGCCAGGGAAGACCACTGTATTTAATTAACTCCCTACCTCATACACACAGGCAATAAAGCACAGAGGCCTCCCCACTCAAGGGTTTGGTAACCAAACATTTGGATGTTATCCTACTTAATTTGCAGCTCTCAAAAGGCAGCACAGTATTCATAGCAAATGTTATTTTAGGAATACTAAAAGCTCAGAGCAACATTTTTGACTTCCAGAGATTCACTACACTGTCCTTTCCTCCTAGGATGCTGATTCAGCACAGGACTACAGCAAATTATGGTACTTTTCCGAGGTACAGGAAAGGTAGAAAAATGTCCAGATCTCCAAAAATACAGCCCATGCATCCTCCTAAACACATTTTTAAAATACATCAAACTTGTTTGTGTGTAAGGCTAATGCCTCAAGGAATTACTTCAAAGTAATTTACATTGAATTATAGCTGCACCGATCAGTACAACAGAGTCAATTTAAGGCTCAGAAATGTCAACTTCAATCCTAAAATTTCCAGGCCAGTTTCTGGCTTAATTTATTTAGTTATTTTTAGGCTATCCCCTCCCTCCAATTACTATTTCCCTGAATTTCACTCTATATTATTGTGTCTACATATTTATCTAACTACTGCTCCATGGTAAATTCCTTGCCGCCTCCTTTAAGTTTAGAAAATTATTTATGTGAGCTTCTGGTAGTTTCTCTATGGACACAGACACCTTCTGCATCACCAGCAGTTTCATATTCAGAAAAACTTCACCTGAATCTTGCTTTAGCTAAAGCAGTGCAGTTTTGCAACAAACTTTCCACCGCACACTAAGAGAGCTTTACACCTCTTCCTGTTTTATTACAAAATGACCAGACCAGGCTCAGTAGCAGCCAGTACATGTGCTTGCCTGTAACAGCCACATACATACTTGGAGAGGTTACTGTGACAAGTTGAGGATCAGTGTCCTACAAACACCAGGTGATACTGTGCTGCTCTGTTATCCGCCAACCTGCACATGGAGAGCGAGAGCACAGGGCCTGTGAATACCCCAGGATTTTAGTCTCATTTCCATGACCAGTGTACCTCTTTCTAGGTAAAAAACCCTCCTCTGCTAACAGCTGTAATAATCATTTGGAGATATCAGGATATTCACTGTAACACATCCCAGGAGTTTCAGGAGAGCAGAAGCTGAAATTACCCATTCACAGAGGAATACTGCATTTTGCTCTTTGTGCTTAACAGAGCTACCTTGACAAAAGATATACATATAAAAGATACACTAAATAAATATTTAGGATTTCAACTACCCAGGTCATATGCAACAAATTCATATTATTTCTTTCTCATTTGCAAAGACTTTGAACTTATTTGCCACAACAGTCCAAACCTGGTGGATTTCGCTTTGCACTGCACACTACATTTCTTTTCTATATGGAGGAACACACCCTGGCACCTGCAGCTACTGACATGCTGTGCAAGGTCCAAATTAGTTCCTCACTAGAATTCTTATACTGAATCAGTACTGGGTCATCTTCATAAAGGACACAGTAATGAATATATGTTTAATCGTAAAATAATGAACAGCTATCTTTAAACGCTCAGCCACATCCACAGTGGAACTCTGACATTCCCTGACCTTCTCCAATTTTAACTGTTTAACACTTTATTAACATAATATTCCTTCCTACTTGCTTAGATCTTAAAGGACATTTCAAGTGCTGCATGCCATGATTTAAGAGGTCTTAAGTCAACTTTGAATTTCCCCAAGTGTAAAAGGAAGTGTGGATGAACCAGGAATGCAGAGTATGTTTTTTATTTGCTATACTCATGCTATAAAGCTCATTAAAGAACATCATTGCAATTTGACTATTTCTTCCCCCAAAACAGGGTCCCATCCACTAGTGTCTGAGTAACAACAGTTTTGATAACACTGTATTGAAAGCTTAACTTGTGAAGTGCCTTTGTAAAGAACTGTGAAGTGCCTTGGGCAGGAGATCCTAGTTAGGCCTATCGTGGAGTTGTATTTTATGTTGCAATGCAAAACTGGACATTTTGGCTCAATATCCGTCTTGTAATATTTCTTCTACACCAGGCATAACACCGTTTATCATTGAAGTTTTTAATCATTGCAAAACAGCCATGAAAATACTATTAGGAACAAAAGGAAAGAAGAGGAAGAAAAAGGGAAGTCATGAGGATTCCTCATACATAAGCTTTAGCTGCTGTTCAGGCCTTTCAGTAACTTTGTTGACAGATTTTCCTACCTCCATACTCAAGAGCTTGATAGAAGCACAGTATTTTGGGTTTTTTTTCCTAACTATGAAATCCTACCCCTAAATGTCTCAATTTGAAAACCTCTGAAGAAAGTACAACCTATAAAAAGTCACTTGAGGTTTGTTAATAATACAGCAGCTACCTTCCTCCCTGACTGTACCATCACTAAACACTTTCCGTGATCTTTAAGCATTTGCTGACTTTTCAGGATTTGCAATGTTTCATAAAATAAAAACATTTGCCCCATTGGGCCTGCCCAAATCAAGTATCAATTGCTTCTGCCAGAAGGAATTACCACAGTGGGACAGACCACAGCAAGAGAGCTGCTTGTGCCCTCTCATATGACCTAATGGAAGCACTTGGATAACTCGGAAAAGGAGGGCAAACGAGGCTGGGCTCAGCTGAGGGCTTCATGGGAGGGAACCAAAAAAATCAAACAAAAAAAGCTGAAAGACTGGAACAGAGAAAGGAAAAGAGTACAGTAGTTTTATGAAGCTTAGATGGCACAGCACATAGAAGTTGAACAGAGGATTTTCAAGTGTCAACAACTTTCTCATATGATAGCAATTGATGAGAATTAAGATGTATCTAGAACTACCCCAATTAAAGCTACACCTGGATTTCTTGAATCAAATTATAAAAATTGAAACTCTTCTGAGAGTATGTCCACAGAAGAGTAGGTACTGTAACAGAATTTATTTCCTTTATTATTCTTCCTGAAAAAAATTTGGAAAATATTAAAGGTCACAAGATCAGGCACTCCAAAGTTCACAACTAAATACTCAAATATTTAATTGATTGGCCAAATGCTCCAAGAAACTGCTGCTTTAGTCCCTTTCCTGTCTAGAATGTGTGTCCCATAGGATGACCATGCTTTGGGAATTAATTAAAGTTTTATAAAGACAATTTGTCTGCAATAAATGAGATGTGGTTCTTAACCTCAGAGACACAAAATGAACAAATGTTGCCCAGGAGAACAGGAACCTCTTGTCCTCTGCTACCCAAACTTCTAAGTGATGGCAGGGCCATCATTTAAACCAAGTATTTCACCAGGCAACATTGATCAGTCTCTGGTTCTCCACTTGACTTAGCTGAAACCTGAAGTCAGAAGGGCAGAAAATTTGAACTACAAATGAGGCCAAGATCCTGATGCTCTGAACATACATAGATACAGATGTATATATATCCTGGAGGAGGGACACTGTAAGACAGGAATTAGAGTCTAGCTTCAAAACTAGAAAAAAACCCAGCCATTTCTTTCCTTAATACATTTTCATCCTGTCCTCTTCCAGTTTTACTTGTCACACCTAGGCTTTTCCTTTGCTTCTACCAGATTGACTTTCTTTTTTTGACTCATACTTAAAGACTTAATGCATTGAAGCACTAAACTTAAAAGATCAACCTAACTTTTCAAACAGAATCTAAACTCTTAAAAAAGCATGAGTTAGCACAACTGAAAACATATCGTCAGGCTAGGAGGTGCAGTTTGTGTAGCACAAGTTACCATTGAACAAGGAAGGTAACACTTCTGTTTTACATAGGAAAAATGCTCTCCCTACTGAAGATAATCCCCACCCCAAAACCACATGGAATTAGAAATTAAAGAAAAGAAAAAAACCCAAGCATTCCTTTAACCTAGTTTTGTAGAATGGGTCAGGATTTGTTTTCTTGCACGCACTCAAGTAGCCTTTGGCAAACTGTGTAAGAAAATACCCTCTGTTACCATTAATTTAAAATTTCTAACAGAAAAGCAAGTCTTAAATACTTGAGAGACTATTTTTTGTCTCATTTTTGTATCCTGTCAAAGACAACAAGTTCTTACTCCATCATAGCACAATACAGGTAAACGTTTTATAATAAAGACTAAAGCTGATAAAAACACCAACCTTTTACTTCCATCCTCAATAGTTTTATCACTATAAAAACATGTGAGAACATCACTCATACTAAAGGAAAAGTTGCAATCTTCACTGCATTTCAGATTAAAGAATTTTTTCTCAGAGGGGAGATGTTAAACAGCTCTCCGTCTTAGATTGCAGAAAAAGTAGTTTGTTTGAAATTACTTTTCAAACCACTGAATGAAAAAGAACTACAATTTGCTGGATGAAAAGAAAGAAAAAAGCCACCTCAAGAATAGCATGAGAAGCACTACTACAGTCAGAGTCCTATCAGAAAACTGGAATAAATGAGGAATTAAAACTTAATATAGATGATTTTTAGGAGATGCTCAAGTTTTAAATAACTGTACCATATTAGAGAGGCTGCTTCTCAGTACATCTTTTGACTAAGTCATGCACTCAAGACACACTCTAATAATATTTAAAAAAAAACAAACCAGAAAGCAAGGCATACTTCTACTCATTAAAACAGTAATAGCAACTGAAATACAGTAATTAACCTATGAAATAACTTGTAACGCTTACAGAATTTCAACTGATGTGGTTTGAGGGGTGGAGAAGGGAAAGATTGTTTCAATACCTTGTCTTCCCTCATCATTGGTAAACAAACCAGCATCACTGCTGCTCAGACTGCTGGATTCACTGTAATAAGAGAAAGAAAGAAAGAAACAGATCAAAAGAACAATTGATCTTTCAGTTGTAAAATTTTAAGGAGACAAGGCTGTGCTCAGATTGAACTTAAGCCCAACAGAGATCGGAGAGAAAATAGGATGATTTTTTTTAATCAAACTGCAAATATCCCAGTTCCATTAACTACAAAGCGTATTATTTTTGGCACATAAAACCATGGGAATCTAATGGTACCCTGACAGTAAGCCAGATGTGACTGCAACGAGGTGCTGACACAATTGATGCATTTTATTATCTGTTTCCATCAAATGCTCACTGCTCCCTTCTTATGCTGTGCAATTCAGTTTGATCCTGGAACACCACTGCTCAATAAAATAGGAAAAGTCTCAATCAAAAGCAGCCTAAGCCTTCCTTCAGCACATGAAATATAAGAGTCTGAAAATCGAATTACCTTTCTGAACATCATTTGCAAATATTCTGGGAAAGACACTGCTTAAGGTTTCATGACGTACTACTCGGGGAGAACAAAAAAAGTTTATAACAAAGGTAGCCAATTAAATCAAAATAAAGGTGACCCTGAAGAAAATAAGTATGATTCATGATCGTAACATCAACAACAACAAAAAAAACCCCAAGGTACAGTTTACTTTTCCATTACTTCCTGCATGGCCTTAAAATTGGAATGTGTGTGAACAACATGCAGACATCTCTAAATTCAAAGACATGAGAAAGTATTTAGCTCTTAGCTGTATGCACATTGTTACATACAATAATCCACATGTCTCTAAAATAGTAAATCAGACTGATCTTTTAACAACACAGATCACACTTTGTTGAGTTTCACACTAAAGGACTTTTTGTAAACTTTTTATTTCAATTTTTATTGAGCGAGTAGCTATATTAAAGAGATAATACTCTCACCAAAATTTTATCACATTTTACTTACTTTGAGATGTAGAACAATTTGAAAAAAAAACCCCAAACATTTCAGTTCAGCATACAAATTCAAGTACATTTTATAAATACTATACCTACTCTTGATGTTCCATATAAACCACTCACAAGAACTTTAGGTCTGTTTACTTTTGGACACTTACTCATATTACAATTTGCATACTGTCCTACACTTGAAATCAACTGTTTTAAATTATTTTTATTTTTTAATAATAAATTATTTTTATTTTTCTATCAAATATCTAGTACATTTCAGAAAATTATTTCCTTTTAAATTCTAACTTCTCACAAAAGTAAGTCTCAGGTTTTGTAATGTATGAATATACGAGTTACTGATATGAATATATGAATTATATAAAATGAGTCTAATTTGTACTAAATTAACAGCATATATTTGTTTTTAGTGTCTTCCTTTGAGAGGCATCCCAACAGGATTTGAAACACAGTATGGTAGCAGGTGACACAAAGCAGTGATTGGGTTTTTCAAAAAATATGTATATATACACAGCTTTGTGTTTGAAGATTAAGTTGTCTTAATCTTTGCTGTACCTTAGGCTTATCCAGATTCTTGATGCATAAGCAACACTTACACTACCTCTTTTAAATAATACAATCAGAACAAACTTAAGCACTTGCACAATTGCCCCAAGTAGAAGAAAGGTGACATGCATGGAATGAGAATGGAACCATCTTTTGTGAGAGAGACCAAGACTTGAACTTTCTAAAGCGGCAAGTCCTAGTAATTCGCTTTTAGCAAGCATCCCATCCTCACTTTAATTATAACACTGATGGCTTTACTGTCTGCAGATTTCATTGTGCACAGTTTTACATCATCCATTTCAAAGGAAAAAGCACCCCTTCATAGATTCTTCTTGTCCATTTATTGTTTAATTGCATGTTTTAAAATAGTCAGGAAATCCTTTCAATCCTGATATCTCAACCACTTTCCCTACCAAAATTTCCAATTTTGAGAACAGTCTCCTTCCCTTCTAAAAATAAGATATTTCAGTTGTGAAATGATTCTCACTGAAAGTCTAGTCAGCACATGAAAACATAACCAGCTGAAATTAAAAAAAATAATTTAGAATTCAAACTAACACTGGCATATCCCCAGCAGCCACGGTGTTCACTCTCCTCAGGCCACAGTCACAAAGGGCAGGGATTACAGTTGAGATAATTGCTACATGGCAGTCACGTCACTGAATACATTGAAAACCTCTGGAATTAATACATTAATATCTAAGTACATGAAAGCCATTATGATGGAATTTATTTCCAGTTTTAATATAATTTTGCAGTGTATACTGCTAATTCCTTTGCTTTGTAATGAGAATTCTGCTCCCAGCAAGACTTCCGTGAAAAAGGAAAAAGCCACAGACTCCTTTCAGTCCTACAAAATTGCATGTGCAAGCAAAAATTTGGAAGGAATAGCTAAGCTATCCAAAAAGCTTTCACAGCTTTATTTCTACACTTGTGGAAATAAAGAAGAAATACTTGTCATTTGCAGTTCCTATGATTAACAAGCTGTCTGGTGCCTTGATTTTATACAAGACATGGACAATTTGTGCTCTCCCCAGGACCTGACCAGTTCCTGTTTTCCCCTGGCCACAGCTCTGATCACAAAAATCTCATTTACAGTCCTTAAAACAATCCTCCTGGGAATTCATCTTTGGGATCATTTAGATGCTGATGTTTCAAGAGTTTGAACACTCCTCCTCCTGCTTCTGATTCATGCACTTAAAACCTGGTTATTGCTGTGTTTGGTGTTTGAACACTCACACACAGAGATAAAAGATTGCAAAAGAAGTGTCACTTAACATTTTTGATGGGCATTTCAAAAACCTGTTATTTTCAAATAATGTCATGTATACACTGAAAACTTCTGACTGATTTTAGAGCCAAGCCACTTAACTCCCATTAAAAATTATCAGCTTTGTTTTGTTTTTAAAAAACAAACTCCTAAAACTTAGTCCTTTTCTTAAGAATTACTCAACTATTGCACTGAATACTACTGCACACATTATTGCACACAAAAGTAACTTTGTATATTTTTTATTCTTCCTCTTCCAGCAAGTGTTGCTGAAGTGCAAGTGTTACCCAAGATGCTTTGTTAGCTCTTTGTATCTTGTGAAATCCCATGTTCCTTTTAAAACACTCATCTGTCACTTTCAGAATATACTCTTATTAAGAGTTTGCTGGTTCTTTCAAATTCTTCTGGCTAAACGATCTCTAATGAAGGCACTATTGCACTTAAGTGTTAGATTAAAACGAGTTGAAAGGATGCACATACAAAATATTCTGATACAGTATCACCTGAGAGGCTTAGAAACGGCAGTTTTCCAACCACACTATGAAATGCAAGTTTTCTAATTCAGCGATTTCAAAGCTTTCTGGCACAGCTGGCCATTGAAAGAAATTCAGGAGTGTGACAGACCATCACTCTACTGTGTGAATGGGCAGAAAACCCAATGAGGATGAGAACGGTTTTAAAAATCATTTATTGGGGCCATAGACAAGCATTTGGAGTATGACTTCAGCAACAGCAGCATTTAGGGTAACAAAACACCAAGCATTTTGAAGAGGAAGATCAACTTTTAAAACAATAATGTTTCTTTTGACAAAAAAAGTTCAGACTGACCTGATTAGCTCAGTTCTGGGAGTCTACAAGGGACTATCCTTGTTGATCACTCTTCCCTCCACCCAAAAATTAGCTATAGAATTTTTGAGTTGAAGAACTGTTACCTTTGTAGCATAACAGGAAGTCTTTCTTAAATAAAAAAAAAAGATGACAAGACTATGGACATATGAAAAATTATGCAATAGTTCCTAGCTTGAAGGAAATTTTTAAGTATCTGTCTTTAGGTCCCAAACTTGGAGGAACAGACTCCAACTATCATCAAAAAGCAGGAAAGTTTTCTAAAGGCTTCCTGACAGCACAGACTCCTAACTTGCATGTCAAAGGGAGATGTCTAAAGTTACACTGGCTGCCCTGAACGATGAGTTCTGCTCCAATAATTAACACATAAGGAAAAATGTTTAAAGCTTGGGATTAATTCAGATTTTCCAGCTGCTTTTTGTTCACAGGTGAGGGACAGAGCTGGTATGTAACAAAAGGTCTTGGGACTTTTCTGACTATAAATGAAGTTTGTCACTTACCAATGCTGCTGTTATTACAGTAACCAATCCGACTGCTCTGGTCAAAACCACTCTCTGCATCTCAATTCTACCAGTAAGGAAAAGGCTTAACAGTTTATAGCAAAATGCCTACAAAAATCCAGGGACACTAGTGTCATCAAGAACTGATCAAAATTATATCTTTTAAGATGTGTCTTGCTGACACTTCTGCATTCAGAACCTGGCACGTGGAATAAACATACCCAGGCTTACCAGGCCCTGCAGTTAACATCCCCTGTGTATGGTGGAAAAATGACTTACACCTTACTGTGTTGTCAAAATAGTACTTTGGAAACAATTACCACTGTAGTATGACTGCTGTCTGGAATGGATGGATGAGGTGTTCTGCCAAAGGGTCATCATTCCTCCATTTTTCTAATGGTAAGCTCAGGTGTTTCTGAACTGTAAATTGGTTTTTGCATTTCGTAAATGATGTATATCCTTGGAAACCTGCAGACTTTTTAAGCCCATGACACACCAGAACATACTGTCTAAATGGTGACTCTAAATACTGACAACCTTCCTGACAAACAGATAACAATAAAAGCACCAATGTCTAGAAACTGGAAAACCACTAAATTCTTATCTGAAAACTGGTATCAGTTGAAATATAGAGAAAACCCGTTATTCATATGTGTATTTTGTCATTCTTAATCTTGAAACAATTAGAACATATTTTTTCACAAAACTCTTTTCTTGGTTATTCCTCGGCTACATCACTCTCCATTTTATGCTGAATTCCTTAACCTGAGCAACTAATATATAAAAAATAGTAGATGTAAAAAAATTAAGAGTAATTTATTAAAACAGATACTATTGATGCTAGAATTTTAACACTGGAATTAATAAAAAATCCAAATATTACCAATACATGCAACAGTAATAAAAGCAAACAAATACTATACAAAGTTTCTGGAAAAAGAAAAAGAAGCAATAACCTGTCACTCATGTTCTCATCTGAGCCTTTTTGCTCCTCATATTCCATTTTGTCCTTATTTGCTTGATTCACTTCTTCATTTTCTATAACCACTCCTTCGTCCAAGATTTCTGGTCCTTGTCGAGCGGCAGATACTTTTCTTTTTTTCACTTTGCTCTTGGAAAACTCTTGGTGTTGGTATGATTTATTGTTATTGTCCATTTCTTGATCTCTGCTGTTATCCTGCTGTTGAGTTATTGTCAGTGCATTAGAGACTTCTGATGGCAGATCTATTGCCATGCGTTTCACCTTTCTCCTCCTGCGCAAAGTTCTGTTTCCCAAACTGTCCACAGCCAAATCTGGTTCATGCCACAGAGGTCTTTTGCCTCGAATGTTGTTTAAGTTAGAGGAAGGCCTGCGTTTAGCAACCAATAGCTGGTCATCAGAATCACTGTGGTCTTTCTTGGTAGCATGATTCTCCCGGTAGTCTTTGTTTGATTCCTCTAAACTGGAATCAGAGCCTTCACTTAGGCAGTGCCCAGTCTCCCAGGGATGATGGGTGGTAAAGGAACGTCTTTTCCGTCCCCTCCTTTTCCTGGCCTGTCTCTTTAGAAGACAAGACACGCTTCGAGAATGATCTCCAGTATCAGCAAAACCTCCTCTGGCTTGTTCTGAACTTTCTTCCAGTGCCGAGACCAGATCATGAACCAGCTCCTCCATAGTCCTACTGAAATGCCTACAGATTTCAAAGGAAAAAAAAACCACACAAGAAAACAACAAATGAATCAAAAGTGTTAAGCATAAACTAAAACAACTTTATTTGGCAAAATCATGTTAGTCACTTTTGGCAAGCTAGAATAATCTTTATAGGATAGTCATTGACTATTTTTGCCAAGAGACAAAACCTTGCCAAACAGTCCTACACAATTTGCAACACACCAGCATAAGTTCCTTTTAAAGGGTGTCTCCTCAAACTTCTTCCACGGCAGCTACACAAGGGGTTCCTCCATTTGTTTCTGGCCTCACTTATTGTTTGGTTTTAATTAATCTCAATCTGTCTAGGCAAGAGAATCAACAAAGAGTATTCACTCTAACTGCAGGTAAGAAGCACATTTTAAATTAAGGAATGGGAAATGGAATACGTAATATTCTTTCTTGATGTACATTAAGGAATTCTGTTTAAGACTTTCATTATGATAAAATATTTTTAAGGATAATTATCTCTTGATGCTGCCTAAATGCCAAAACAAAGTTAAGACCGCAATTCTTGGATAATATGACTTTTTCCCTAATAGCTACTGTCTTTCCAAATAGCTGATATCTGTTTATTGATATATTAATATACTGTATCTGATATTGATTTTTTTAAAAGTATCAATTTAGTGAAGTTATATTAGGTTGAGAGAATACCCAGCTACAGATAATTCTAGAGCATTAAATGCAAACTTTCCTACTACATGTAGGCACCTGCATCCACAGAATCCCATGCTTGCATAAGGAAAAAAATCCCTAAACACACAGTGTCAGATTAAGGCCTTATCCTTTTAAATGTTTTGCTCCTTCCTCTTCAGATTTCACTAGCATTTAGCAAGTCTTTAACTCAGTATGCTTCAGTAAGTTCATCCATGCATTACATGAATGTAATTACAAAAACATTAAATGATTGCTGCTGAACTCTAATCCTTCACTGAAGGCTGTGAACCTTCTCCACAAACACAGCAATCAAACTCTCACATCAAAACATCAGAAGACCCCTTTCCTTGAGGTAAAGCACAGAATAATTTTCATGCTTGCTACTACATTGCACTAACTGATACACATGGAAGACATTGTACCTTCAGTAAATTACCTAGAGGACATTTAAAAGCAAGACTCCTCACTTTGTTTTACAACATAAATGGCTGGAGGAACCTATAATAACAAGTTCTCTATCCATACAGTGGTACTGTAGATGTGGAGAAAACCTAGACAGATCACAGACACCTTCCTTCTGCCACTTAGCACAAACTCCAACAACAAAGGTACTTAATGGTGATGGGTGAATGGGCAGTCTTAAATTTTAATGGGGAACTGAAGAAGAACATGTTTAAGAAGAAACACATGAAGTATCTTACCTAAAAAAGTTACATATTCTCTTTTTCAACCATTTTCAGAAATACTTAAACATTTCAATTGCAAGAACAATAAAAGCACAGAAGTGGTAGAAACAGAAGCTTATTTTTAATTCTTGAAACAGCTGTGTCACTTGTGTTTATATCCCATACCACTTTTTCTGTCCTGATATAACCTCTAGTCATATTACTCCCTCTTAATGTTTTCTTTGGCTCTTAGTACAGCAGAATTATATAGTCTTGTAAATGGTGAGAGAGCTCTGGAAAAGTGCTACACTTTCTCCTGAATCCATTTGGTTCACAGGATGCTTGAATAGATGGATTAGCCCATGCTTGTCCATGGCTACAGATGCAGTGGGGAGGGCACCTGGCCCTTTAGCCTTCCTGCCCAACGCCCATGAAGACAGGTACCCCCAGAGGTGCAGAATCAGAAATGAGATACCCTTGAGGTGTAAGGGGCTTTTCTGCACTAATTTAACAGAAGCTGTAACACTTGAACAGACAAACTACAGCACATCTGGGTTAATTTGAGACAACAATTCCCTCAAATGCATACCCAGCCCTTCCTGCCATACACTTTGGCATCTATGGCAAACTGATAGAAGTGGAAGTCACCAAAACTTGAAGGCTTGAACCCAGATTTAGCTCTCCAAAGGAACAGATTTCTGCTCACCTGCCAGAATATGAACTAGCTTATATAAATCCCTTGCAGCCCATTCTCTTAGTGACCCTGCAGCACAAAGCAAAAGGGGAAGAGAAGACAGGGACGCTAATGCCTCACACCATAGTTTATGATTCATTCCTTCAATTCAGTATCCCTAATCTGTATGGGTAACTATATCACTAAAATCAATGTAGCTCCTAGAGTGGACATACCAATTTACTCTAGATAATGGCACAAGTACAGTGGTAAAATTGCCTTAGTTCCACAAAATACTTCAAGATCAAACACAATATATCCAGCTGTGATTTTTACACCTGAATGAAAACTTGCCCTGAATTCCTCCTAAAACAGTGCAATACAGATGATACCAGACCAAAAGATGAAACTCAAGAAAAGTGAACAACCTCAAGTGTTTTTGAAGTAAAGGGATAACAAGATTCTTAAATGACTCTGGGCAGTAAAGGGATTTAATTTCCAGCAAACTATAACTTTGAATATTATGCACTCCTCCAATTAATCTTTTCTACTGAATATCAAGACTCTTCACTGCAACACCTGAATTAAGATTTGTACAGGGCAGTGACCTTATTTGCCCTAAAAACTGCAGCCATGGTCCAATGTATAACACAACTGTATCATAACTGCATCACCTCCTATGCAGATCAGACAAATTAATATTATAATTATTTCAACATGTTTTCTTAGGATGATTACAAGAATTACTTGATCAGTTTGGGACAGTGCAAGTTCCTATGCAATAGATTGAGAATACAAACACAAACCACTTCAGCTTTTTATTCACATATCACTTTCAACATGCCAGTGATCCACATTAAAGCTCCTTCTCCTGAAAACTCAAAAAATCTCTTCTGCTTAATTTTATTGGTGCTCTCATTTCTCCTGCTATAATTGAAGAAAAAAAACCCAAAGGTGGCAGCAGCCAGACAGATTTCAGATTAACTGTACTACCTCCAAAATTCAGGAGCATATTTCTATTACAGCATTATTTATCAGACAAACTCAGTTTTGAAACTTTCTCTGTTGTTGGCAACCAGCTGTCAAGCTTGTATTCCAAACCTATGAAGCAATTTTAATCATTGCTGCAGATGTTACCCTAACAAAAATATTTGCATTTGAAACAAGTTGAAAAATAACTACAAGATGTATTAAGGACATTACCAGTGAGTATCAGCCGTGTTCAGTAAGATAAGGAATTTCAAAGGTTGTGACAATGAATGTAGAACAACATATTGAGGTACATAAAATATTAAGATGAGCCACAGTTTAGCGTGACTCACATAAGGCTATAAAAATGCTCTTAGAGCAACAGCCCACAGCTAGCAATAAACTGTAATGTCCTCACTAGGAGAGGATCCTACTTTATTACAAGAAAATCTAGTTTGCCTACACTGACCTTTACATTTATCTGAAGCAATTTTAATGTAGTTCACCAAAGGCTGACCCATTTCCTGTGTAACCCCTACCAGAACAGACCTTGTAAGTTCTGTTTGCAGGAAACAGCATAACTGCTTTCACCTGCTCCAAAACAGATCACAGGGCTTCTTTTCAGTATTAATATCCAAATTGAAAACCCTAATGGAAAATAATGGGCACTCACTTTTTCAGTGAAAATTAAGTATCATTTGTGTTCACCTCCCACCTAAAGCACATAACAATGTACAGCTCTGCTCACAAAACATTTAACAAATGCACATTGATGGAAAAGTTAATTTCGTTGTGCAACTCTTAGAGAGAGGTGTTATCTCTGGCCAAACCAACAGCTGCATTTACACTTACATTCTAGTTCTATACCTTTTCCTGTTAAATAGGCCTGGGGCTTCTTGCAGCTAAATTTACACTGCATCTGTGCTTCATCAATTCCAAAAAGACCCGTCACATTTGCTTCCTTCACATCCCACCTTGATCACAAGCTAAAAGCACAAGAAAAATCAAATAGTTCCTTCAATGCCAGGATTATAAAACCTGACTTCCAATAATCTTTTCCCATATGGATTCTCTGATGTCTCGTAACACAGCTGTACTCACAGAGTACCTTTATCTTCAGACAGGTACTAATTTGAATCCCATTTCTCCACCTCAGAAGTTAATTTCACAAAACTTTAGAAACACAAGTTTTGAGATCTCTGCTTTATTAATGAGTGTGACTGAAACTTGGACTGAAGAGGTGCAAGTATCTGGGAGAGAGCAGCACATGATAAATCTTGCTTGAAGAGTTTACAGAATCAAAAAAGAGAACTATCATGGTTCTTGGGACACACAAAAGGGGAATCAAAACAAAGCAACACAATCAAGTAAAAATTATTAAAAAGCTGGCAAGAGACCATGGTAGATTAGGAAATCAATGATAAACCTATGTACACGGAAGCTTATGCTTCCCTTCTCCCAGGTAACAAGACAAGATGAAATGGCCTCAAGCTATACCAGGGGAGGTTTAGATTTGATATTAGGAAAAATTTCTTCACTGAAAGAATGGTCAGGTATTGAATCAAACTGCCCAGGGGAGTGGTGGAAGCACTGGTGAAAAGTGTTCAAAAAACGTGTGGATGTGGCACCTGGGGACATGGTTTAGCGGTGAATGTGGCAGTGCTGGCGTAGCAGTCAGACTCTGCCTCAGAGATTTTTCCTAAATTAGTGATTCTATGATCAGAAACTGAAGTTGTGCCTAGACTACTTAAACTCCCTGTCATTAAAAAGCCATCACTAAGAGGTGGACAAAGCATCCAGTTCCACATCCACACCTATTTATGTCCTTTGGCACTATCTGCGGGACAACCAGGTATGCAAAGCTACACCATGAGCCACTCCTTCCATCCCATATCAACCATCACTGCTACCTACCAAAAAAGCTCCATACTTTCCAACTTCTGAGGATCCTCATTCCTGTAAAGACTAAGAGCCAACACACTGGCAACACATTCAAATTAAATCTGACCGGCAGACCAAAGAACCTTAATACAAAAGTAATTTCTATACTAAAAAAAAAATTGACAGTATCAGAACAGACACTTACAGAAATTAAGTGGCTTTGAGGTTCATATGAGATAGGATGGACAGTTACAAAAGATGAGGACTGTTGAGACAAACCAGGGTACTATGCTGGAGCAAATTTATATATGAAAAGGGAAAACCAACCCCCACATCTCAGGCTATTTTTCATCTTCAAGGTATGTCAACTCCCCTTTTTTTGTAATCTGTTATGCATGTAAACAAGTTTCACAAAATAATAAAAGTATACGAGAATTTTGAAAAAAGAAATGAAAATTTATGGAAGTGACTGTTCCTCAATTAAAGACAGTTACTACACTTGCTGGAAATGTCTACAAACTTCTTCTGTCTCAAATATGCAGCTCCTATATATTTGAATGCATACATTCACTATCAACATTTTATTCCTCCAATCAAACACTAGACATTAATTCTTGGTACCAACTCTGTATTGGAGAAACTTCTTTAGAACCTTCTAGAGTTTCCTTACACTTGTGCACCACCACAGCTCGTGTCTGATGTGCTCAAAAGCAGTTCTGCAGAGAGGAACCTGGGGGACAACAAGCTGTCCCTGAGCCAGCAGTGGCCTTGTGGCTAAGAAGGCAAATAATATCCTGGGATGCATCAGGAAGAGCAGTGCCAGCAGGTCGAGGGAGGTCATCCTGACCCACTCTCAGCCCTAGTAAGGCTTGAAATGCTGTGTCCAGCTCTGGGTTCCTCACCATAAGACAAGACATGGAGGGGCCAATGATGGAGGGCTATAAAGCTGATTAAGGGACTGGTGCTTCTCCCTTCTGGGAAAGGCTGAGGGAGCTGGGCCTGTTCAGCCTTGAGAAAAGATGACTGAGGGGGGGGAACCTCATCAGTGTCTGTGAGTATCTGAAGGGAGGGTGCCAAGAGGACAGAGTGAGGCTCTTGTCAATGGTTCCAAGCAATAGACAAGAGGAAATGGACAGAAACTGATGGATTTGTAACTTGAGGTTACTTGAGGTCATTGGAGTGCTTGGTAGGGGTTACTTGAGGTCATTTGAGGTTACTTGAGGTCATTGGCATCCCTGGGAGAGGTCACTTGATGTCATCTGGGTTACTCCAACAGGAAGCCCAGTTAGTACCAATGCTGCCTTTGGACTTTGCTGTCCATAACCTCCAAACAGAACCACAGACAGCAGCCAGGACAGCTGGACATGGGTGGACCCATCACACTTGGGTCAAGGTCTCTAAAGCCCCAGAGTTTTGGACTTCTCAAATTGGAGGAAAAAAGGATGGGAGACCTCAGCTATCAGTAGCCATGGACAAGGACCTCTAGTGATTAATGGACTAATATGAACTGTCATTGTCTACTTTATTCTCTGTATTTACTTGCCACACCTGGAGCAGGGACCAGATGTGGAAAAGTCGGGACTCTTTCAAAAGTTCCTAGTTCAAATGTTCCTGTCAGCAAGGGTTAAGATAATAACAACTAGGGTTAGTAAAGACAAATTGAAAAACAAGAAGAGGAAGGCTTGAGAGGAAAGCTAATGTCTTTACAAATAACTTGATGGGTGAAGGTGTGAGTGTTAACGTCTATGAAATGGGTCTTAATGTCTCTACTAATTCTGGGCAGCAGGTTTATTGCAGAACCCTGACAGCTTGACTCCTGAAACATGCAAGGGTCTGCACAAGCCTGAACTTCTGAACTTTGGGGTATAATAGTAGGTCCAAGGGGGGAATATCTTGAAGGGAGTTCGGGAAGGCTGTACCTTCCTAGTACCTCAGCCAATAGGAAAAGGGCAACTTGTGGCTGGAAGTCTGGGATAAAAGGAGGCTGCATCCACTGAAAACTCGAGAGAGAAAACCTCGCAGGCCTGTGCCCCAGCGGACCCTGTCCCCATTATTTGAATAAAGTTGCTGGACTCCTCTGTCTCCTTTTTGGACATAAACCTCCGGCATTTTTGGATTTTCCTGACATGGGAAAGAACTTCCTTTCTGTGCAAGTGACCAGGCACTGGAACAGGTTGTCAGAGAGGCTGTGGAGTCTCCCTCACTGGAGATTTTTGAGAACCATCTGGATGCAATCCTGTGCCATGTGCTGTGGAATGACCCTGCTTGAGCAGGGAGGTTGGACAAGATGACCCACTGTGGGTCCTTCCAGCCTCATCATTTCTGTAATTCTGTGCTATACAATAAAAAGTATTTCACAAATGAGGTAATTTCATCACATCAGTGTAATTTCGTCATATCAGTAGCAGTGCTACTGCTGATCCCCCTAAAAATTAGGACCAGGCTAACTTGCAGTAAGTACACCTGACTTTCTAAAACTGCTGCTTATCTTAAAACATACAACAATAAATACTATCAGTCTACTTATATTTAACAGTGAAAAAGTGTTCAGTGCAGAGCAATGGCATACAGTCAGAAAGATGCTGACATGAACTACATTTAACAAGGCTCTAACACAAATGAATTGGTCAGCCAGAAATGAGATTTGGAGCAATTTATCATGAGAAGGGAGCAATTCTTGCAATCCCATTGCTGCCATTTACTGATATGCTTGCCCTTTTCAGAAGTATGACTTCATTTATTAATTGTCAAGGTGCAGAATCACATGACCTGTCAAATCATGGTAACACACTAAAGCACCACAGTCATTATCAAAAGAATGACAGTGCAAGTATCCAAACTGCAAACTATTCTTAAATTGCCACATGAATTCACAAATGAGAAACATTCTGCTTTGGAGGAGCTTTACCACCCAAAGTGAAAAATTTTACTCTGTGGCTGTTCTGAACCTACTCATCCCTTTAGGATCTTATTGTTTTTAAAAAGCACAAGTTCCTAATTTTCTACATCAAGTGTCAGACACTGTAAAAAGTATTTTCCTGCATCCCACTCAAATGGGCCTCCATAACAGACAGCTTCCGAAATAACTTGTGCAGAAGAATTAGAGAGCAGCTCTGAGGAGTGACCAGATTTGTAATGGATAACGTTTCGATATTTTCCTCTGTACTGAATTCTCTGAGCAGTGCACTTGCATAAGCAAAACCATTACTGTTTGAAGAAAATTACAGAAAAATATGCCTACACCATGTTGCTGAAGGCTACTCTAAAAGCCTCCGGAACTAAATTACTTTATGTAGACACAAAATAGTAAAATTTAAAGGCAAATGACAGGTCAAATAAATAGTGAAGACTTTCACAGAATACAGATGCGTGTTTGGAATGTCTTAAGCCATGTTTCTATTGTATGCATATTAATACTCATATAAAAGTATTTGCACCACTGGTGTATACCTCATTCTCTGAAACATTCTGAATTACACCAACAGAAGTTGTTATATTTACACCAGGCAAATTGGGTAGCCTAGCAACACCAGAAAACTTGTTATCAGCAAATAATTATCAGCTGGGCAAATAAAAATATCTCTTTGAAAGTTTTCTCATTTAGAAAAATGTAGAGGAAAAAAATAGTGGTCTCAGCAAAAGTGGAGGAGAAATGGAATTCTCTGTAAGAAAACCAAGTGCTAAACCTTTCCATTCCTCTTCCTCCCCATCCCCAGAAAATAAACAAAGAAAAAGAAGAAAGGAAATCTATTTCAGATCTGGGAAATCTACCAGTATCTGTATATGTAACATAGCCTCTAAAAGACGTTTATCAACATTTGAAAAAAACCCCATCACAATCCTCCTTGCTTCCACCAATAAGTGAAACGAGTGAGAAGCTATACACATCAGTTGATACCAAATATATCACATGATACCCATCATTTCAGGAAGAAAATGAAAGGCTTCCCAGCTGGTTGCTTGGAACATCTTGCTTCCACCAAGTCTCTCCACTACCAGTCTTTATACCTCCATGGCCTACTAACAAAACTGACCTTTTCTATTCTGTTACTCAGCTTCCCTTCCTTACAGTGCTACAATGAAAACAATATGGCCTTTGAGCCCACTATGCTAGCATAAGGAATTACATAAAACAGTAAATCTATCAACTTTTTTGCATAACTATCCTTACTTTCCCTGCTCGATGGCTACAGCAGCACTTGTTGATTCTTGGTTTGCAGCAGGAAAGCTTTAGAGCAGGAAACACGCCGCGCTGGATGCTCAGCTGAACACGCTGCAAGGGTTTTAGGCCTTAGAGACTCTACCACTACTAGAAAAACCCAAACGCACAGGCAAACCTAACTAAGCTTGGGAAAAAAGTTTTGATTTATCTTTCGCCCGCTGTCCTTTTGTCAACAAGGCGTGGAAGTTTCTTCCTCCAGCCCGGTGCTCGCTGATAAACGCGTCCAGCCGCCGAGAAGGACAGTGGCACTTCTCAGACCTCCATCCCCTCGTCCCCCGGGATCTGGGGCGGGCTCCATCACCTTCTCCCCAGCGTAACGGGCAGCAGCGGGGAGGCCGGGCCGGAGCAGGGCTCCCGCTCGCCCCCACGTTCACAAGCCCCAGCCGCGGCTCGGAGGCGGTGTCCGGGCCCCCTCCCGCAGCCAGCGGCTCCCGGCCGGGCAGGGGCGGCGCACACGTGTGTGTCCCCCGGGCTTACCAGCTCTTCCTCGCCGCCTGAGCTCGGGTCGGGGTAGGTTCAGCGACCCGGAACATGAACCCGGCGCCTTCCCCGGCCGCTCCCCGAGGAGGCTGGCGCCGCTTGCAGAGACTGGGCGAGGGGAGGCGGGCGGGGGCCGAGGGCCGGGGGGCTCAGGCCGGGCGGGAGGGCGCGGGCGGCCGGCGCTGCTCCTCAGTCCCCCATGATGAGAGCCCGGAAGCAGCCGCGGGGCCGGAGGAAGCCGGACGCGACCACCTCGCCTCTTCCTTTCCGTCGCCCGACCGCTGCTCAGCGACTCCGCGTTCCCCCCAGCACCCCCGCCTCGAGTTTCGTACAGCTCCGCGGAGCTCTCGCTGCCCTCGGAGGGCTGTCTGTGCCGGGCTGCGGGGCCGTCGGGAGCAGTGACACCCCCGCGCCCGGGCGCATTGGGACGGTCCCGTTGCCATGGCGGCAGCGTCGTGAGGGCGGGGGCAGGGAGGGAGCATGGCCGCCCTGGCCCGGCTTCTGGAGAGGCTAGAGGGACTCCGGGAGGAGTATTTCCTTACGCACAGGTACTTGGGCCGTGCCGGTGGTGGGGGGATACACCTCCTCATGCTGAGCTGGGGTTGGGACAGCCGCTGCTCTCCGCCGGCAACGAGAGGGAGGCAGTTCCCCTGGAAACTGTCCAGATCTGGGCTCCTCAGTACAAGGGAGACGCGGATCTCCAGGAGAAAGTCCAGTGGAAGGCTACGAAGATGATCAAGGAACTGGAGCATCCCTCTTACGAGGAAAGGCTGAGGGAGCTGGGCCTGTGAAAGAGAACTGGGACGACTGATCAGAGAGGACGACTGATGAGAGAACCTCATCAGTGTCTCCTAAGTATCTGAAGGGAGAGTTTGGCGAGGATGGACCAGGCTCTTCTCGGTGGTGCCAAGCAGTAGGACAAGAGGCGATGGGTAGAAACTGGATGCACTGGAAGTTCCTTCTGCGTATGGATAAGAACTTTACTAGGCAGGTGACCGAGCACTAGAACAGATTTCTCAGAGAGGTGGTGGAGTCTCCCTCACTGGAGATATTCAAGAACCATCTGGACACAATCCTGTGCCGTGTACTCCAGGATGACCCTGCTTGAGCAGGGGGGTTAGACCAGAGGACCCGCTGTGGTCCTTTCCAACCTTACACACGCTGGGATTAGGTGATTCTGTGCAACTGTTTCGCTTTAAAATCCCTCCCGAGAGCACCAACCCGCCGCCTTGTTCCCAAATATTTCCACAGCGATCTGAGGAGACCTGGTGGTCGCAGCGCAGCATCTTTAAGGGACCCGTTTATAAACTGAAAATAATGAGCGTCCCACTCTTCCCCCGCCCCCCTGCTAATTCTGAGGGAAAAGGAGCCTCTTGAAACTCCTGAAACGCGCAGAGCCTCTCAAGTCCCGCCCTCTTCCTCCTCAGGAGCCTCCTTTCCCCGGTCCCGCCCCTGGAGCATCCCGCCTCTGTCCCGCCCTAGCGGCGCTGTTCTGCCTTGGGAATCCCTCCTGGCGACCTCAGGATGCGGCACACCAGGCCTGAGTCCCTGCGCTTGTGGCTCGGATCTGTGACTGTGTCTGGACGTTTGTCCTCTTGCAAGGACACTACCTTTTTTTTTTTTACTTTTTTTTCCCTTTTTTTCTCTTTTTTCTTTTTTTTTTTTTCTTTTTCTTTTTTTTGGTAATTGAAAGATACTAGATCAGATCTGTTACCCTTCTCACCAACTGGGACAGTTCGTGCTGCCAGGTTTTCTGACTCCTCAAATGGTGGTGGCCAACTTTTGCCAGACCAGATTTTAGGAAATAGAAAGTTGTGAGACTTTCTTAAACATTGCAGAGATTTGTCCAATAAATCCTTTTATTCTGCTGCGTTGCTACTATATGTGTAATGCGAAAAGCTCAAGCAGAAAGAACCCCAAATATATTTAGCATAGTTGTGATTCTTTTCTTCACTAATTAATGAATCATTTATTTTTAAATCTAATTTAAATATCATTAGCATGAATAACAAAGCTCCTGAACATCGCTAAAAGTTACAGAGATCAAGCCCTGCCTGCTTGTAAAGTGTTGTGTTTTTCTGTTCTTTCCCTGAACTTTTGCTCATGCTCTTGTGGCTATACACACATGAGTTACAGGAGGCTATGCTTGTATTTCACATATTTCAGGTTAGAAAGAGCAGTCTGAAACAGACTTGGAAATCCATTGGAGGGCAGCATGCTTGATGTTTGGGGATTTGTTTTTTGGCAGAGCTCTCCAAAAATGAATTGTTTTCCTTTTAGGAATGGGCTATGATCTGTCAGTTTCAGAAAAAATCATATTTGCAGCTGAGGATGCAAATGAGAGGATTCAAAGAGTCCAGCTCAGCAACAAACCTTAATAATGTTTTTCTGATCTTAATAACCTTCCTGTTGTGCTTGATGCAGAACTCTGTTTATGTGAGAGGTATGAGGTGTCCTATACTGGCTTTTTGGGGAAAGCACCTTTCTAGGGAAGAACTTGCCCAATGATGCCCCAATGCAAGAATACCATAAGCCTGCATTCTGAGAAATACCCTCGGCATGAAGATTAGAGTATACAAGATCCATTAGTTCATTCTCTTGAGTGTTGCACAATTTTATTCCTCTACTCACTCAAGAATCTACTTTTGTTTACTGTGGCATCTGTTTGTCGGGTGCTTGATAGGCCTTTTTAATTTCCAGTACAGCCTTTGAGAAGTATCTGTGACTCTCAAGAGCTTTAATCAAGCAGTATGAAAACTGTGCAATCTGATCTAAAGGGTTTGAGAAACTTACACCTCGAAACACTTCTGCTGGCAAGGGCAGCTGGAAGTGTTTGTGGAACTGTCCTGTGAGAAAAACAAGTCTGTTGTTGATCTGATTCAACAAACTTTACAAGGACTTCTGTCCCATCCTGGCCAGGCAAGACTGAATGCCAACTGAAAAAGAACTATCAGGGAGTAAGAGAGAAGAAGGCTTCTGCACTTCCAGAAGACTCTGGTTATTGCCAAGTGGGTAGGATTGGATTTGGAGCTGTCACCTCTGACACATCCAGTCACATATACCCTTCGTTTCCAGGCTGTAATTGTGGCTGCCTGTCCCAGGCCAAATCACTCATACCCTTTTACTCAAAATAATTTTCCTCTAAGTAAAAGTATTCTGGACCTGTCTGCTTCCTGTGAAGACTAGGAAGCTGCACAGGAAGGGAACAAGAAAACTCTCTCAAAAAGTCAGTTTTGAGAATTATTCATTTTGTGGTTTTAGGTAAAAAAACCTGTTTCCCAGAGTTTTCAGACACTGAGAATGTCTGATATACATCAGATGACAGTGAAATTTGTGCCCATTTAATGTGATTTGAGAGCACATGCTGCACCAGATGACATAAAATGAGTGGAGCTAATGTTTCTTGATCTCTGGTAGTAAATCTGCAATTCATTTCATTTTCAGAAGTATAATGAGGATAATCCTAATTTATCAGATAAAAAATAAGCTTGTTGGTATTTACTGAAGCAATTAATGTTGACATGAAACTTTGTTAGGAGAGCTAACTAATATCAGCTAATCAAGAAAACTAACTAATAGTAACCTAATAGGGTTTTTTTTGTCAGGTGTAACAAATTTAAGAATTTGGTATGTTCCTAATAAAAATGGGAAAGAATAAAAATCCATGAAAATTAAAATTTAATTTTAAGTTCAAAGACTTGGCAGTTACTGACATTTTGAAGCAAACAAAAAATGAATAAAAGCTAGAGTGATCTCATAGCTGAGTTCTACTCCTCAACATTGAAACTCATGATGATAATGATTTCTTCCTGAACTCTCTGAAAAGTCTCCTCCAGACTAATAATATATTTCTTTAATCTCTTTTAGATTCATGGTTCTCCTTATATGACTCAGCTTTGTCACAAACATTGCACATACACAATTTTATACAGTTACATGATTTTTTTTTATAACTCAGACCTAATTATGATTAAAGCATTATCTCCATATTTCACCTAAAATTGAAGAAGTCCATTGGACATGCTGACAGGTATCTAAATATTTTATGGGAATAAGAAATATCCCCTGCCAAACTTACATCCTTTACAAGCTGCATTATTTTTTTTTACCTTCACACTATGCAACTAACGTAAACTATGTTTTTCTGCACTACCACTGAATTATGTAGAATTAAAAGTGAAAAACCTGGTGAAAAGAATTCCCAAGCTGCAACAATAAAACATTTAGAATAATGTTTTTGCTTTGGTTCTACATTACCGTGCCGAAAAGTATTACTACTTTTATATTTTCAGAGCTATAGATGAAGACAGAAAACTAAAGTACAATGCTATTGTCAAGATCCAGCGCTGGTTTCGAGCATGCAGAGTCCGAGCCTATCTGAGGTAGGATATTAAGCCTATCTTAATCCATGTTTCACCACTGAATTTTTCCTCAAAAATTCTCATGGTATTAATTGATTTTGGGAGCATTTTGAAAAAAAAAAAGGCAATAACTGTTATCCAGTTTTTCGACGGAATGCAATACATCCTGTGGCCCTGTAAGAAATAAGTAATTCTTAATTTTTCAGATCTGTATACCATTAAAAAGGCATGAGGTTAGAAAGCATGGAAACTATCTTTGGAATAGATACACAGTATTGTTTGAGAAATCTTATTATGACTGTAAAGAAAAAGGTAACAACTACCTGTCCCTTGGATATGCTGTTTCAGAAATTCTTCATGTAGAATCATAGAATATCCTGAATCGGAAGGGCCCACAAGGATCTTCAAAGTCCAACTCCTGGCCCTCCACAGGACAATCCCAGGAGTCACACCTTGTGCCTGAGAGCATTGTCCAAATGCTTCTTGAACTCTGTCAGGCTTGTGCTGTGACCACAGCCCTGGGAATCCCGTTCCAGTGCTCAACCACCCTCTGAGTGAAAAACTTTTTCTAGTATCCGATGCAAATCTTCCCAACACAGTTTCAGGCCACTGCCTTGGGTCTTGTCACTGGTCACCAGAGAGAAGAGATCAGTGCCTGCCTCTCTGCTTCCCCTTGTGAGGAAGGTATAGACTGCAAGGAAGTCTCTCAGCCTCCTTCAGGCTGAACAGACCAAGTGACCTCAGTTGCTCCTCATATGGCTTCCCCTTAAGGCACTTCACCAACTCTGTTCTGGGAAATGCTCTATCAACACTGGACTTGATCTTGGAGGTCTTTTCCAGCCTTAGTGATTCTACGATTTTATGACGTTGATACAAATTTCCTAGAAACTGTGGCTGGTCCATTCTCCTAGAGAGCCCTCTTCCATTTTTTATGATCATAAGCCCAACTGGCCAGATTCGTGTGCTCAAACTTCTGTATCTTCGTAGAAGTTTGGGCTGTGAAGGAGAGGGATTGTTACATCTTCCAGTTTGACCTCCTGCCTACTGCAAGTAATTGTACGTCATTCAGACCTACTGTATCAAACCTAAAGAATTATTAGCTTAAATAGCATTTACTACTTAATGGCCAATATTTCCCTCTTAGAAAGACAGGTTGTAGTCATTATGTGCACTTAGAAGAAATGTACTTAAGTTGCACTAGAGAAGGTTCAGATGAGATATTAGGAAAAGCAATTTAAATGAAAAGTTGATTAGACATTAGAATGAGTTGCCCAGGGAGATGGCAGAGTCACCATCTCCTGCAGTTCAAGATGTGTCTCCATGTGACACTTGGGAATATGATTTAGGGGTGATTATGGTGCTGCTGGGTGGACAGTTGGACAAGATCATCTTGAAGGTTTCTTCCAACCATGATTGATTCAATAACTCTGTGATTCTCTCTGGCTTACTAAGGAGCACAGGCTCAATGTAGCCAATTTTCAATGTTCTTAATTACCCAAAGACTGCCTTCACTGAGTGGAGTGCAAGGCTTGTAAGATTGGTATCCACAGTTAGGTAGTATGAATGATCTCTTATACAACTTTGTCTAGGCAGTCCCAAAGAAATGATTCTATCATTTTCCACAAAAATTTATGAGAAATCAATTATGAAATTTTTAGTAGCAACATATATGTGTATATAAATAAATAAATAAATAAATAAATAAAATAAGGACAAAATAACTATTTACCATGAAGCTAGGTGTAATTTTATAAGAGCAGAAAGGTGTCTAAAAGCAAATTAAGTGTCTAAAAACTCCAAATATCAGTAGGTTTTGTCAAATAGTTAAAAATGGTACAGCTGTCAAAATGTTGCATGTGATAGAAAAAATTCTGAACTGGTCAGATTTGTTGGTTAAAACCACAAAAATAAGACTATCTACTATGCAAATTAAATTTATAAGGCTTCTTCATTAAACTTTTCTGATAGCATACAGATAAGTTTGCAGTAACCCATGTTTTCCAAAAACAAAAGTATGTGTGTATGAATAAATTTATTTATATAATGGCCTATTAGTGTGTGTGTGCATATGTATATATGTTTATGTATATGTATAAAGTAGGTTTGTAGTGGTCATATGTTTGGTAGCTAATACACTGTATGTTATCTTTATTATTATGAAAAGTTAATTGGTCTGAAGTCTGAATAACTCATTATTTTGTTAATATATTTCATTTTAGACATCTGAGCAAAATGACGATTTTGATACAGAAGTGGTGGAGAGGTTATCTAAGAAGAAAACACTTCAGAGAAATAGTGGAGGTAGAAAAGTACTCTTTAAAATTTTGTTTGGTTATTTGTAGAATACATATGAATAATTCATTCACTCATCATGAAATTAAAAAGCCGAAACTCCATCCTTTATACACACAGCCACACACTTAACTTTACTGTAATGAAAAGCACCATTAATTTCAGCAAGCCTACTCATAACAGTCAAGTTAAGTCAGTGTTTAAGTGTTTGCAGCTCTGGAGTATTGGTCCCCAAACCAGCAATGAGATCTACTCATGCAGAAGTCTGCCCACATGATGCTAATTGCAGGATTGGAGTTTTACAAGATGCTTTTTTCTTTTTTTTCATGGCAGAACTTTTAATTTTGAAAATAAAATAAGCTAATGCATCTACACATTGCTATTTTATGTTTTAGTGGTTTAAATTTCTTACTTAATGAACCTTGAAGTATTTGAGGTTTTGCCTTAAGGCACACAGCAGATCACAGTCAACCTAATTCCCATGATGGACCCGAAGAGAGCGAAAGTGTGTGATAGCACACAAGCTAAAACCTCTGTTAACAGGTTTACTGGACTAAGAAGAAAATAATTTAACATAAAAAATAAAAATTTTAATATGTGGTTTACTTCACTAATTTATCAATTTATGTGAATGTTTTACCATAGTGTTAAACTTGTTAGTCATTTATTCTTGATTTTGTTAAATTGCTGTGTTTAAGTCAAAATAGACAATTCAAGAAGCTAAAAACCAGCTATAATAAATAATATATTACAGACCAAAGTTCATACTCCCTACTAAAATATGTTTTCAAGTAGCAGGACTCATGTACCTGAAAGATCTTTTTTTTCCCCCAAATCTCTCACTAATCTATGTAAAGATTTTCCCTTTTCCAACTTACTTAACATTGATGATGACCCATCCTTTCTGTCTCTGGTTTTCAATCATCTTCTAAAACTAATTCTTAAATACAGAGTAGATAGTGCATGGTTACTTTGGTTTCTGTTTTGAAAAAAGTAGGACTTCAGCTGAATATTGTTCTTCAGTTTAAGGAAGGTTTGTTTAATCTAGAAAGGCTTCTATAGAAAAGAGACAGGATAATGTATCTTAAAATTTAATAATGAAGAATTCCAATCTCTATGAAAAGGGCAGTCACTGGGTCAAGGGAAGGCAGAAATCAAAGTGATCAAACAGATTTCCTGTAATCACAAAGCTGAGAGAGCTAACAGAAACTCACCTAAACTTTCCCTTCTTGAATATATTTCAGAAAAATAAAATAAAAAAATCTTTAACCAGTAAAGCCTTGTGCATATTTAATTCTTCAAATAAACATATCTGAAAAAATCTTGCCAAATCTGAAGTCTGAGGAACAATGTAGGACAAAAAATTCTGCAACTTAATACACACATTCTAAATCAGATAATGAATTTATCCAATTTTTTGAATTCCAATACTTATCCAGAGCTAGCTGGGGCTCCAGAGGAAGAGAATCTCATTAGAAAGCTTACAAATTTTGCAGTAATCAGCACAGGAAATGATCTTTTTCCCTGAAACACTTCATTTTGTTCTTGACACCTCTTTGATTGGAGAAGACTAAATAGGACAGCTTGATTGGAAGCCAACCTGAGTAACAAACAAGTATCAGATAAAAATGTACATTCTACTCCCTTTGGAATGCTGTATTCAGTGTGTTTTGGGGTGGACTTAAATCTAAAGTTGAGTTAATACCTTACATTTGTTGTTTTACTATCTTTACTCAATTAGTAGCTGGATTTGGAATATGTAAAAAGCAAAATTTCAGCAGCATACCATAAATTTCGAGTTAAAGGATCAGGTAATGTTTGCAATGAACTCCTGCTAATAACTGTTGTAATGACTCCTGACTATGAAACACAATGATACATTTGACATGATAGTTCCTTAAATACACTGGTCACTTTAAAACTTGTCTGCTGATAATGATTGGATTGCTATCTGCTGCCAGCAAACAAGGCAAAGCATATGCACAAAATACCCATGATTGCTTGATAATAAATCATTTTAATGATTATATTCAAAATTGTGAAATGTGAATGGTACTCATGCGGAAAATAACAAAGGCTGAGGCTCATCAGATTGGCTGTCCATATGTGCATCACCAATAGTATTTCATTTGCTTCTCTTCTAGTGCCTCTTCCTTTGATGGTTAAAATATATTGAGTAAAAAACCCAACACCTATTGAGGGCATTTCTATGATTCAAGTTATGTGCCTTTCTATTCTAAATATAGGTGGTTTGGTATAAAGCTTTGTGTCCTAATTAATCTCAAGCTAAAATTAAGAACTGCTCTCCTACAGTTTTCTTAATAACTTGGTTACATTGATTGTGTTGGATTCTGAAAGTTTGCATGACCTGCAGGAAAGTATGAATTTTAGAACCAGGCAAACACAACATGAAACAAACTGTGCATCACTGTTTATTTATTACTATTTCCTCAAAGCCAAGGAATCATTTGCTAAAGCAAGAGGAATTGTAGCATTTCATTATTGTATGAAGCTGGTATGCATGATGGCCATATTTTCAGTTTACTTTGGAAGGAGATGCAGTTGAGAAAAGTGAATATTTTATGTTTTATAGTTTGACACTACCCTAAGTGATTTAGCTTCAACTCAACAATCAGTTTGAAATAGTTCCAGTCTGATGGGAATTAGGCAAATGCCTATTTGCTCTATAAAAAAACCCAAAATACACCACAACCCCATTCCCGATTTAGACCACGTGTTGCTACCTTCTCTCAACCTTGATCTCAGTCTCAAACCCAATCAGATTTATGGTTGTCTTTGAATTTGTCATTCTGTATTAACTCTTTAAAGCTAAAGAAGACACCAATCAGAGCACATTTGTCGATGATCCCTAAGTATGTTTTTAAATACAAAAGGAGAAAGTAATACAACAGTTTATATATAAAAGACTTCACATATGTTTTGAAAATCTACCCTTAAGGTAAGCTGGTAGAAAGGCCAGTATATTAACAAAGTATATGACAAAGACAGAGACATCCTGGCTTAGAAGTAGAGGTGGCACATGGGTGAGATGGGAAAGTAATTCTTTCCAGAGAGTCAGCCTGGCAGTGTCACCTTTGAATTGGCACTCAGTGAAAAAATGTGAGGCAATCCTATGGTCACCAGCTGAAATGCATGAAATTCCACTTAAGCATGAGAAAAGAGTCTTCAGGACAAGCAGGCCCCAGTTCAGGAAAGAATCTTTTGTTTATTAGGAGAGCGTGTAAATGTAGACTTGGGTTGAAACACTAGGTTATGACTGCTTTGGTGAACAGAGATGAACACATTCTCCGTTATTTGTAATAGCAGAACTTTCTAATCAGGATTAGAAAACAGAGGGCAAAACCATTTGCAAAAGAACCTAGATGGTGACACAGCCTTTGGCTTTTGGTGCAAGAATAAAGCTGTGAGACAGTGGCATGAACAATTCTGTATTTGGCAGACTTGTGATTTAAAGCAAGAGTCGAGTAAAAGCAGGAATGTGTAACTTCTTGTTGTTAGTGACCCTCTTAAGAGGTGGTAGGTTAAGGCCTGGATTCCTCACACCTTAATGGGGTGTGCAAGATCAGACCTTGGTTGCCATTGACTATCTCTGTAGAGTAGACAGAGTTCTTCAATACTGGGCCAAGCTCAGAGGGAAAGCGGTCCCACATTGTCCTTCAGTATTGATGATATAAAGAGCATTAATTATGTTAGGTCTCCAATTTAGGTTCTTCAATGAAATGGGATGCATTCAGACCAAAGTGCTTACAGCCTTCAATATGAGAAGAATGAGCAGAAAAGTGTAAAATTGTTTAGTTTAATCACTGATGGACAGAAATCTGATTAACGTTTTCATCTTAGGAACATTTTTAGCTTCCATTAAAATATATTTTTTCTATTTGGTAGTGTGGTAACTCTTAAGTTCCCTTCCAAAGAAATAAAAGATGACCTGCAAAACAAAATTTTATCAATTTAATTGAACAGTTTAGGAATATGCTTAAATCAAGAAACCATTATTTCAATTTATTATTAGCTATCTACAGTTAGTATCACTCAGCAAATACTTATGGTGAATAAAGGGGAGAGAGACTGTCCATTATTTATTCTAATTTGTACCTTGAATATATAAATGTATATATGCATGTGTATGTATACATATCCACACGTATACATGAAACTTCCTTGAACTTTAACAATTCTGTAATTTTCCTTCACATAAGAAATATCTTTTGTACTGTTTCCATTATTAGTAGATTGGTATGATATTAAAGTGAGCATTTAAAATGCACCTTAATTAAACTGCAGGAATTATGCCTTGCTTAATGTAATGAAGAAAGAGAATTTAAAATGAAGTAGCATCATTGTGTTCATTTGTAAATAACATATTGCAGCCAACTGTTTCTTAATTGCCCAGACTGTTGATAAATAATCCAGTCCTGCTGCTCTCCACAGACAATTTGCTTTGGATCAGACTAGGCAATTCAAATAACACTAATTACAGTGAAACCCTTTTATAGTGAATTCCTGTTTGCCATGGGGGAGAAAATCACTATATCAGGGGAAAGCACTTTTGCCTTTGATTTGTGTCTAAAACATGAGAAACACATAAAAGCTGCATGTTGTGCTAAATAAAGGACATACTCTTGCATTCAAAGTACTTATATTTTACTTTTTATGATACAATTGTGAATTATGTTCATTTTGCATTTGTAATTAGAGGGCGGAACAGATGTGAAAGCTTAGTTTAAAGTGATGTATCCATTAAAATAACCTATGCTGCCAAGTGATTGCTTAGTATAATAGGGGATTCGTTCACTACGAGAGGAATTCTACTTTATTGGAAAGAAACCAGGACTTCAGGAAATGTTTTCTATATCAGGGGATTCACTGTAACATGGTATCATTGTATTTATGATTTTATGATGTTAAAATGAATATTAGATGAAACAAAATTCCCAACGATTACTCGGGAGGCTGCTAGGTACATAACATTTAGTACAGATGGTTGGAAGGCACAATTTTGCTCCATCACTGCATCCGTATCCTTGAACGATTTCGACTGAAGACAGCATTTCTCTGAATTTTTCATTAAACCAGACGTCTTGAAATATGAATTCCTTTTATGTTTCTGTGAGTTTTGGCTAAAAGAACCCCAGTGAATAAATCATACAATACTACATGTCACCAGCACTTGTGAATATTTCTGCTTTGTTATTCTACTCTCAGTAGAGCACCATTGATTATCAAACTCAGCGGAGAGCATTTTATGATCATATATCTCCATTAGCTCCTAGTTTGACTACCATAGATTTTTTCTGGTTAAGCCTGCATTATGTATTAGGAAGCCTATCTCTTCAATCTCTTCAATACAAAGTTTGATTTTATTCTCTCTAAGCCTAGAACTCTTATTATGTATTATGTATAAAGATTCTTATCTTTTATATGTAAAAATAGCAGGACTGTCTTTGTGTAACTGAAATATATGCCATCTTTTTTTTTTCTTGATTCACAGAGAGCATATTTTATTAAGAAGCTGAAATTCTACAATGAAATGGCTGTCAGGGTAAATATTTCTTCACTTGTTAAACAAATGAAAAGTCAATTGTGCTCCGAATTTGCTTTTAATAAAATGAGCAAAGCAGAATAATATACACTTGATTGATATGCTGATGGCAACAGGAGGAAATACTACATAGTTAAAAATTAAAGTTACGCTGAGTAGTCAGGGTTGTATTTGAAAACTGTAGCTGAATTTGAGGTAGCTGAATGTGTCTTGCCCCATTTAAATGCCCATTGGACCTTATCATGTGTAATACTGATAAAACCCCCAAACATCTATCCGCCAGTGTTCTCCCAAATATAGACATACATTTACAATTCTGACAAACTACAGTGCTTTTAAACTGGTTGATGTGGCTGTGCTTTTCTTCTTGTTAGTACATGACATTTGATATATTGGATCTCAAGAGTCAGAGAGCACAGGACAATTTCATTGCTTAAACATAGAGGTGGAACTGAACTGATCTCATTGATGATATTATGAGTGAATTTTGCTAGAAGAGTATAAACAGTCCTTGAACTTCAATGAATCTACAGCAAACAAAGTTTGTTGTGGGTGAAACTGCAAGACATATTTAGCTAGAAACTAGCTTTTTTTTTTTTTTCCCTGAACTTTGAAACTTCACTTGAACAAATATGGGAAAAACATAAAATAATTTTTGGGATCAAGTCTTTTTATGTTACTTAATTCTTTAATTTTGTGATAGAAAACTGCTTTACCTTAGAGGCCTGTATCTTTTTTGGCCAGGCACCTTGTCTTTTGAATTCTACAAAATGTAGGGATATGGTGACAATGGAAATTAACCCAGGGAAACTCCTTTAGAGTGGGAAGATTCTTAGAATGGATTTTAATTTTGTGGCCTCTCTGGGTCCAGAATAATTTAGAATCAAGAGATCTGTACTCATCAGGTTTTTTGCTTAGTTCCAGTTCTCTGAAAGGCACAAAGTAGAATCTTACATTTGGTGCATGTTAGAGAACTGAAGGTGTTTAACAGCAGTTTAATACCTCACAAATGCACCTTTTTGTTGTTGTTATAGTTCATTCCTTACTTAGCTAGTTTGAAAGTATTCCACAGTGGATAAATGCTGTTTACTCATGCAGCTGAGATCGGTGAGAAAACATAAGATGTAAGCCAGCTCTTAAAAGTTGCCTCTGTACTTTCAGAAGACATTTGAAGACCAAATTTCAGAGGTAATTATGTATTCTAGTCAAATGGAGTTTTGCATTTGGTCTTTCATTTTTAAAAGAAATTGAATGTGTTCCCATTCATTTGTAATGGAAATATAATGTTGAATCATTAGGTGATATAAATCTTCAAAGTACCGTTTTTTCAGTCATGTCCTTTTCTTTAATGGAAATTTAAATCAGTAGAAAACAATGGAACAGATCTTTATTTAGTTGCAAATGTCAGAATCTGATTCTCCTCTGTCTGAATCTCGTGCAGCTTTATCTGCAGAGCACACTTAAAATGCTACCAGTCTGAAACCTGGAATGCTTTTGGGTTTTTTCTGTCCTGTGTTTCTTGAAGAACTAACCAAGGTCCAATAGCGAATCAGGCCTGTTGAGTGTCTGCATAGATGATGTGTGCTCAGATTTTAGGCTTCCTAAGCCAAGAGTGCCTTATATTCACACATCATGAGCTTGATTAATGATTAATATAGCTCAGTGTTCTAAAAATATAACAATAACTGTGTATGCTTTTCTATTTAACCATTTGGTTTTGTCTCATAGTATTATTAAATATTTATTTTAGTTTATAGTGTCTCTTTAGAAAGGCAATTTCAATTTCGGCATTTGAAGTATCATTGAGGGCATACACATGCTCATAGTTTTGAAGGCAGTCTACATATCTTGTCCTTCTGGATTGCATTTGGTTGTAATCAGAGCTCTCAGTTTTACCTTTTAAAAGTAAATCAGAGATCTTGTTTTAATCAGTTTCAGGTTGGAGGCAGAATATGATTCTCTCTCTTAAAAGATTTAAGGTTGCTGTAGATTTTCAGCAACAAAAGTAATCCTACGGCAAAAACAATAATTCCACGAGCAGATGGCTTTTGATATATTAAGGTTTTGCCATTTGTTTTAGTGCTTAAAATAAACATTATTTATAAGACCACTTACATTTTGATGTTACTTAATGAGGAATATGCATCATTGATTTGACTAGCTTAAGAGGTCATTTAGAACTTGCCCGTTAACAAGCTGTAATCTGCTGAGCACACAATGACTTTGTCTAAAATTATCTGTTCAGTGCTGATCAATGACAATAATTGTTTTGTACCAATCACTGTTGAAACTTGCTAATTACTTTGAAGGGCATACACACACTTGTCTCTTCTTTTTCAAGAATTTTTTAAACTTTCACCTTGGATTTAGAAAGAAATGCAATCATAATATAATACTTCTTTATAAAAGCAAACATTTAGAACTTTCACATAGAAAATATGAGCATCATCAGAAGCTTTTTGTAAAATGGTCTTTCCTAAAAAGATTAATCTTCAGTTTTTGGATCTCGGACATACAGTATTATGGAAACAGAAATCAGGCATAAAATATTTTGAGACACAATACAGTTTTTCTTACTTATGTTTCATTCAGCTGAAATCACTGAGTTCATTCTGAGCAGAAAGTGGTGTAAATAAAGGTAGAGTGCAGCATTTAATTGGTACCCTGAGCCCATTGGAGGTAATTATAGCTTTATACAATTTGAGCCTTTTGTCTTTCAGTTTGAGTTTTGATCCTTTAACCCAGAAATATCCAGTTCTGCATTTATAACTGTGAGGTGAAGACTGTCAGAAAGAGTTTCAAAGGGACCATAATCCTGCATTAATGAGCACATGGCTATATGGGAGCCAAGTTGCTCTTGTTGAGAAATTTTGAAGCCAAACAGAAAAACAAAGCTAAGATCCTTATTCACATGCAAAGGATTTTGCTTAATCCCAGATCTCTGAAGGCATACTCATTCTCTGCTCTTTCTCTATTCCTGTTTAACCCAATAAGCCTGTGTATGAGAAAGTAGTGCTGTAAAGGGTATCATCCAGTGCAAAGCAGCATGGCTAGAAGCTTTCTTGTTCCTAGAACTCTTATTTGTGCACACTACAACAATATCTAGAGGTCCAAACCCCTTTGATTAAAAAAAAAAAATTAAAAAAGTTACAAACAAATAACAGCACGTAGGTAAAAAAACCACCAACTTTTGAAATTAGTTTCAAGTCTTATTAGGGAAGGGAGGAAAATACATGCTGATGCACAAAGGGGAAATAGAAGAATATATTAACAGTGGAATCTAATATCCTGTTATTCTTAATAACTAACACATGCCTCAAAGAATTACTGAAAGCTTTTCAGTGATTCTTATTATCTTGTTAAATCTCACATAAAAAGACAATCAGAACTGTACTTCACGGTGCCATCACTTGAGGCCAAATGTTGGTTTTTACTTTGAAGAGTAGTGTTTGGGGGTTTGTGAATGCAAAATGGTATCAAAAGTATTAAATATTCAGCCCTGCTTTAGTTCGTCTCCTTTTAGATGGCTCCAGTAAAAGTCTGGAGGTGGAAAAATTGCAATAACTTTTGTCAGTTGTCACAGTGGTACGGAATTGGACTGCACTGGAACTGGTAGGAGTGGAGGGAATTTTGCCTGTTATTGAAGAGCGCTCCCAAGACATGAAGATAAAGATCTGGAAGTTACTGAGTGCAATGGTTACTGATAATGTGGGCAATGGGCAGCTTTTTTTTCTTTGCCATCTTCCTGAATCAAACACAATGATACTCTTTCCCCCAACATTTTTTAAAAAAGTGCTTACTTAGAAAGAAGTAGGCTAAGAAAAAAAAAAAGCTATAGCACAAAAATATGGATTTCACTCCACTTAAAAAGTCATCCCTTGGTTCTGGAAAGAGAAAGGTTGATGTAAAGGAAAAAAAAAGAATAATATTCCTTATAGATACATTGAAGTGTTTAAACTCATGAAAAGTCTGGTAGCTAGGGGCCCACAGGAAAAGGAGAGCTCTTAGTACATTGCAACATTTTTCTTTTCTATGCATTTAGATAAGGGGAGTTGCTTCTGGATAGCAAAACCTCTAACTTCCTGCTTTTTAAATGTAGATTCTGCCTTTCAGCTGTTTTGTGTTAAGATTTCAAAGCTGTAAAGGTGAAAGAGATGGATGCTGGAACAAATGAAGTTACTGCAGACTAGGAGATAGAAACTGGGAGATTAACTTAGAAAAATATTGAGGGAAAAAAGGAAACAAAATGCAATGAAGGAAGTAAAGAATATTTTGCAGGAAAACTAATTAGTTCAAGGATGGAAGAATTTAAAGATGGAGGAACTAAACACAGAAGAGAAGAAAAGGTGGTTACTTTGTTTTTCAGATGTAGAGATCTAGGGTACACTGACCTCTTATGGCAAAGAAAATCAGGAGTAAAAGCAGCCCTCAGCAAGACTGAATAGAGCAAGTTACATTTTCCACCTGTACATGTTGTGGCATAGGGATAAATATAACTCACCAAATGGCAGCCCTGCTAGGTTTTTACCTGATTACAGAATCACAGAATTACAGAATCATTTAGGTTGTGAAAGGCCTATAAAGTCATTGAGTCCAACCTTTGACTGATCACCACTTTGTCAACTTGTCATTTGTTTCTCCAGTTCCTTCAGGGATGGTGACTCCACCACCTTCCTGGGCAGCCCATTCCAATGCTTAATTGTCCATTCTTAATGCTTACTTTCCCGTGCCACAAAGCAGATAGCTGGTAAACTGGTAATGGTTTCAGAAATGTCATGATTAGAATTTTCAAGTATCAGAGAAGGTTTATACGCATTTGTTGAAGTCAGTTCCTGGGGAAAGCTGGGTAGACTAAGTATTTTTTTCCCTCCTCTTTTATTTTTTTCTTTCTCTTTCTCTTTTTTTTTAACAGATTTTTTCAAAATGCACCCAAATATTAATGCTTTTTGGTGGAGGATGCTACCTAATTTCTATTCATAATAGAAGTTTATAACTAGCTACAGATAAAGAGCTTTTCTTCTCCAGGTTATGCTTTCTCCAGGTTAGGCTTACTCTGACATGTAAGAGAATAGTATTTTGTGAGAAGATTGAAACTAACGTGGAACAGATAGACATGAATCATTGGAGATGAAAGAACTGCAATTTGTAAATGACGTTTCCGGAAAGTCTGATTCATTGAGTTACTGAGAAGACTTTTATTCAGTTTACACCTCTGCAGAGCACAAAGGTTAAAGTTTAGCAGGAGATGTGGATGAGGTGGTGACTCAGTGCTACAATAAGTCATATGCTATGTTAATTTTCTTTATTGAGACTTAATAGTGCTTCTACTTGGTGTCACTTTTAAGGAAAGGGGTATACTACATATATTTGATATAGATGCAAACTTTTGATTTGAAATATACTAAGCAAATATTTATTTCCTCTAGATCCAGAAAATTTGGCGAGGCTATTATGTTCGGAAGTATATCCATAATTTTTATGCACTGAAGAAATATCTGGAAGCTGTTTCTGTGAATAACGAGCTTGTCAGGTAAAGATAAAAGCTCCCTGTGGTAAAGCATTAATTTCCTCTTTTTTTATTTGTAAAAAGTTTGTGGCACTAATTAAACTATTTCTTTGAGTGTAGGTTCCCCTTCATTATCACATATATATATCTATCAGTCATCATTCTCTTTATCCTATGCCTATTCATGTTGCACCACATTCTGTTCTCATTTACTTTGTTACGAATTCAGAATAATTTCTTTGAATTAATTAGGTGTTCTGGGTTTGTACTAGTTTAATAAAAATGGATTTGGCTCCTCACCTATGCTCAGAAATTATAGGTTATTATGCCCTAAATAGGGTTTGTTGAACTAGATTTTTTTTCCCCAGTATACATGAGCTAACCAAAAATTTCTTTTCATAATTTTTTTTAATATGGATTATTGGCAATGAATGCAAGGGCAGATTTGGATTTAAGTGTCATGCATGAGCCATACTATGAATATTAATTGGGAAAGATGCTGGTGTGGATACAGTGAAGCAGATTCTTTTCATAGTTACAGAAGAGAACCAATGTCCTGTCACATTTCTGTCTAGAACTGTTGTTGCTGTATGTTCTTACTCTGTTTCTCCTATCCATCCATTGTCTTTCCCCATACTTAAGCTGAAAGCTCTCTAAAATAGAGGTAATTATTTCCCTCTGGTGGATTTGATATCCTGATCCATGACCATTACTCAGATAACAGTGGAAATAAATAGATGAAATGCTGGGTGACCAGGATCATTACTCTCATTGTAAATGAAAGCTCTTGGACAAAATCCATGCGGTGTTTGCAGTTCAGAACATCCAAGACAAATCTTTGTTCTCTCAAACTTTGAAATATAAGGAAGTCTAGTAAACCAGTATTTCTGGAAATCTTGTCTAAATCATGTGTCAAAAACTGTTACATAAAGCAGCAAATGCAAGTTATACGTGAAAAAACCCAGTATTATCTAAGTTCTTTGTATGCTGGTTATTAATGATATTATTCTTCCAGAGTACAGCCGATCCTACGTCCTCTTTATCACAACATTATTGGTTGTGCATTACATTGTTACCTATAATGAGTCATATTGATAGTCACCTACCTCTCCCTCTGATCTCTCATTAGCATTCATTTAAGTGTATTCTGTGCAGAAAGTTAGGTCACCACTCAGCAAAACCAGATGTAAAATTTCTGTTATATCTTCAATGGTATCTTCTTGATCTGAAATCCTTGAAATATGCTCTCTTCTTGCAAAGGTAGAATCCTAGGAAAACTAGATCAAATCTCGGACAATAAGTGAAGCCATAACTTCTCTGGTTTAAAATCTATACAACTAGATGAACTGCAAAAACATAAACTCTGTTTGTAGTTGTTCTATCACTCTTCTCCATTTCCTGCCTAAATCTGGACCATGGCTCATAACTTGTTACTTGAATTGACCTTTGATGTGTGCCAACAAAAGATAGCAAGTGGTATTCCTGCTGCACTGTGAACATGGATTGGTTGGAGCTTTGTATTTTATTTCCTCACATCCACAAGAGATCTCTGCTGGGTATATCTAACTTTGGAGGACTACAATAATATTTGGTTTTCAGTACTTTGACAGGCTGATCAAATTCCCTAGTATTTAGTTTAGGTTATTAAAAACCATAAAGCCTATGCACTGCATAGATATTTTAACCAAGAAACACTTCTGTGCTCTTTAACAGGTAAGATGAGCAGTATGACTTCAGGTACATCAATTTGTGTCAATGAGTCTGTGTGAGTTTATACCTGGCAAATGATGTATTGATTTTTGCTAATTTGAGTTCTGTATTCCAGAGTTCACAGAAATACATGTCCTTCAGGTGAAAAAAAAATTTCATATTTTCAGTTTAAAAAAGTTAAAAATTAATTTTTGAGCTAATTTGGACAAATGGATCTTATTGTTTCAGTTTTTAAAATGCATGAGTTCCCCAGCGCAATCAAGAATCACTGCAGTAATCCCCTTACTGGGGTACGTTTGAAACCTAATATGTATATCACCTTCAACATTCTTCTTATGAAATCTAGCAGATGTTTTGTGAGGATTAGGTGTAGGCCCTCAGCCAAACAGATTTTTCCTGTCATTGGGCTAAGTTGCTGCCAACTGCTTTGGCCCCAAGGTGGCCCACTGTGTTTCATATGTGGAATACTGAGCCAGGTGGAGGAAAGATTCTCCTCATATTTTCATCAGCCATCACATTGTCTCTGTACAAGTATAACATCACTTTTCATAAAACATTTTTGCATGTAAAAATTGTTGCAACTGTGCACTGTAAAAAACACAAGGCATTATCAGAAATAGAAGGAATGAATTTATGAAATGGATGGGTTTTATTCCAACATGATATCATGGAAATTTACTTGTTGGTGTACAGAGGCACTAATACACCTGTGCACTCAGATTAGACTGCCTTTGGGTGTTTCACATCTGTAGAACAGCATAAGACAACACAACATGGAACATGATATAATGCATGAGAATACATGAAACTGGCCCCTGCCTCCCCACAAAAAAACCCAAAAGATATTTTTGATTTCAAAAATTTGTTTAAATTGTGTTCTTTTTAGAATTATAATGTAATTCTGAATGGAACTACACTGTACAGTTCTCTGTCTTAACTATTGTAGAAAAACTGACAGAGTTTTTATTTGTCAACACCTACCTAAAATCACATTGCAAATCCTTCTATCTCCCGGACACCAGAGCCAGGGTTTGTGCCTAATTTTCTCCTCTTTCATTAAGGAGGAGCCTATCAAACCATCTCTCACTCATTTCTAAGAGAAGCTTCAGAGGAAGTTGTCGTGAAACTTTGGACATTCTTTTAAGTTTCTTAAAAGAGTATCTTAGAAGAGTTATTGACCAAAGTTTGTTTCCTCCTCATTCCTCCTTTACCCTATTTTTTTTAAACAAAGGATACTTATTGTACTAAGTGGTTTTCTCAAGCAGTAGCCACATCTTTACCATTCAGCTTTAATACAAACCGTCCTTATTTAATAGCTGCCCTCATTTAGTAGCCAGACCTTTATCATTTGTCTTTACTGTGAAAACCCCAGGAGAAAGTAAACTTAATAGAAGCTGCCCCAGTTTAAAGCCATAGAGGGATATAATTAAGTTCAACAGAAATTGATTTAACAGAAATTGACCTAAAATATAATTAAATAATAATAGTCATATTATGTGTGAGTTTCCACTCACTTAACAGACTGGTTATGGCACTGTTAGACTTAACAGACTTAAGGCACTGTCTTTGCACAAACTGAAGACAACTCTTGGCTTTAGCTCCCAGACTGGCTAAATTCCTCCAGCATTCCTATTATTTCCCACTGCTACAGAACCACTAGGTCTGATAGCTGCTGGTTTCCCCATTAGAGCCCCTAGGACTTAGGTTGAGAAAGAATCCTTGAGAGATGGAAAAGAACAAATTTGAACCCTAAACTCTGTCAGCATAAGGACATACTCAGATTTTTCTTAACATTTGTACAGTTTGTCTTCAGTGTAGTGATGAAATGGGTTCATTAGTCCTGAGTTCTCTTTTTCCTAAAAAGATATGGGAAGTTTTTGATGAAGCAAGTAAGAAACTTGTTCTTAAATATTTATTTTACTTTATTTTGTTATTTAGATTTTAGTAATAAATCTTCATCTGTAGCATCCTTTTTTATTTAAGTACCAATATATACTGTATTCTATCTCAATATGGATTAGTTGAATGGTTTCATTTATAAATATATCCGTTAAAGTAAATTTCATTACTTTTCAGTGGAGTTAGTGTATTTAATTTTAAGCGAAAATATTTTCTTTTGAAACATTCTAAAAGCTACATTTACCATCTCCAAGAGCTGGTTAAATGGTTACAAGGGGAAATATGCCAAAAGCAATTAGCATAGGCTATAACTCCATATGATGCATTAGAATTTTGTTTTATGTGAAACAGTTTCCAGTCCATGATAAGCAAATGGACATCACTTCACATAAATTAGCATGCTGGTGCCATTATATCCGAAGAATTTATGGATGATGTCAGTTGCCCAACTGTGTGATTAACTTGCAGTTCTTTGCCTAAGGTTATCTACACACTGGCCTTTAAACTATAGTAAAGCAACTTTGCTATATGTCAGGTGTGCAAGTAGAGATAAGATTTTGGGATGTATTGCTCCATTTACTGATGAATGGCACCATTTAAATTTTTCCCTAGGCACAGAACTGGGTAAAGATAGCAGTATCAGAAAACTAACAAAGCAGTGGCAAAGTACTGCCATTGGGGTTCTTATGTAATCAAGGCAGGTAGTTCAGCTTTCTTGGCTACTGAATAAACATTGACTTAAAGGCAGCAAACTAAGGCCTGAGTCTACCTTTAATAAGCATCATAGTTTATGTAAATATTGTTGAGTTCATAAATCAGGAATTTCACACGCTTGGAGGATCAACACCAAATTCTTCTTTCCATTGTTGGCATTACTAGTGAGTGGCCCTGGAGAGTGTGGCTTTGATCCAAATTTGATTAGCTGTTCTATCAGCAGATTTAGTTTCACAGTCATTAAAACTTCTGTGTCTTCAAAACATGTCAGGGAAATGGATAATATAAAGTGATAAAAATCACTTCCTTGGCAATATGTACATTGACAAATCATTTGTGTGGCTTGATTTTTTATAATCCTAATGAAGAGTGAAATGAAAGAGTACTTACATGTTGCTGGTGATCTAATCCAATGTTTAGCTATTCTGTAAATACGCCTGAGAATGCAGTATGGAAAAAAGTAAAATTACCTATCTTATTCTTGATTACTAGACCATTACTGAAGTGTATCTTCTTTTAACATTGCAAGTACTTGGCTTCTTAAAACTTGCTAGGTGTAGCTATTTTCCATGGGGTGGGCTTGAAATAAATAATTTCTTGTCATAGTAATATGAGGAGAACTTGCTGAGCCTCCACCTGTCTATTCCTTTCTGATAAAGATAAGTCCAGCTGCTGGCCATTTTCTCAAGTGTCAAAGTGTTTTGAAGAATGTATATATTGCCTTATAATTCAATTAAAATGTTCCTCATCATTGACTGCAGAAGCAATTGATTCTGTAGCCTATTTTCAATTAGTGCCAAAGCCTTTCAGACAGGTCCTTAGAATTCTTGCAACAATAAAACCCTCATTTTTGTAATGTTGTCTTTCACTTGATGTTTAATTAACTACTTTATCTTCAACCCATCTTTTTTTTCTTGTCTTCAAAGATATGTAGAGGAAATGTGTTATGCTTTTTAACTTACTTACCTGTAATTTGAATTTTCTGAATGTAGAAGTATCCTGTCATCTTTCTCTGTGAGCTACAGAAATAGAGACAAGGGCCATGTATGCTTTCTCATATTTAAATATCAATTTGGAGTGGTAGGTCACATAATTTAAGACATCTATGTCTTTTCCAGAAGATTCTAGGCATAACTGCCGGATTTCTAGGAATCTTAAAACTGTAATTTACTGAGGATCCCAGAGTACTTCAGTAGCCACAAACCTGATGCTGTTGGGATAGGTAAGATGTAAAAAATAAGCTTTTGGTGTTGATAATGAAATTGAAATTAAGCGTATAAAGTTATAGAGCAGTCCATGGCCTGTTTTAACTCCATGGGAAAACACTATCTGAATTCAGTGAGGTTAAGGTAGGAACCATTATGTTTACACAGTAAGCTGAATTTCCAATACAGATTCAGCTCACGTGCCTCATGAGCCTTGTTCTGTCCATGCCTCTCTTGAGCAAGGGGTGGAAGCAGTCTTACCATGTTTTTAGCTAGTTCTGTGTAAATAGTTGAAGTTTTACAATGAACATGAACACTGTAACATAAGTCGCTGCTTAGACTGAAATCTTCATCAACATGAAGGCAATATTTACTCATGTATTTTTATATAGCACTAAACACACCATTGGGATCAACAGATTAAACATTAAACTTTATTTCACTTGTATCTGAACGTGTAGAAAGAAATCTGAGATCCCTGTGTACACTCATTGGACCAAACAATCTGTGGTGTAGATGATTAGTTTTGATTAAGGTGGAATGAAACAAGTGTGACAACATAGTATTGTAGAATAACAATAGTTCTATACCTGTGAGCTTTGAAGGTGCTGTAGTGTCTGGAGAGATTTTTAATTTTGTAAGATGTCTGTTAGAATTACTGACAGCTCATAAAACATTTTCTGTGGACAAAGACTGACTAATCTTAGCCTTTTAAACTGTCTCATAGAGACAGACTTCCCAGCCTCCTATTTTGTCTGAAGTAGGATCTTCACTGTGAAATAAGTAGAAAAGGGGAAGAGGTACTGTTTCATTAAGCTCTAACATATCATTGACTGTCAGGTAGGTCTTGTTATGCTGTCCATCCTCATTTAACTATCCCACAAGATCTCTTAATGAAGTTAAGCCCCAAGTTCACTCCAGTAATTCTGTGGCAAGAGTTTGTGCAATGTAACAATTCATCACTTGTCAGGAAGGCACTTTTAGTTTATACATTTAATAAGGGCATCCTCTAGCTTGGTTAATTAGAAGTGAACAGTTTGCATATTTACTAAATGCGGAGTGTCATTGCCACCACGGCCTATTGCCTACATGAATTATTTCTCTATCTGCAATAAACAGCTGGGTAATTATTACTGCCATAATCAGATAAATTCCCTCTGTAAGGCTTTTCTTACATGGCAATTCTTTGAACTCATCCAAAGCTGAACAAAATTTATGAACTCCAGCAGCTAGACCACTTTTTCATAGTGTAGTGTCCCTGCTCCCTATTTCAAGGACATGTAGACCATCATAAATATTGTGTAAATTAGGAGGATAAATATGATTACCTAAAGATTACATATTAATAAACTTGATTTTCAAAATATAATTTTCAGGTTGTAACTGATTACATTATAGCAGTTGTGGTTTATCTAATTGTAGAGTCATGACAGGCCATCTATATACAGGCTATATGAGGTTATCAGACAAGGGCTCTACCACTTGAAGACTAAAGACTCCTGAAGAAGTATATAAATATTTTTCATGTGCCATAGTCACTTTAGCTGTTTAGGTCATTAGAAGTATGACAAATTTTATATGCCGTTTACTCAACTGACTTAAAGCAGTTCTATTGTTATTAAAATAAGGTGATGGTTCCTTTTGTTGGGCTATTTTTGGCTTAATAATGAGGCATAAAATTTAAATGCATTCATTTATGTTTACGTAAGAAAATTAGGTATTTCTTTTATTTGTAGGAGCACTTTATATACAGTTATGTAACTAAGTTTGCTGTATGGTACCCAAGTATTCCAGCTCACATGTATCTGCAGGTACATCAGTGAGTACTTAATTTACACATATGGATTTTCCAGAACATGCTATAATTTAATAATATTATTTTTGAGATCTCCAAAGAAACAACAACAAGATAATTACCAAAAGACATGAATGTTATTTTTCTTAGCTGGCACACAACAGTCTATTTGATCTAACATCACTATTTTGTTTTAATCATAATGTAAGATACTGTGCCTGAGTGCTGCTAGAAAGTTGCCAGTTACTGTTCCCGTATTTCATAACTCTTTATCGAACAAGTAGCATTCCTCACAATTCAGCAAAATGCTCAGAGGTAGCAGAATGTTAAGGAAGGCCAAACAAAATAAAGTGGTCTTTGGCACTGCTCTACCCAGTGAAAGGCTTTTGAGATTAGACTCCCTTTATCATTTCCCATTTATGTCAGAGAAATAGAAACTACAGCAGTGAAGATCTTTAAAATGGGCCACATCACAGTTGTTTTTGTTGTTGGGACTGTGGTGACTATGCACTGCATTTTTACAAGTTCATGATTTAATTTTTGTCTGAGGATGTAAAGGCTTATTGATCTTTCTTTGGCATTTAATATTTTTGTACAGTGGAAAATTACAGTCCTTTGCTTAATATTGGTGTATTCTATAATGTCTCATGAGATATCATAGAATTGCATAAGATGAAAAGCAGTATGCAGTGTCTCAGGAGCACTTTTTTATTTCATTTTAAAGGAAAAATATCCAAAATGGAAAAAAAAAAAGGATCAAAAATTGTCTTAGTTAATTGGTTTTTGATTTTCTAAATCGTTATAAATAGACTGTTCTGTTATCTAAGGAGAGTTAAGTCTCTGAAGTGGTCACTCAGAGAAGGAAACAGAAAAACTATTTGTCTAGAATATTTGTGTAGAACAGTAGTGCGTAATTACAGAAAAGTGTTGATTTTTTGTTATAGTAATAATGAAAACAGTGTTATTTGGAATCAGATGATCCTGTCTAACTTCAGATCTATCACCAATATGATGTCTATCAATATCCAATTTATAGCAGTACCTGTAAAAAGACCATTAAGCTTTGACTGAACAGTCTAGTCTTGATTTAATGGCATCAAAAGATAGTAAATACCCTTTTTATTCTAATTCCGGAGTTAATTACCTTTGGTGTGCAAAGTATATCCCATATTTCCTCACTGAAATAGTTTCATTTATCTTTGAACCGTTCCTTCTTGTTATATTCAGCTCTATTAGACTGAAAACTCTGTGCTAGACATAAACAATGGAGATCATTGAAAGATGTTGTCTCTGCTTCAGATAATTTTTGTTACCATTTTGGACAGGTTTTCAAATGTCCTTTAAAATACTATCAGCATCAGAACTCAGCACAGTTACAATGACTAGGAAATTAAAAAAATTCTTTTTTCCTTCTGTTGTATTGTCAGTTTATGCATTTTGATCACATGAAAGAGCATCTTCATATCTATGAATCCTGCTTGGAATACCTCCTTTAAAAGCCATAATTGTTCATATTGTGGGCATGACTTTTCTTAAATTGTGAGAAACTTTTACTTATTATTATATCCCTTTCAAATTCCTCAGAGTCTTCACCGTGTAGGGATAATTGCAGGAGTCCATTAAGTGGTTTATCCTTGATAGTAAAGCTAAATTCTGATGTTTTACCTTCAACTTCACAGTTCCTGCTACCTTCAAACCAAATCAAACAACGAAGTGTTTTAAGAAATCAACATTTTCCATCTCTCTTCTCCAAGTGGGCTATTCTTTTCTTGTCCAATTAACTGCTTGCTAAATGTTTACAGCCTCATGTAACAAACTGATTTGTTATTTCAGCTTGCATGGCACCCAAAATGATGCAGCACTCATTTGCCTACTTGTACTTGGTGATGAGAGGCCTCAGAACCATCTGCAGCATTGTGCTTGGCCCCTCAGGAAAAGATTTAGTACTCTGACCAGAAGATTATGTGCTTAGTTATAGACTATAGAATATATTTTTTGGATGTACTCTTTAGGCATGTATAATTGGATGTCAAAATCTATAATTAAATGTAGTCTCATTAATTAGGTAGAACCAAAATTTCAGAGAATAGACTTTAATTCCAAGCGTAATTTCTTGCATGGTACACTAAAAACACCTGATTTTTTTTCTGGTGTTGATTACTTCAAAGTTTTCAAGACAGTAAGAGAGAAGATTTCCTAACACTACTGAAAATTGGGATCTAGTAGATATTTTCAGTTTGGCAATGAGCCACTGCTGTGAAATCACAAACTTACAAGTAGCACTGCTCTTTTAAAAAAAGAGTCAGATCTCTCCCAAAATAATTAAAATTGCTATGTAATAAAAATTATTCATTTGCTATGTCTTTCATAATGTTTTATGCTTCAATAAAAATGGCATCATAGATGCTCAAGTGGTAGCAGCATTCCATGAATATGAAATTGAGAAAACCATGAGGTACCACAAAAACCACTATGAAGTTGTGGGTCTTGGCATTACTGCTCTGCTATACGTAATAGGTCATTACATAAAAGCTCTCCCTGCCTTGCTGTTGTAAAACCTGTTTAATGTGGACTGAGTGTACCACTTTATTTACAAATGCGTGCTGACTTTTATGTGAAAGTAAGTGAGAGATGTGAGTTAGTGAGCAGACCTCAGTCAAATTGTTTCATAATACTCTGAGAAGGAAAATCAACTTAGCTGATGACCTTTAGAAGCTGTAACGCCATGTTTGCTTTCTAAATCACATAATGTTGAATATTGTAAATGTTGCCAAGTACTGTATATTAAAGTAAAGGAAGTACAGATATGTCTACATTGTACTGCACTGCAGCAGAGAGATAACAGTTAGCTTAAATGAGTTCATTCTAGTACTGGGAACAGCTTAACTCTAGCAAACCAGCGCAGTGAGCCTTCCTCTAGTTATTACTGTGCAGATGGTAGCATATATAGTCTTCTGGGAATTGCAGTGCCAAAAGATAACAGATACTTTCACATGACATTCACTAGAAAACTTCCAATGGTATTTGGCTCTGGTTAGACATCCTCTTTTATACATTGCAGGAAAAAATTAGGAACATGACTGCTCTCTTAGCAGCTTAGCACTGACACTGTGCTAAAAATGACCACTGCTGCTAAACTGCTGTCAGAATAAATTGTGCTGGGGCTTTGTTATCCATTCTGGGTCAGATCGGCTTTGTTACCCTCAAATATGAATTTCACTGTTTAAGCTAATCACCAAATACTAATTTCACTATTGAAGCTAATCAATCAGGCTGATTTTTCATGAAGGGGTCAATAGCAAACAGACATTGAGTGAGAACAATTTTCCTGTTGTTAGGATTTTCAGTATAGACCTGGGCATAAATAAAGCTGAACCGTTATACTTGGATCTGGTTCCTCTGCCAACAGAAGCTTTGGTGTTGAGTTACTCTTATGCCACGTCCATAATGGGTGGGGTTTACATTTTAATTAAATCAAAATAATTAAGTTGAAAAATCATTGTTTAGATTGGATCTTTCACAAATTTTTTTTTAACTTCTCTGCTGCCAATGAGGACAAAGTAAATTTGCCTTAAGGAGATATATACACAAGGCAAAAACATTTGGACCAAGAAGTTTTCATGTTTTGAGAAAATAGGCTAATCTTAAGAGATTATACATGACAAAAAATCAGGTTTTTAGTATATGTGAGAAAATATTCTGTGTGAGCTGTTATTGAAATATTAATTAGAAGATTCTGCATAATGGATTAGGAAAATACTCAGGTTTTAGTTCTAAGCTGCCTCTGCAATCAGTAGCTTGAAAGGCTGTTGCACTCTCTTGAGTAACTGTGCAGCAGTGGAAATTGGAAGGATAAGAAGGATGCATCAGTCTGTTCTTCCCTATCGTCTGGTACACGCTGCGCCCTGATCTCCTGATCTGCACAAGGCATTCACTCACTGTGTGCCCTTCTCCACCATGTTCATCACACTTCCTGCACTGTGTATTGATCACTGTGGACCTTGACAGTGGGACTGGTATGTCACTTAATTCCATTGGCACTGTACGCAGTGTGATTAAGGGGAGATGGACAGATTATGTGCTGCTATGCACAAATTATAATGGGATTTTAAGGCGTTATCAATTTATTTCTGTAAAATTAATAATGATGGGTACTTTCATTATTAGGTGTTTTCACATGCCTACACATTGGCTTTATTTATTCTAATTTTTTTCATTTTAAGGAGTCATTTTTCCTGTTCAATGCACTGCAATGATGTTCTCTGCAGAGCAATAATATTCCTCCAGATCTTGAAAAGAGTGTCATGATTAATTTGCTGAATGGATTAATGTAAACATTCACATTTGAAATTAGTAAAAATTTTGGACATCTATTTGTGGTCGATCTCGTAGGCAGTAAGATACCTTGTACCACTAATAACTGACTGCCCCTTTGAGCATCTATCTAACTGCAACTTGAGACCAAATATTTTCGTCAAGGAATTCTGTCAGGATACACACAGGACTACACATCAAGGTAGACAGAAGAAGAGAGTTATAGAGCTGCCCTGTTTTGCTTAGTAAATCTGAACAGGTTCTTTCATAAAATCAGAAAAAGGTCAAGGATGACCAAGCTGTCTGATGGTAAATTGCTAACTTAAGTCTGTAATATGTGTGTTCTGTTCAAACTTTGCCTTCAAACTACAGAATTCTCTAAACTATTTTTACATCCTAGGCTGGTCTATAGATATTTTTCACTGTTTTCCTAAATTTAATCGATTAAGACAAACGATATTATCATGGCAGGTTATATTCCATTCTCACCTACACCAATGTGATGTAAAATCAAGTGGTGTGCAGTGGTATACCAAAAATTATTCTCTCACTAATTTTATTTTAACTTCCATATTCTGTATTTGAGCAGGAGAATGATATATAGTCAGGAAGATTAAATAGATTTAGGTTATCTCCTCGTATGCTAAGGTTGCCTACTGCCTCTGGTGCAGGAATTTTATGATTTGGTGTCTGTTGTGATTGAACTGCTTAAAATCACAATAACCAAATACTTTTTCTGGATACTCTAGGCAGCTATACTAATTATTTGTTTTTATTGATACCCTTTCTTTTAGGTAATATAATAATTTTATAATATTATTTGGCTAAAGGATCACAGAATGACAGCAGAAATGTGAACAGAATGCAATAGTTTGAGAAACTTAATAAATGTAGGTCAGTGTGAATTTGTAAAGTGATGCAGTTCTATGCAGCATTATTAAAATCTGTATATTACTGAAATCATCACTTGAAGACCTTTCCAAAAGTGCCAGGAACAATATTATGTGTGTATTTTTAACCTTTATACAGACAGCAGGAGCACTGTCAACTGAATTTGCATCTCATAGCAGGAACCAACACCATTGCCTACTGCATAATGAAGAATCAGAATAACAATAAGTTACCTTGTCAGATGGAATTTTTTTATTTTTGAACCATATAGAGCAAGTAATTTTATCATTAACAATTCAGTAGCTACTTAACAGATTTGTTACACAAGATCATTTTTAATTGTGGGTTTTGAGCACATATGTTGATAATCCTAGGCCTATTTTCAAAGGCATGAAACATTCCCTATGACAAGAACACACTTGGTGTTAGCCAGTATATTCATGTTTTTAGTAAAAAACTGCATCCTAAAATTGGAGTAGTAAACATGGATATTCTTTTGATTTGTTTGATAATTTTCAGATCATGATAAGACATTACATTTGTTAAAATATCCACATATTTCCTCTACAAAGCTATTCCATAAAAATCTGTGTGGAAGAAAGTCTGATTGGACTAAGCTTTCATGGTAAGCCAGGTTTGTAGGAAGGTGCAACAGATGCTGTTGATATATTGAGATAGGCTTTAAGATAAAGAAAAGGTTATGTGCTAAAATAATTACCCAATTTTTGAGTTATAACATTTTAATAAGCTGAACTATTCCAGCTATGAACCATGCAACAGACAGATCGCTTACAGAAATAGAACAAGATTATCAAATAACCTAAAACATGTTTAGCATTTACAGAACTCCTTTTCTTCTGAAAAAATTATTGAAGCATTAAAAAAGCAGGCCAAACAATTTACCTTCTCCCACTTCACACTGAACCAGGAAAGGTTCGTCCTGGAGTAAATTTAGTCCAGAATCCACAGAGGGTCATCACAGCTGGTATTCATAATGTCACAGAGGTGATACCTAGATATCCCAAGAAATGATTGCTCAATGAACCCATCATATTTGTGAACAAAGAGAAGGCTGGCAAGAAGTGTATGGATTTAATAAAAAAATAATTTAATTTCAACTGATTTCCTATTGACTTTAATGGAATTTGGATTTACTGTCTCTGGGAAGGCCTACATGCAGAAGGTCCCAAGCATGAAACTTCCCAGTGAACACATTTCCATGTTAGCTATGTGGGACCATAGCTCCATTTGGAAGGCTAAGTTTATGTCTTTAGTATCACTTATCCTTCTACACATTATTCTGTATGGTAACAGTGAAACCCCTGCACAGTGCATGACATGTTAGTATTAATCTGCTAATGTGTGAAATAGTATATTCATATCTAACTGCTTTAGATTCTCTGCTTTTGTTGCTCCTTTTCAAATGCTTGAAAATATGGTAAAAGAGATGAAAGCTTCAGGTTCAAATAGCTTTAAAATAAATCTATATTTATGCTAAAATCTGTTTCCAGTCAAGCAATATTTGGACTGCACATACCACTTATTTTGTACTGCCTCTCAGGAGAGAATCATCCTGGGAGCTATTATCCCTGTGACAGAATTGTCTGCATGTTCTGTACAGCTGTACAGGGCAGCATAATGCCTGATAGAGATACTTTGGAACAACTGACAAAAATGTGTAGGCTGCAAAAGTATGCTGAAAATTATTTGTAACTGCTTAAAAGATCTCAAACTTTTACATGGACTGTGGTACAAATATTACTGAGGGTATATGATAATCAGGAATGATCAAGATGATTTGGATGATAGCACTGTCTAAAAAGATCATGAATTACGTTGAACTTCAACAAGTACCTTAGACTTCATTTAATTTCAGCAGATAATGATTATTAATAATTTATTCAAAGAAATCTGGTAAATTCCCATTGATGACAATGGGATCCTGTTATTGTTTTTGGAATACAAATCTATGTTTTTGACATTATTTGTGGGTTTTTATCACCAGTCGTGTTCTAAACCAAAAAGCCTCCCTATTCACTGTTAGAAAGAAGTACCTCAGTATATAAGAACATGAATAGACTGTAGTAATATGCTGATTATTGTTTTATCAGATGTAGATAGGGGTACTAAAGCTGAATAGAGAGCTCTGTAATCTGAAACACACATATTACAGACTTAAGTTAGCAAAATAGTATTAAATATGTAAACCACAGATCATACACTCTGATATTGAAGGTAAAGAGGCATAAAATAAAAGAAGAAAGTTGATACTATATATATTGTCTATTGATTCATTTGTTTGTGATTGATGGATATAGAACAAAGAGTTTCCTAGTAAAAAAATGCTTATGTACCTACATGTAGCAACTCTGAAATCTGTACCTTGAGGACAAAGAAAGGTCGCCAATCTCTCCAACTCCTAGTTCTTTGTCAAAAATGGACACAGTTAATGAGGTTTGTTTGGTACAGCACAAATTCTCAGACACAGATAGAGATCCTTTCAATGGAAACAAATTTGTTTGGCTTTACCAGGTTACTTAGCGATTAATAATAGCCTTGAGATGCAGGTCAGAAAGGTCATCGTCCCTGCTTGCCAACACAATCTAAAATGTGCAGCTACTCCGGCTCTGCAGGCTTTGAGGCCCCGGAATGCTATGCATAAAGTAAAACAGGCTATTTTCCAACTTCTTTTTTCATATTAATAAGCAATTTTCAAGAGAAGGGTGGCAAAATGGGGGCCATGCCACTCTAAGTAATTCATTTATTTTGCAATTTAATCTTATGTTGGAAAAAAATTACACTGCTGCAAAAGCATAGCATGGTGATTTTTAAACGTCAGTGTGCTTCATAAGTAACCTTGTATGAAATATTGTATTAGCAGCCTTTAACAGTAAACTGCAACAAAAATATTTTCAGATATTCAAAAATACCTATGCATCTTTTCTGATCTGTATTTCCTTTCCATTCTATTTTTCTTTTACACTTAATTTTTTTTTAATTACTTAATACTTTAATTATTTTAGTTGATAAAATCTTGGAAGATAGCATGAAACAAATAAAAGTTCTACATTGAAACTTGTATTTAAGAATATGATTTCATAGTGTTCATATTTATAAAGCAATTATTGTTTTTTCATGTATTTTGATGAACCAATTTAATGATAATCAAAATATTAAGAGTAAGTCTGAGTCACAATCTTAAAAAACAGTTTTGGGAGCAATATGACTTTTCCATGGGATTATTCATATCAGTGAACCTATCCATGTGCATACTTTGATGTGATTTGATACACGTCCTCACAGTGTCTTATTTGGTGCTCCTTGAAACATCTGAGACTGTTAATGTGGACCTCTCTAAATAATCAGTTTTACAGGAATATTTGAATCATCCAGTTACATGAATAGTATTTTTTCTTTTTGTTTTACTGTATATACACATACTAAAAGACATAAAGACTAGAATTTACTCACCTCATTACCTTTTTAGCAATCTAAATGCTTGACTGAATATGCTTGGTGTCTTTGGGACACAGGTTAATTTGAACTAGCCATTTTGTAATAACAAAAATAACAAGTGTTAATCAAACTAACCTTTTTTAACTGGGTCAAAAAATTCTCAACACGTGCACTGTATACAATAGCACAGAATTTTGTTCCTTATAGAACATTAATTCACTCTACTGTTTGCATAATTTATGGCAAGCCTGACTCTGTGAAAAAAAAGAGCTGTTGAGGAGGAAGTCTATGCCCATTTTCTGTTCAAGTTTTCCTCTAAACACTCAGTTGAAATCATGATTTTTCTCCATTCTTTGAAACCTGGTATTAGGCATAGTTCCATATTTCTTTTATGATGAGAGGGTTTTTTGCACAGACTCACCTTGAGATGACTCTGTGTATTTACACACCTCTGTCATGCAGTGCTTCATGAAGCAGTTCAATTCCTGGTTCTGGTGGTGGCCCATACAGTTCCCATCAAACCAGAGCACAAATGACCTGTGCAAGAAGCCCAGTGCCACAGAAACTCCTCTTAAGGACAATGTTGCATGAAAGGTTCGCATCCAGTTTTCCTCTGTGCCTACTTCCTCAACCTTACAAAGGGCTCAAGGATCCAGGAGTGAATATAATCTCTTAGCCTATGTCTGCTCATATCCTCTCTCATTCCATAAAATCTCCCCTGACTACAGATCAGGAGATGTTGCAAGGTACTAGCTGAAACATAAGTGAACAACCTTTATTTATATTATAATAGCTTCCACTTAGAGAAATTCAAAGTAAAATAACACTTAAAGGCAAATAAAAGGACTTACATGATTACTATTTTATCAGGCTGTAGGCAATATGAACCTGTATACTGTTCCTACATTTGATCACTTTAATCCTGTTTCTTCACTGTTATATCCATGTAGTATCCTGCTGCTGTGGAACTGAAAGAACAGTAATTTTACATTCCAGGGGTGTCAGTATACTGCTAATATATAAGAACAGAACACTGTGAAGCTATGAAAGGGTTAAAGTAAAATAGAACACTAGCACATCTTTTGTCATTATAATGTAGTTAGCAGATTTATTTTATTACAGGAGTGAGCTTCAAGAGTACGCAGAAATGAGGGAAGATGAAGAGAAAATCAAAGACCTGGAAAAGAAAGAAAAGGAAAAGAAATACCAAGCCCGAAAGATGCATTACCTCCTTAGCACTAAGAAGGTTGGTAGACTTGTCCCTGACAGCTCATGCAAACCACTTGGGCCCCCAGCCTGACAGAGATAAACTAGCAGGCTGAATGGGACATGACTTGTTGAAAAGATATCACAAAGACACTACTTCGAGTTCAATTTAGTGCTTTTCTATAGGCAAGAGCAGGTACCATGACTATTCTGTGACAGTAGCTCATAGAGGCAGCATCAGCACTGCTGGCAGAAAGAGCCCAAGTCAGCAGTTTGATCTGCCACTGTGATAACACAACATGAAGGGCATAACCTCGCTTTAAAAACTCATTTTGACTGGCTTATTGTTGTGTTGTTGCACTTGTCAAGAACTAACAAGTTATTAAGCTGAGAAGGGATTTCATTTTTTTCCCCCTTTTTTAATTGAGCTAATGCTTGGGTTGGTGCAGTGTTCTGCTTGTTTTTAGGATAGATTGTAAATGTAGGTTTTCAGATAGAGCTTTTCTTACAAATTCCTGAATCAGCTTATTTAGCATGATTGTTTTCACTCAAAAATGCCTCATAAATATTAAATATTTATTATTAATTTATTTTGTATTGGTATTACCGGTATATTTTTCCAAGCTTTCTTATGCAAGCTGCTTTAAACAGACAGGTAAATGTGCCAGTAGATATATCTTATGTAAAATTGATATGCTTGGTAAAGCTTCTGGGTTTGCCTTTTTTTTAGTCCCCTCTTGTAAACTTTCATAAAAAAATAAAGGGATATCATCTCCATAAGTGTTTGGTGACTGGTTGTTCTTCATATGGATATTGAATGAATGTGAAATATTAGTATGAACTAAATGCCTGTTTTTTGTAAGTTGTTAATTATAATCTATGTTTAAGAACTGCTAATCCTAAAGAATGCAGGGAAAATACCATTACACTTAATGACAAAATATTTAATCTTCCCTTCTGTTTGGGAATTATCTGTGATTGATCCTGTAGATAGAAATGTGATTTGATTAACTGGATATCAGTTATGAAAACTCGATGTACAAATCAAGTTTAGGTAATTTTTTTAAAAAAGCATAGTATAATAGAAGTAAAAAAATTATCATAAAAAGTTTTCTCTGTGGCTATTAGACAAGGAAGCTAGTTAATGACTGAAATTAGCTCACTATTATTTTTCCACATATAGGTCTAAGATATTAAGAATAATCTGCATAGTATTTTATATTGTTTTAAAATGTAGAAAATTGGGAATTCTTATTTTGGACAGTGCAATTCATATAAACACATGCATAAACATTAATATGCTTACCTGGAGTACAAAAATTGTTGGGTTGAAGACACTGTGTGACTTCAACATTGTGTGACACAACTTCATTGTGTGTCTAGTAAGATTTCAGTAAGCTCAGGTCAGCTCTAATGATACAAGCTTAGCAAGCAGTAACACTTTTTAAGGAGTGGCATCCTTTTAGCCATCCACCTGGAGGACTGCTGGTAGAGGGCAGCAGTAACTGTTATGTTCTGATGAATTTGGGTTACTAATTTTACAGATATAGAATTTAGCTAGCAGTGTTTTTAGCTAGCAGAACAAAAAAAAATGCTTGGTTTTGCTTGCTGAGGTTGTTTGTGAACACTGAGACTCAGAGCCCACAGAATTTTTTCTCTGTCACAGAACTGAGCTCCAAGAGCTGTCTTGTTTTGCAGGCAATATTTCAAAACGTAAGTAAGTGTAAATCAATGCAAAACCTACAGACAACATGAAAACGAGCAAAGATATATTTGAAGTTAACTCCTTACTGAAGTCAAAGTCTGTATTCCACAATTGCACATGGTTTTAGAATTTGGTATCATCTTGCTAACATACAGTGCAAATCTTTTCCATGCAGAATTTACTGGTTTGATGCTCTATGCCTGACATTTTCCTCTCTAACTGTCTGGTCTTCTGATCTGACTGCAGCTACATCTTGCTGTGTTCAAAGAATAGTTAATTGCATTACTGAGCAAGGACCATTCATGTCTCAGTAAAACAGGCAGCAAAACTCAACATTTCTGAGTGAGTTAAGAAAAATATCATTTGTAAGCAGGGCTCATAGGGAATGAAAAGAGGGCACTGATGAGCTGGATTTATTGTAGAGTCATGCATTACCTAAAGCACAGTAAGTTATAGCGACCACCTGCCAAAATTTGTTTCTCTTCCCCTTCCTGCCATACATAATGAGGTTCAGTGATGGGGCTGAGGCAACTCATGCACCAAGGCTACAGGTGTTCAGGCAGGTTATATTGCAAAATCTGTATTTGCAATAATTGTTTCTAATATATACTCTAGTTTGGAATATTTTTGTTTTAATACAGGCAAAAAGGGTGAGAAAAGGGTGTTTACCTATTGACAGAAAAGAATTAAGGAGTTGTTGCTCCTCAGTTTTTGCAGAGAAAGGCATGTCAAGTTTCATTCTTCTCGCCCTGGAAGCTAAAGCCCACTACGTCTCAAAGTTGCATATCTACATATCTACATACATATATCTGTACCTTTATCTATATCTATGTCTATATACAAGGTGTGCCCCTTCCTAATTGCTAACATTTCAAGAAGTAAAGCAGAAGAATGTGAGTGTCAGGAATGTGCAGGGGTGTCTGGTATGGATGTAATAGCATGGCCTATGATTAAGTCAATATTTTGTCCTTTTCATGAATTAACTTGCTTTTCAAGCATTTATTTCTTTCGTAAACTGTTACCTTTATGAAGACAAACCACTTTCTGGTTGCTTATTGCAAGAGATTTCAATGTAAAATACACCAAGAAATAAATCTATGAAGTGGCAACTTTGGGACTTCCAAATCAAATTCAGTTCTAAAAATAAGATTCTCTGTATTTCAGGTTTTAAAATTTTTATATAATACAATCCTTTTCTTATGTGTTTTTTACCTTATAAGTCTGATAAATTTTGACTTTATGATGAACATAATAAAAACTGTGTTTAACAAGTCTTTGTCTTGGTTAAGAATATTTCTTTTCATTTCCTATTGGTAATACAATTTATTCTCATCATTTTGACCTGCTTTATCATGAAATAAATTGTGATTTCTTATTGAGACATGAAACTTACAATAAATAAGTTTTTCTTATTAGTCCAGAATCACTGTATGCTATTTCCACTACAGTGGTAATGATATTTTTTTTTTCAAATTGTCATTAATAAATGAACTACTATTAAATGTGGTTTTGCATTATAAACATGTTTACCTATGCAGATTATTATTCTATATCCCTGTAGTTCCCCTTTCTGTATTAACAACCTTCACTCTAATTGAATAGGTTCTTACTTCTGCTCTTTGTCATCTTTTCAAGGCCAGCATTTGCAGTAAGGGCCATCCCCTGCCAAGTGCTGACAAACGACCTTTGAAGTCAACAACGGAGAGAAGCACTGAATACATTCATGGCACTTTGTAGAAATGGGGACCAAGAGCCCACTTGTGTTGAAATGCGTGGTTGCATGATTCCTATCACTGGCATTTCCAACCTTCCAAGACATTCTGTGGTTGGTTTTTGTCTTATAATGGTGATTAGAGTGAGGAGTATGACAGTCTAAATCCAGAGATCCAGTATCGAGCTAGAATGCAGAGCTGTGTTGTTTTAAGCATCTGCTGACAGAGCAAGCAGCAATGCTGAGGTGATTCAGCGAGTGGGAGCAGGTGCATCAGCACCTGCAAATCTACAGTGGGATGGGAAGCAGAAGCCAGTGGTAACTGAAATACAGAGCAGAAGTGATGTCTTCTAAAGTATTGAGCTCAGGAAAAGAGCCCTATGGAAACAGTGTTCCAAGTGCCAGAGCTGAAAAGGCCTTCTGCTATTACAGTTTTTCCTGTCACTGAAAAAAGGATTGGAGAATCAGCAGAGCAACAGATCTTTTTCCTTCATAGTTTTTTACTGTTATGGCAAACAGTTCTGGGTGAAGTAAAAGAGAATTTTAATTCTCTTTTCTTCATTTCTTCTGTTTCTAAACAGATAACCACAATTACTTTTTGTCAGGCAAAATACATGTACAACCAGTCCAGGAAGCCAAATTTCTTTTGGTCTGCAAAAGCTTGAGAGCTTTGTCACACAATTGCAGAACGTATTTGTACATTGTTGATAGTGTGATATTATACATGTATCACTTAAGCTTATCATTGCTGTGGCTGGTGGACTGAGTCACACACAGCCTCATTTCTAAACCTGGACCTCCTGCTCTGTGATAAATCATGCTGAGAGTAGATGAGCTAATGCTGGTCCTCTCTTCTCTGCGAGTTCTGTTCTGTCTGAATGCTTTAACTACTAAGACCTTAGAAAAATTAATCATGCTGTTACATGTGTATGTCTACTCTTGATTTTTGTATAGCATCTTCTTTCTGTTAGCCTCTGACCAATTAGAAGACCTGACTGAGTCAGACTCCTCTGGGCCAGCATCCTGTCTTTGACAGTGGCCAACAGCATGGCCTTGGGAAGAGGTATAAAATGGAGCAATAGGGCAATATAATTACTGTCAAGAATATTCTCTCAGTTTCCAGCAAACAGTAGTTGAAGGACTTGTAGTTCTTAGTTGTACAACTTTCTATTTTTGTAATATTTTGTAATATTTAGATGTTCTTTTTTTGCCTCTGTATTTATTCTGTATTCCTGCCTCTTTTAATACCCAGAGCAGAAATAACCTAGACAGGGAGAGTGGGTTAAGAGATCTAATAATGCTCTCTGAGGAGGAAAGAAATGTTTGCTCTGAGTTACTCTCAAGTGAGTAACAGTGAAAAGTTCTAATGTCAGCAATGAGAACCAAGTTTTTCCATTTTTACTCCCTCTGTGTATCTCCATAAATTCCACTTAAGTTTAGTTAAGGAATTAAAAATATGCCCAAATTTTTCATGTTTTCCATGTTTTGTTCTAAGACCAGTTTCATTTTGATTTTCTGTATTTATTGTAAATCTTAAAATATCACTTCTATTGTTTCCATATTTATTTAGCATTTGTCAGTTCCTGGAGTAAAATATTTTAAATTCAAATTCTATTCAATGCTAAAGTATACTTTTATTAAATTTTTCCTGTCAACAGAGATGGCAATTCATAAACCTTACACTGACTGCCTTTGTCCCCTTGTCATATTACTGGAAATCAGGAGTTAATTCTGTTGAAGTTACTGCACTTATTCAGGCCTAAATGTCTAATGTTCTAAGTGAGAAAGAAAAAAGGCCACAAAATCCTTCCTGGAGCAGGTTAATGAATATTCAGGAGACACAACTGATTAATATGCTTCTAACCTAATGTACTGTCCTGTAAGAACTTGAAAAACAATTGGTCTAAAATGACACAGTTTGACATCCACTCTGTCTCTGGACAGCTGGCAGTTTTATTCTTATAAAGGTGAGGACTCAGTGGATAAAGCCCCAGCCTTTGATCTTCAGATCTACAGTTTAAGAGACAAGGCTGCAAGTTTGGTCGTTTGAGCTTAGTCCCGAGTGAACAGTCCACATCACAAAATGATTATACATAATTTGTTACTATTGGCAGTGTCTGTTCAGGAAAGGCCAAGGACTGAGCTAGCATGAAGAATGAATTAGCTCTTACCTTTTACGTTTTATTTCCTCCCTCTTTACTCTTGTAATTTTATTATCCTGTCTCTAAAACATTCAGGGGATGAAATTATCCTTCATTATAAGTACTAATACTTCCTGAAGATGAACTAAAATAGTCAATCTTTTTTTTAATTCTAGGTGCCCCAATCAATGAACATCTCCACCTATCCATGGGTGTTTAGTATCCACTCATCACTTCTCTGCCAAGTAGTCAGATGTTTCTGAGTACTTTCCAAAGCTTGTACTGTTAAGAATCTTATTTAAATTAAAGAGGAGAAAGTGAGTTTTCTTAGTTCTCAGGCAGGGTTGCAGCTACATTTAAATTGCATTTGCATGTGAGGCACTTCATGGTGCAGTGTTCTGTTTTAATAAAATATTATTTCCAAAGGGTTTACAATTTACATTACATCCTTCTGACAGCACTTGTGACAGGTATGTTTGATCAGCAAGCTTTCCTTGTGTATTCACTTCCCATTGGATGCCAGATGTATCAATCTATTCACAGGTATTCACGCTAGGAACATCATTCCAATCTTGTGCCTCGTGGGGCACTGACCACACCATCTCAATTCACTTGGAAGTGATCTCAGTTCTTGTTGCTTAAAGGTTCTGTCAGAAAGAAGGACAAAGTAAGGTAAACTGAAAGAAGGCAGTAACCAAGGTGTTCGTGATTCTGAAAGACATTATATCTGAACAATAGCTCTAAATTCCAAAAATGACCTTTAAGTGATTTGCACATACAATCTAAAATCTCTAGTTCTCTTAGAATCTGAGTCCAGCTCTTGCTCTTAGGGACAACTAACCTTGGGGACACTCAGGACTGTAATTCTGCTACTCAGCACAGTATCATGGTGATGTAAAAAAGAAGGAAAGAGCTGGAAGCCAAAATACACCTCCAGAATCTATCTGGTATGCATGCTGCCAAAATAATTCAGTGACAAAATTTATAATTTCTATAGGTTTTCCAATTTTGCTCATACTCTTTTCAATCAGAAATTTTTGTTCTCTGAGAAATAATGGTTATCTCCCTAGGGAAGGGCAGTCAAAGCCAAAATTAAGATAGTAAGCATGATGATCTTCATTCCCAGAGAAGGATAACTATGGTTAGAGGATGGAGGAAGTGCTATCTGCTGACACCATAACCTATCTCCTATGCAAAATCCATGGCTATGAACCAAGTCAGATGTATTTCTTCCCAGTGTGAGTGAACAGAACTCCCCTCCCATTCACCCTGCTCTTAAGTCTCAGCCTAGCACAAGTAGTAAGTGAAAGTATTTCCAACAGAAATCAATTATTTCTCCTTTTGTCCCACTTCCCAGAAAACAAGATACTCACTTCCTATTCCATAAAGATAGTCAGTGAATGAACTTTTAAGCATTATCTATGACAGTATTGTAAACTCTATTTTTCCTAAAGCCTGCCTGTTATAAAATCATTTCAGTTTTTTTGATAACTGGTTAACTGTTCAAAGAAATGGGACTTTACACAAAAAAAAAAATCCTCTCTCATTAGAAAGAGCTTAACACACAATAAAATATAAAGTTTGAGTGCTGTTTTCTGATTGACCCTATGCAAGCTTAGTTTTTAAAGGTATGTCCATGCAGACATGGCAATATTTCTCAGAGCTCCTTCTAAATAGCTTGTTACTGGCCATATCGCACAAAGCTTGATATTATAGCACAGTGACATCTCTCTATCCAACATGCATTATAGCATTGAGCATTTCAGCTTTAGTCATTTAAAAATGCACTGGCTAGAAGGTCCCTGCACTTAAACTGTCTTTTTCAGCATCTGAATTGCATAATCCCTCTTTGTGTGGATTTTTTCTAGACAACAAACTTCTTGCTCAATTCCTGTGGGTAGAATTAATGGCAGAGTTTAAAGGACAAGCTGTGTGATCTATCAAAAAGTGTACATGCTGAGATCTTAGAAAAACATGAACACATTTTGTGTATTACTGTCAATTGGGGTGGCAAAAGGGTTGGATTGCTGCAGGGTGAGAAAACCAGTAAGAATGAGTTATATATTGAATGCTGGCTGTGTGTATGATACAGTAAAAACATTTAAGAAAGAATCTATGTTGCAAGGAAATTATAATGCAGCACAACATCAGCTAAATAGTTCACATAGAAACAAACAACAGTTCAAAAATTCAGGAACAGTGGAACTACTCTGACATTCTTGAAATAGTTACTGGTGTAAATTTGGTTGATGCATAGTAATCCATCTGGTATTTAACCAAGTTTGTGTGAGCTATAGTCTTGCTCAGGTGATTTTTTTCTTCTGTTATATTAGGAGAAATACATCTTAAGTAAGAGATAAGTGCGTAAAAGAGAGGTTAGGAATGGCATGGGAGAAATCATGAAGATAAAATACCATTCATGTCTCAACAGCAAACCTTCCTGTAGATTAACAAGTGGCACTGATGGTATCCTTGTTTTAATGAGACTTCAAGACGAGTGATGTACACACCAATTCCTTTGTTTTTCAGCTCTTAGGCAATAGAATAGCATAATGGTAAAGTTCTTTCATTAACTTGCACTTTTTATTCAATATTCAGTGCTTTTGTTTAGTATCTAATATATACTGTTAATTTGGGAGGTGTGTCTGTCCTGCAATGGATACAACTCATTGTACATCTCTATCTGTAATTTGCTTTGCTTTCAGTTTTTCCATTTCAACAATCTTTCATTAGTCTTCATCTATGGGCTTTTTTTCTGATTATGTCACTCTTTTCTACTAATTTCTGACTAGCTTTGCTAATCAGACTAACATAGTTCTGTTCCCCCATTATTCTTCCCCTTATACAATACTGTGATCGTTCATTAAACCTTCCCCTCATTGTTTATTGGTCTCATTGCAGACTCCTTTGTTATACATTCTGCCACATTCTGGGTTTTCACTCATTGCCTAATCCTATAGGTTTACCACAGCAAATTGTTTAATAAATCTCTCAGAATATATGACTGTGAGGGATACTCACATGTAAGCACAATGCAACAGACATGAGGCATAAGGAAAAGCAATGAAAGTTTACACTGTTTTGGTTGCAGCTATGCATTTTTGAGGAGTAAAACAATTCTCTATTTAGCAATTATTTCCTTGGCAAAGGAAATCTCCATGTGATTTCCATCTCTACCTGTTACAAAGAGCTTCTCCTCTCTTCTGATGTGTTGTTGCAGGTAACTTCTGGCATTACAAATTCAAAGATTCTAAATGGTATAATTAGAAGGATTTTTCTCAAACCAGTTAGAAAAAAAGTGAATCCCAAGTAGATTTTTTGTATAAAGTTATTATTTTCCATTATGACAATGACAGTGGATGGAATTTTAATTTTAAAGATATAAGTAATATCACATATGTAGGTGTGTGTTTTAAGGCTCTGAAAACTTCTCACAAGATAAATAATTTTAGCCTCAAAATACGTCTGTAAAGGAAGAAAATACTGTCTATGTGTTTACAGACAGTTATTGAGACACAGAAGAATAAATTCACCTTCAGAGTTTCTTTTTCAGACTAAGGTCTTTAATTCCCACTTACACAAATTGTTTATAGAAACAAGTTTCTTTTCAGAGATTCTTATAATTTGTATATTATCCCATATTCAGCCTAGCACTTCTTAAAGAGAAAATGATAACAGTAGTGGAATTTCCCATTCCTATTTTTGAAATAAAGTCAGTCAGCAATGAAGCTGTATTTTTCTGCTTGTTTTGAAATCAGAAGTCAAATGAGAAGACAGTAAGAGAACTTTGAATGTGCTGTCCCTGCGTTGTGTCTTCATCATAAGCGTATTGTTTCCCATGCCATCACTCACTCATTCACATTATTATCCCTGATCTAGTCAAGTCATCAAGGGCCTGCATTAGAATTAGATTTGACAGAGTAAACCTCAGTCAGAGAGACAATCAATGAAAGGTGGATGCATTTTTGGGATGCCTCTGCATCTGCTGGGCTGCTGTGTTTCAGACATTGTGCCACAATCATTCATGCAGTAAACTAAGGTAATGTTTCTCTTTATTCTTGCTGCCTAAATGCCCAAGCAGTTGGTACCTGTTTGGAGACTCAATTACAGTGTTGTTTCCTGCAATTGAACTGAGGCCTTGCAGGTTTAGAGGCTGGTTTTATGGTCTGTGGCCAGGATGCCGGACTTGAATATTTCCTTAACACCTCATTGTATAGTCCATAAAATTGCTGCCTGGTTTACTTATACAAGTGCATTTAAACTGTGATTGCACTATTATTTTGATACCAAGCAAACATTTCACAGATGAAAAGGACTGAACCAAGCTTTACAGTCTGAAGGCAGAATAACAATAATTAATGCTTCTATTACTCTGTTTAAACAGAATATATATTAAGCAGAAGACAGGTAATTAATCCCACTTGAAAGGAAATACCCTACTCATCACTCATTTATGAATTCTTCAGTCTCACCATAAAAGCAGTATCTCAAAGAAAGGTAAAATACTTTAGGTGCAATAACAGGCTAGGTCCTCCAGTTCTTATTTAGATGAAATTCCCAAGAGTATATTTTTTAGGGATTAGAGGATCAGGCCTGAGGAGCAGCATTAGCTCAGTGAGAACTGAACCTGCATTTATAAAGCTGGGTGACATTTTTCCTGTTGTCAGGCATGGTAAACAAGTTTTATCTCAAACCAGAATGTTAAACCATTCTAAGGTATTTTTCCAACATTTGCATGAACTTTACAATGTATTTCTTAATTGTTAATACAAAAAATCTGCTCACATTAGTTTAAAAATTGCAGATTTTTGCTAGTGGAATACATTCTATTGTAGGTTAAATATTTGGATGTTTTGAATTTGAGTTCATGGACATAGTTTTATTATACTAGTTGCTAGAACAGTATTTACAGGTTGTTATAGATGTTCTTTCTACAATAAATCTCATATTAAATATTGTCCTTTTATTTTCACTAAATATGAAATATTTTGAAAATCTGTAAAAAAGCCAGTTATTTAGAAGCTTAAAATTCCTTTTCTTTTACAGATGTGTTTGCAGCATTATATAAAAACTTATTTCGTTGTGAATCATTAATGTTTTAAGGTATTTCTTTTCCCTCCTAGAGAAACTATATCTGGGGATTAACAGGATTGTTCACTGGAATTCATGTGGAAGCATAACTGCAGTAGCTGAGAAATGATCATGTTTCCTTTTAGTTCTCAGCAAGAGTAATTGAATGTTGAATATCTTACTAAACGCTGGACTGTGACAGTGTGTTAACACTCCGACTATCTCCTAACAGCAGGGCAATTATTTGCTGAGTGGGATTTTTATAAATCCCCTGGCAGTAGTATGTCCTGATAATTATGATGAAGTGCACTGGTCAGTGTTGATTCAGCAATCCCATCTCTAGCAAATATTTCATTCACAGCTCTCCTTCATGCTTTTACTTTTATGGCTTTTAAAGATCTCTTACCTCTCCTCTCAGCTTGCTTAGGTTTTTTACAAATTACAATGGAACAAGAAAGGATTTTCAAGTTAAGTCCCTATTTTGTTGAACTATTTTCTTTCTTGTTTAACTCCTCATTAGAAGACCAGAGTAAGAAAGTAGCACTTTATTTAGGTTTTTATTGTGACAACCACTTGCATAAGCTTCCTCCCTCAAAGATGGTTTTTTCAAGATTAAATGACTGTTAAATGAAACATTTATATTCATGGTATATGTTGATTATTTCAGTCTTTCAAAGTTGATATGAAAAAGTAATTAAAATAGAGCATATCTTTATTATTGCTTAGTTAAATTACAGTAAAAATATGTAAATGTATCAGAATACACTTTCTATTCTTTTAATGTTTTGCATTTTATGTTCAGCTCAACTTTGTCAATTTTTAATTTTGCATGTGTGTTATAATTTGTGGCACAATAGCTATGCTTAGAACATATTTGGTTTGCAATTTTTTACATAGACTTTAAAATCTCAGCCAAGAAGTAGGAAAGAAGACTAAAAAAATAGTTAATTACTTAATAAAAATTGCAGAATCTAAACTGCTCAGGATCTATTACCATTTGGGGTCACCTATCTTTTCTGAGGAACTATCCAGCATAATCAACACAGCCTTTTCTTTCCTTTTCCACCTTCTCCTTTTTCTTTCCTTTCTTCCTTCCTTCTTTCTGTTTCTTTTGCTTCTGCCTGACTTCACAGTTTGGCTTTCAAGGCAGCTCCTTAATAATTTTTTTCTTTTATTCTGAAAAAAAGTTAGTTTAGACAGAAAGAAAGTTAACTTTTTCTCTCTGTGTTGAAATGATAAACAGGAAAAAACAAAAATGGATATTCTTCAGCACTGAATAAATAAGCATTAGTGGTAGAAGCAATTCAGACTATAAAAAACCCCAAATCTTTTCCCTGCTAATGTTTATTAAATTAATTTTTGTTTCCTTATGATTTTTTCTTCCTTTATATTTGACCATTAATTATAAAGATAAGAAAATGATTGGGAGGAAACTAAATGATAGAGTGTTAGAAATGCAAAATGATTCAAAATATTAATGTAATGCTAAGGATGACTGGGTAACAAATGGTACATTTGCCAGTATGCTTGACCTGACACAATTAATATTCCAGGTCATGCTTGGGTTTCCATGATGGAAGGTCTGAGGCAGAGAATTCTAGGGGAAAATATATCTATTGTATAACTCATTTCTCTCTCTCTCCTTTTTTTTTCATTTTTTTTTTCTTTTTCCTGACGAGTCAGAACCATAGTCTTAAAAAAAATATCTCTGCTTTCACACCTCATTTGCCATATTCACCACTGGGCCACTGTTCACCAGAAGGGCCTGATGTAAGGAGGTCAGTAAGAAGCTATTAGCAGAGTCCCCTCCTGAGATTTCCTTGGTCTTATTGAGGTGGAAGTTAGCATGACAGTACTGCAAATAACTCAGTTGTAAGTTTTTTAACAGTTAGCACAGATTTCCCCATAGTGTTTGTCACTTTAGAAAATTGTTCCTGGAAATGAAGTCCCGAAAGCTGGCTTTGACAGAGTCCCTTCTTAGTGTTGAGGAGCACAGGCACAGAAAAATGTGTCATTCTCCCTGCAGACCAGAGGTACTTTTTGTAATCTATGATAATATTTTGGAGTGGTACATGGTTTCTTATGGACTAAAAGGGGGGAAAATATTGAAATCATAGTGTGGGATAATGTCCAAGACAGATACTTTTCTGCCATTGAAAAAGCAGTATTAAGTGCAATGGTTTTGTAGTTGAGAGAATATTGTATTAAAGCAGGGAAAAATGAGGTAATGATTTTTATACATTGTACTTGTCTCAAGAAGATATGTGAATGTATGAAGTACCAAAGGCTTTGATCCCCGAAATTCTTATATTCCTGTAGACTGCCAGCTCCCTAAAAAGGATAGACTGAATAGGGTATCACACACTGCACAGTATCATCACACTGCACAGTGCAAGAAATTCCTAAAACAAGACTAAAATTTGCAGTGATATTTTAAAAAAAGAATGAAAGTGATTTTTCCAGAGATTGTTCTGAACTGGAAAGTGAAACTCATCCCCTTGTCTCTCCTACCAAACTTCACCAATTTTAAATCTAGGCCTAACCTTACCACAAACCTTGGGGAATTTATAATAAATTAGTATTAAGTTTATCTGTCTAGATACTAACTCTGTTGATTGCTCTGCTATGGGTCATGTTGAATACTTGAACGTATATAATTAAAATATAAAGTAATTAACAAGGATTACTTGAAAAATCATTATTTAAATTTGAACTTTACAATCAATTTTGACCTGGTTCTTACAAAAAGTTTCATCTGTAGAAGAAGCAAGAAGTTTTAAAGTGTCCAGCTGGCCTCCCTAAACTCCAAATCCATATAATATCTGTATGCATTTAACCTGAGAATATGTGAAAAAAGAGCAACAAAAGATGACACCTTTTCAGCAATAATAAATCAAAAGACACTGAATCAATGGATTTCTACGTCTATTATGGCTAATTTTGGTTTCATTAAAAGAGCTAAAAGCCAATTCAATTAGTGCACCTGGAGATATTCAGTAGCATTTCACAGTGTTTGAACCCTTTATGAACTGTATTTTTTTATTACTGCCAAACATTTAGTCAAAGAAGCACAAAGTAGACTATACACAGTATTTTAATAGAGATTGCAAAACGGAGTTTCAGAAAGCCATTTTACTCACAGAGACACTTATACTGTCTCTCAGTGTGACTAAAAGAAGTGCCCAGACAACACATTGATTTAAAGTTATTCTTACATTTCATTTTTCAGAGGAAAAACATTTAAATTATTTCATATATTGTATTTTTCCGCTTTGAAGAAAGAAAACCCAAACCCCAATCCTGTGCTATATAGGTTGAAATAATCTAATACTTCTTTTTTTTTTGGTTTAAAAAAAATTTCCTCCTCAATTTGCTCTTCAGCCTTTTGTTTGTTTGTTTGTTTGTTTGTTTTAAAATATTTTTTTTGTGAGAAAAGGCTTAAATAGGGGCATAAATTTTGGCCAGACACAGCCCTGATCAGGATTTGCTACCGATCAACAAATCCATGCCTGCCAAATTTAGAGAGCTGCTATTATGCCTTCGTGTTTTCTTCCAGATGACCCTGATTCTCAGTGATGCTTATGGAGATGTTTCTCTTCTGGATAATATTTAAATTTTCAGTGCCATTTTGACTTTCTATAAAATATGTGTTTCACAGGCCTACCATGAGAGCAGTATCTCTCCCCCTGGCTGGGAACCTGTGCAGGCTCATGGCATGGCTAGAACACAAACTCCACAGCTGAGTGGGGATGGTGCAGGAAGGGGTGCAGGAAGGGGTGGAAAGATGAAGCAGCTACAATGAGCAGTTCAGTGAAACAGGTAGCAAAGGTCTGTCCTCAAGATAGTGAAGGCAAAAAATTACTTGGTCAGAATGCAGGCAGATCCAAAGGCTGTGGTAGGACTAATTGAGTGAAGAGATACAATGACCATGACATAGAGGTGATTTGTGTCTCTCCAGCAAGGGATCTAACCTGCATGAATCTAATGTATTCCCTTTGTATGAGATTTGTGTTGAATGTGGCATTTTATATTTGAGAGAACTTGTGTAACAAGTATATGGTGTAAATGCATTCAATAATTGTGGGAGAGTGCAATAAATTCCAAGACTGTAGGAGTTGCTCTTTCTGTAAAGAAGCTTCCTGCAGCTCCTAGCTCCTCCCCCTAGTGGGCAAATCCATTCCCAAAGAAGCCCACCCCTGATCCCGTTACTATGGTCTAGCCCTGTTCTACATTTCCCCACCCCTATGTTCTGTTATTAGTGACTCTATGTGTCAGTCCTAGGTTCCACTCCTCCCTCGTTCCAGAAAGTTCATTGTAATACAGTTACTGATTGATTATGTATCCTTGTTCCCTCCTCCCTCTCCAGCTCAATGGTTGAGCTAGCCTGGTTCCGCCCCAACTCCTCCCCTCACCCTATCCCTGATTGGTTACCGTCTTTGTATGAAACCTCCTGCACAGCCCTTGCTCGTGGCTCTTGGGAGATGGACCTAACAGATTAAACTCGTGTTATTGCCGCTCCGAGGGTCTCTCCTTTTTCCGCCAGTCGTCGGGGTTCAGGGAAACCAACAAGAACCCTAATCCCTTCTCTCTGGGCTCGTGGATCTCTCGGAGAGGCCACTCTCCCCCCGCGGCTGACTACGGGCTTGGTCTTGGGGACAGAGAGATACCACGACCACCGGCAGCCTATCCCGAGGTTGCCCGAGATCCCGACACCAACGAACTGATATTAAATATTTCATTATTTAATACAAGACAACGTATGGAACTTGCCTTTATGTAGCACTTACAGGTCACCAGAGGTTCCCAGGCAAAACCCTACTGGGCTGATAAGAAAATTGCAATATAACAATGCATGAAGTGCTACGAGAATAATAACAGCATGAGGAGAATCTGTAATTTTGTGAGATGTTTATGTGAGTAAGAGCCAGACCTACAGAACCAAAGATTGAGTTGCAGCTGGACTTTACAGATCACAGAGATGGGCCTGGAATTTCACATTCTCTCCAGTGATTCTGCTTGCCTGCTGTTTGAAGTGTGGATCCCTGCCATTCTGATTTGGCATCCTGAAGAGCTGAAGGAGCAACCAGTGGTTGTTTGGCATACATATGTTTCTCATCTCTCATCTGTCTCTATTCATGTCCTCTTTCCCACTGTACATTTAGCCCGTTAGTGAAATAGTTTGTAGGTTTTGCACTAAGAGCAGAACATATAACAAAGAAACTAAATAAATTGTCATTAGACCCATATCATTGAGAGAGTTGAAGAATGTAGCCCATTAAATTTTTAATAGCCCAACAGTATTTTGAATAAGCTAGCATCTCTGAATACTTTTGTCTATTAGACACTGTATTTTATTTGTGCCTGATTTAATTGTTTTGACACCAGAAACCGGAACTTCCCAGTAGGATATGTTAATGAAAAATGCATTAGTGCTAATTGGGGAGTGTTCAATCCTCTCAGCCCCAAGGGTTTAATACTTTATGAGGAGGCTGACGTCCTACACAGTTTTCTCATGGGCCCTCAGTACTGTTCCAAAGGAGCAATACAAGATTCTAAACATTTACTCTTTTCCTTAATTTCACCTGCATCTTACAACCGATTTCTTTTCCGATTTTCTATTCATGGTTTATAAGTGACTAGAATTTTGATAAAAGCAAAGCGCAATATATTTTAACGGAGCAAGTATACTTTAAAAGTTTTAGTATACCACTGTAGAAAATATAGTCATCTTTAAAGCAACTCAGTATCTTTAAATTAATTTTTGTGTATTTTAATTATCTGTTATCTGTTTTATAGGTTATTTAGTGGCTTTGTGCAATATGGAGAAGGAATTCTCATATTTAACAGTTCATAATTAATTCAGTAAACTCACATATGTCTATTTGGGAATTATTTATATACAACTGATAAAATCCCTACGTATATAGGTATGGTTTGGGAACAGTCTGTCACATAATTTTGACTTGCCAGATATTCACAGATTGTTAACAATGTAGATTGCTGGAACAGAATTTGAAATGTGTGTTTTATATCAGTAATTGCTATATTATATCACACTAGTGATACAATTAGTGATGTTACAAAAAAAGAAGTATCAAATTCAGTGTTGAATGTACCTTTCAATTTTAGTCACAATTTAGAAATCTTTGTGCTAATTTTTTATTTTTCATATGTTTTATGCTATTAAGACTGAACACATTGTAATAGTTAGTCAGGAATTTATTGTGGACATTTTGTTGGGAAAAAGGCAATTATTGGGCTTTGGTATTCCATAAATTCTTTTCTATTTCTCCTTAACTAATGACTGTTTTACTTTTAAAAGTGCTGCAGGTGCCACTGTCTGATTTTGTTCCTCGTGTATAGAGAAATTTAAATGAATTGAAGTCAAAGATAATCCCATCTTCTGCTCAGATTCCAGGCATCTACAATTCACCCTTCAGAAAAGCCCCAGATCCCATGGAGCTGCTGATACGGAACTCAAAGCCACTGACCCACAGAAAGCAAGTGAAGAGTTCCTTTGCTGATGAGCTCTATGACTGGCCAACATGTAAAAAACCTCCAGCTTTTGTCTCATCACTGCCTCTGCTGCCTCCTGACAGACAGAAACCTCAGGTAACATCTTCTAGTGACTCTGAGGCAGTTTTTGCTCACATCTTTTATCATAGATTATCACAGAATATCTTGAGTTGGATCACGAAGTCTGAAAATCCTTTTGTGGATTTTTGTAAAATATAAATCTAGTGCTTGCATTTAAGATATAAAGTCTTTGACACAGACTTGACTTAAAGAAAGAGAAATCTAGGTGTTGCATAAAAACAGGGAAATCTGATTCTTTATATGTTGTTTTTTTCCTTGGGGGAGAAAAGCATAATTTATGATATTTCAAAGGTATGATCTGATATAATTGAGTATCAATATTATGATTCATTAGAGCCAGAAATCTTAATTTTCAATCTTAAATCATTTTTAAAAAAAGGAGAAATGAAAGGTGGTAGGACAAATTAAGCACTTGTGATAATTTTTTCCTCAGTTTGCAATTGTTTTCCATATGAAGACTGAGGCATCCTCTCAGTTCAGAATAGTTCCTGCTCTCTTGTGTCCACTTAGGTGCGTGTCAGCTTTAATTGCAAAGATTTCTACATGTTGTGCACCATCACAACCAAGTTACTCAGCTTCCAATCTAAACTGTCATGATCTCAATTTTAACTTCAGTTGATGTCACCAAATCTTGCAGTTAGATTTTATTTTTTTTTGTAAAATAATGGACATCTGTGAGATAATGCATCAAAGTGAATATCTCACAAGATAGAAAAACAGCTTTTGTCACCTTCTTAGCAAAACTTGCTGAGAATGTGACTAATATATACAGCAAACAAACTTGTGAGATCTTTGTGTTCCATGCTTGATGGCAGTAAAATGACATGTAGCTTTTGCCAGTAGGTGCCTTATAGAATTACTTTTGGGATAGAAATATTCCATCTTTCCCTCTATTCTGAAGAATTTTTCGTTTTGCCCAATTTAGTGAATCTTCTGCTTAGCTCACACATGAACTTTCCATGCTGGTTTCACTTTGAGTGACACAACATGTTCAGAACCTCTCAGGCATTAGAACAGGCTGCCCAGAGAGCCCGTGGAGTCACTATCCCTGGAAATGTTCAAGAAATGAGTGCACATGGCACTCAGTGCTATGGTTTGGTTGACCAGGTGGTGTTTGTTCAAAGATTGCACTCAATCATCTCAGAGGTTTTTTCCAACCTCCATGACTCTATGATTCTAAGAAGGTGCAGGCCTGTGAGAATACCTCTGGAGAAGTAGAGGTGATCCCACTGCTTCTAACAGTAAGAATCAGCTTCAGGGCAGTTCTCCACCTTTGTCCTTCCCTCCTTGTGTTCTCCCTACCTTGACTGCTTGAGCTTTCTCACAGAATGACCCCATTGACTCACATTAGAATTGAGACAAAGAGTGAGCCAACAAGCAGTTTGGGTGATCAGGGAATTTGGAGTTGACATAAACATGGCATTATAGCTTTATCTTCTGGGACCAAGGGGCTGTGACAGTCCTTGAGCAGGATGTGACTGAGTTGCATTGTCTCCCAGGATAGAGGAAAGATTTTGCCTTGTGGACATGATGCAGGAATCAGGCTTTTAAATAAATAGGGAACTCACATTTCTTCCATTGTTAAGGTGCTCTTGCAAAACTACTTTACTGTATACAAAGTATCTTGCAAGCTTCTACTTGAATTTGGAATGTTTTATAGACCTTTCTAAGTTCAGATGCACGCACAGCAGTCATGCACAGATAGCCTTTTAGAACAAACCAGAAGAGTTCTGTTTATTTTCTGCACCTCAAAGAGGGAATTTGCTATATAATACTTTAATCCTTTCAGCACCCTGGGATGTACACTGTGGGGTAAATTTTCAAAGCACAGTGCGTGGATTTAGCTGCCCGACTCTTATTGATGTTAATGGGAGTCACACGGCTAAATCCCTGCACAACACTTTGACAATTTAGGGTTGTATGTCTAAGAAAAGGACACTGGTTTGAGCTGATGAAACAGCTGGAAATGAAAACCCATCTGAACACATCATCCTGAAAGTTGTCTGATGTGACAATAAGAAATTTAATTACTAGCTATACTTGTGTCCTAGTTCTTTGTGGTAATGCTTCTTGGCACCAAGCTTCTTTTTCTAATATGTGTCTGGCTCACTGTGGGCCACTTGTTACTTTCTTTCAGGTATCTAAAATTTTTATTGCCCATAGGTTTGCATATTTTATATGAGGATGTCAATTATAGATGTTTAAAAGAAAAAAAATTAACTATCTTTCAGTTTTCTCTTAGGGAAATGGGTATTTAGCATTTAATAGGTAAGCTCTGTGTGTGTAAGATAGTGTACTTAAAAGAAAGGTTTTAATGATGCTTCTACATCAGTTAGATCCATCATTTTTATTGCTGAGTTAACCAGAATTATAGTTTCGTAGAAACATGGATAATGATAAAATTAGTCATCTATTCATTAAAAGGCATTAATAACAGAATGCACATTCCCATTTAGATTTTTTGTATGCTGTTGTCTGTGGTGCAGTGGGGACAGTGAGGAATGCATAATTTCATGCAAATCATATATTTTTTTTTTTATGAGTTTCTGATATTATGGTGAAGTAGTAAGAATGCTGATCTGCAAACCTTTATTTGGCAAACCAGTTGGTACTGAGGAGATTTATGCTACTCAGTACAAATTGCAGACAGAGCATACAGCTGTGTGAGTTTCCTTCAGGGTAAAAATTGCTTCCCTTCCTTTCCCAGCCTGACCTCCCCAGAAAGATTTCCATTTTGAAGCAGGATGCTTGAAATTCTTGCAAAGCATTGTCAATTTGAAAACATTTTTAAGCACCACTCTCCCACAGTTTCCACAAGTCTTAATCTTGTAAAATGGAAACAGACACACGGATTATTTAGAGGTCTTCTTTTATGATACATTCCTGAGGTCCCTATCACTAAATAAATTTCTTCAAATACATGATTCAGAGGAATGAAAAATCTTCAGGGAATGTTTAGAGTTATTATTATTTATTACTTATTATTAGATATACCCTGCTTTCATTAGTGATAGCACAGCCTTGTTTTGAGGGACCTTTGCTTAGTTACATTCCTTCCCCCTCTCCTTTTATAAGTAGTTGTAATTTTATTTGAACTAATAGACTGAGGGGTTTTTATGTATCTACCTCCTTCTTAAGTCTCAGAAATCAAAGATGGAGAAAACCCCTTGCTTGGACACCTGATTTGGCCCTTATCCTGGTGTATTTTGAGTCAATATTTTCAAGTGAAGAAAAAATACAATATTCTGAAAGACTACTTTTAAAAGAAAACATATTTATCTTGGTATTATTTGGTAATAGTATTTTCCTTTCTTCCTTCCTCCATATATCCACTAAATGCAAGCATCTTGTAACAGAGTATTCATTAGTTCTTATGAATTTTAAACGTTTTTATGACTTGATCATCAGGTTATGTATTACTAGAACATTGCTGACTAGTTTTAGTGACCTTTTCCAGTACTGATTATTCTCTCATGAGTGGTGACACTTTTCAGTCTGTTTTTTAAAGATTTTTGTGATCTCTTTAAATGAACATATTTTTTATGCAGACTTAGAAAACAGAAGCAAGAAAATGCCTGCAAGAAGTGTAAATATTATGCTCATTTGCTTACTGGGACCTTTAAAAAGATCTCCAAATCTTGGTGCTGTGCCTTTAAAAAGTAAAGTTCCAATAAAAATCCATTAACTACTTTCAAATATAGCAATCCTCCTGTCCAGCTGTGAAAAGTACTAGATGATACTTATTTGCCATTTGTGTTATTTACGGTCCATGACTTTTATGGTAACTGGTTCCTATTATTGGTTTCTATTAATGTAAAACATAAGTGAACATAAATGAGGCGTGAATCATTTCTTTTTATTAGCCCCACAGTCTTCACTCAGTGCTTGCAGTAACTCCAGCTGTGACTTGTTAGTGATAACCTATTTAAAGAAGGATTTCTTTAAGAATAAAGGCTGTGATTAGGACTCTTTGTCTGTTCATAGTTTCAAAAGGTTTCACTAGTTCATTGCAAGATCAACAATGATGAAAATGAAAATTAGTTGGTAATACTTCTAAGTCCAGGGTTGCCATTAAACCATCCTGAGTGGCACAGGGCACTAATTATATCCCAGGTAAGTTCTTAAGGGTTAATACTAAAAGTGAGACATATCCTATATGTCACTTCAGCAGCATGGGAGAGGACTTCCTGCTGCTATTTATCCATGTTGTTAAGTGGTAGATATTGATACAATCAGTTATTAAACCATACACACTGGGAAAAAAGCACATATATGTCTATTTTTTAAGAATAACCAAGTTAATATGGAATCAGACTTCTAAAAACAGACTATATGCCTATATTACCGAAGTAACGAGTTTGAATTCCATTAGAAGAAATAAGTCATGCATTAAGTTCCCTTCCAGGTAGCTTTATAGTTACATTGAAAACAGCATGCTCTGTAAGGTTTGTTCTACGCAAAGTAAAACAATTCAGTTTTCTGCTAAAGCAGAATTTAGATACAGTTCATGCTTGTTTTTTATTTCACCAGTATCATTTTCAAAGGAAAAACTAAGTTTTCCTAATCAGTTCCAGCAATGTATTTGTTAAAAATAGTACTTACTAGTAGCTAAATAAATTTTGGAGTGCACATTTCTCACTCTTGTTGAAGCTTTAGAGTACGTTATCAACCCTCGTGTTATTTGTAAGCCTCTATCAAAACGAACTGCTTTAATTATTTTGGAAGAAGAGTCTTGCCACACTTCCCAGACATTCTGTGTCATGCTTCAACAGCGATGTGCCATGAATAAAAGTGGGAGAGAAAGGAAGTGTAACCCCCAAATAAAACACTTGTATTACCCTACACCTCTCAGGGGCCTTTCCGCCATCCCGCTGAGGTGCTGCAGCAGCGCTACAAGCCCTTGGAACCAACCCTGAGAGTGAGAGAATCCATGAATTCACCAGCGGCCAAGACCAGAGCAGGAACACGAGGGGAGGAGTGGAAAAATCCCATACATGACAATGAGTGAGTTCTTTGCTTTTTATTGTAATGTTGTGAGAATGTTTTCTTTATTCCACTGCTTTCGGAAACCTTTCATGCCTGACAAAATGAAATGTCAAACCTGACAGCTTACTAGAAAACACTGTAGGTACATACTTCTAAATTCTGTGTCCTTAGATTATAAACTGCTCAGGGCAGAGACCCTATCTTGTAATTGTGTGACATGTGCCATCCATATCTATGAATCTGTAGGAGAACTTGTAATAATAATAATACGTGATGCTACAGATGATTTTAATGGGAAATAAGAAAACAAATGCAAATTCTGTCTTGCCACATGCACCTTGCCAAGGGAAAAATACTGTTTCAGTCTTCATATTCTGGGAGCTTGCTGGTTATGGGAGGAAAAAATGGTGTTGTGTGCCAATGAGACTTGTTTTCTCTCCCAGAGGAGTAGCACAGCTCACTTGGACGGGTAGGGAGCATATGTTGCACATTAGAACATGATACGAAAACTGGAATAATCTTTGAAGCAGTTTGATTTCCTAAGCCATAGCAGCTGTAACAGTGTCAGACAGGCCAGCTCTTTTCCATAAAATCTCAAATACAAGCATAATCCATCCCAAAAGATTAAGGCAACTGTCCCAAAAGATTAAAGGCTATTGCCAAAATATTTCCCTTTTTTTGAGTTTTTGAGACAATGGACTGTTAAACACTGTTTTGTTCAACATAATAAAAGCCCGCTAAGTCACCTTCTCTGGCTTTGGAGTTAAATAGAGAAAGAATTATGTTCCATCAACCTTTTCCTTGAATTCACTGCTCTTGGCAATCCATTGGCCCTTCAATACCAGAATTCAGGACGTAAGGGAATCACTTTTCCTCATGAGCAGCCTGTGATCCACTGGTTCACTGGCACATGATCTCTCTTTGATCTGTTTCATGCTTTTATATGAGCTCCATATTGCTATGTGTCAGCTTCAAGACTGGGACTTTAGAGTGCCAGAATCAATTCTGTTTACATGGTTTAGTTTCTATATTTTTCTTGTTGGACCATTTCCCCCAATTTAATATTAATAGTGTCTCTGAATGAAAACTCTATTCAAAACCAGTTTTGAAAGTAAAAAAAAAATTTAGTTAGACTACTTTTTCACTTTTGGACAATGTGTCTGTATTTTTTCATGTATTGGTGTAAGGAGGAAGCAGCTTAACTTTCACATCTCAGCTTAAATTAGTGCTTTTTTTCTTTTATTTTTTATATCTAAAATTTAGAAGAACCCCTATCACTAGGCAGTAATTATTACTCTACCTCTCATTTAAAGTGTTTTCTTCACTGAATTAGTTTGATTAATGCATTCCAGCTGAGGATAGATGATGTCCTTCATTTATAGTCATGACTACATTGCCCACTCTTTATTTGATGAAGTTTACCGCAGACATCACTGTGTCAACAGTTTCAGAAGGTCAGATCTTGTAATAAACATTTCACATACTCTTCAGTGAGGGAATTGCGAAGATTTGGTCTTGTACAGTTTAAATTTGGAGCTTCCAATTCTGGTCGATATTATTTGATATGGGGTCTTTATTTACCTTATGGGTAAGGAAGCATTTAGTGACATCCTTAATGCACAGAAGCAACGTCCTAACAAATCAATGATTCTCAGCTTCATGCACACAAAATGCAGAGTGTATTATATATTTTCAGGCTGTGATCATTCCATTTGTGCTTCTTATTCAACCAACCATGTAAGGGTCACATCTGTAACCTTGAAAAGGTGATGACAGAGCTGCAGGTCATCACCAGGACTAATGCTCACTAGAAATGCTGCAGCTGCTGTGTGGGATGCTGGTCTCCAGGGAGGAGCCAGCAAAGGGTTACTCAGATTCTACAGTAGTTTTTTCTCAGCAGTGTCTATTATGAATTGACAAATTTCTGTTTCTTGCTATGTAATTGTGTACTTTGGGACTTTATTTCTTCCTGGTAGTGCTTCCTATGCTGATTATTCTTCTGCTTTAGAAAAAAAGGAGAGAATGAGCAGCAGAAATACGTGGCATTTGTTGACAAAGCTTGTGTTTGCATGAAAAGATAGACTGAATACTTGATATGTATATTTCTGGAGTGAGTATTGTGTGGGGTCTTTTAAGACAGAAAGACTGTTGGCATGTACCTGAAATTTTCAACAACATTCAGAATTCCCACACACCTCTGATTATCAGGATTCCTTAAAGTGGTTGTTTGCAGGATGATAGGATGAGTGTTGCAAGCTCTGAGAAAGTCCTTGCTTTTGACAAAATGCAGAAAAAATTTGGAAAAGCTGTGAGAGAGTTTTAGGCAGAAGCAGTACAAATGAAACTAAAAAAGAATATACTGTGCTTACTTAAAGCGACTGCTGTAATTTCCTATTCTGTGATGAAAGAGCAACTGGGTAATCCAGCATAATGATTCCTTTTTCTCATGTAATTGAAGCTGTTACTACCTTATTGTGCTATTTTTCATACAAATGAAGTGATTTCCCTCTCCACTTGGATAGAAATGACAATTGCATTCCTTTGAGATGGCCACTTAATATAGTGTCTAGTTTGTGACACCAGATTTGGATCCAGCAGATTTAGACGAACCATAAAAAGATCTTTCCTCAGTTGTGTGCAGCTGCATGCTGGCCTAATTTTCCAGAGAACAAAAATGTAAATTATTTTCATTAACTTTGATAAAATCTGTCTCATATAATATGCCTCATACTTCAGAGTATACTACTAAACATACTAAACATCTTCATGAAGACATCAAATATCGGAATGTGATGCAGTGTTGTAATAGCAATAGTATAAGGCTTAGGTTTCCTGACTTATTATAGTCTTCTGGTGCAACACCAGAAACATCACCTCAGCTTGTGGCTGTGCCTGTGCTCAGTGCTGTGCTGGAGATGCACAGCCTGGGCCTGGTCACTCTGGTTCACTGGTGTGCAGCACTGTTTGCACACCTGCCTCTCCCGTGCTGTGTGAATGCTGCAGCACCCAGCTCCTCATGGGTTATTCTCAGCCAGATTGTGCTTTTTTATACAAGCAGCTGAGGTGCTGCTCTGCTACCCTGTGCTGAGCAGGACAGGTACACCTGCAGAGAAATTAGTGACCTAAATAAACTCTGTACTTGGAGAGCATCAGTGTTATGAGCTGTCTGGTATTAATGGTAAGAAAACTTAAAATGCAAGTCACTTGAAGATTTAGAATTTTTAAAAAATCTTTTACTTTGTAGAGTTATAAAATCTTTTACTTGATTTCTGGCTTAGCTGCAGTGAAAATGGCTACTGCATTTTATGTCATACAAATACAACACATCTGAAAACTTTTTTCAAATTATACTTAGTTTGTCATATGCTTTGCAACTTCAGGAATTTGCATATTTTCCGGACTGTTATTGTATTATGATAAACAGGGATTATCATATATTTTCAGATAATGTTTTCTTAACAATTCAACTTCTATTTGTAACTCTTCCATTTATTTTAATTACTAGCACAGTGTGCAACATTTATTAATCAGCAGAGTCTTTTTAAGTTAAAATACTAAATTAGCTAACCCCATTAACACAGAATACTCCAAACAAGCAGTAATAGGAGAGGTAGTTACTGTGCAAATCGTATTATACATGCGGGTGCTCTAGGGCACAGTTAAGCATGATTACCCTCTTTTGATCCAGTATTCCTCTGCTTCTTCCAGCTAATTTCCACTGGAAATTTACAAAGTAGCGCCTTCATTTTTCCATCTTAATTTTTCTAATGAAGTTCTGGTACTTTATAACACTGGGGATACAGATAATAAGTCTGTGTATAATTAAGAAGTTCCGGAATTTGCTGCAGAAGAGATCTCTTTTACTTTCTACAAGAACTAGGCTGTGCTTTTATTTGCCACTTTACATTATTGCAGACACAGGTTAAATAAAAATGGCCAGAGGATTTTTAGATTTACAGATGTTACAATCAAAGTGATTGATACTTTTTCAATAAACCGTGTATTTAGTATATTACCAGAAACAATGTTTGTACTAATGCACCCAAGTAGGCTCCTCATGGCAAAAACAGTGCACTAAAGATAATGTCACTAGATATGTTAAACAAAATATTCCATCCTTATTCTTGTATCTAACACTTTGATTTTAATATCCATGCATTATAAACTAAATAATGTCTGCCCTGCTGCAGTTGTTTTGCTATGGAAAACCATTATGCTTCCTTCTTTTGTTCCCCAAGTGAAAAGATAGACATTGTTGGATTTGATGAAAAAATTACTTCAGGAATAATCCAAATTTGAAAGCTTAAAATTAATGTCATGTTTTATTAAAGAAAAAAAAAAGAAGTTAAAATATTCACAGATTCATGATAGAGAAGCATGGCTTGTTTGGAGCTAATTGTTCATGGAGCTCTTCAAAGTGAGATAAAATTGTCTTATTTGAATTAAATCAAGACAACAAGGAATTGAATTGCTATTGTATAAAAACTCTTTAGATAAAAATTTAACAATGTCATAGAGTTAATATTTTGCTGGCATATTTTCTACTACATTACAAAAATGTACGGTCCATACAAATATGAAAGTTTGAAAAATCACAGAAGTGGCACTTGGGGTTTTATATTTCTTAGTGTGCCCTGGCAGTGCAGCACGTGTGGCAGTAGTTAGGGTTAGAATTAGGGTTAGGGCAGCTCTCTCTCAGAAGCTTGGGTGTGTTTTGAAGAATTTCAGGAATCAGGATTACCTGCTTGCTCTGCCAGACTGGTGCGATTTTGCCTCTTGGGCAAGATCAGAGGTCATGCTGAAGGACCACTCTGGTTTTTTGTTGCCATTTAAATTTCAAGCAGAAATCTGTGCTTCTGTCCTGTGTCCTATTGGTAGGTGCCATACAGAATTGGGACACTGCTGCCCAGCAGTCAGTGATGGACCTGGGAATTTCCCCTTCCTCTTGTGCTGCTGTGCTCCTCTCACATGGCCATAGGCACCAGACACCAGCTCCTGCTGCTGCTTCTGTCATCACAGTCAATTCAACTGGGAAACCATCAGCTTCTAAAAGACCTCTTCCATCTCCTGTCAAAATAGTGAGAGAGGTTGCAATAAAAGAAACAGAATAGAGGGAAGAAATGGTAGTGAGGAATGCAGGAACAAAAATCATGGAGTGTGAGGGGAAAAAGAAGTAGAAAGACGAAAGTAATAGTAGAGGGAAGGTCCAGGACAGGATGAGAGGAGAGATAAAACTATTTTTATTTTTGTTAGCTACAAATATCTAGGGTGTCTTTGAAATTTAAATACACACCAGTAACAGCTTTCAGATCCTGATTTGACTACTAAGTGAAGGCTTTTATGTCTCTTTACTCTAATTAGGATCAATATAGTAGGATTCTGGCAGCAGTGCAGTGGGCCTTCATCCCCAGTGACACAGCCACCTTGGTCCTGGTCCTTCTCAGGTTATGTCTGAATAATACTGCCATTTGTAAATTCTCATTTTGGTTCCAACCCTTTCCCCATTTTGAATATATTCTTTGGCATATCTCTTATTCAGGCTGACATTAAATAGTTTTTAATTTTTCAATATATTTATTTAGGGAAAGTTCACCTTCCATTAAATCATCATCTTTTGGGAAGTCTCAGCTTGTACTGACTTTGTCTTATGGCACAATAAAACATCAATGCAGACTTTAATTCTTCTTTGATTGGTTCTTCTGTCTCTGTCATGTTTACTGAAAACCTTTAAGAATTTCTGAATTTACACTTAAATCGTAAGGAAAAGCTGAAACATCTAAACTTGTACAGTTAATAATGGTATCCTACCATTGTCTGAATTTAATTTTCTTCTTCCATCACTCCCTTCTGTCACTTTCAGAGCACATACTATCATTAATTTTGGGAAAAGCTGTGTCAGGTATATACAAAGAGCTACAGAACATAATACCATTACTGAAGTGTTTTGCAGCGCTATTACTTCTTGCTACTATTATTGGTTGGGGGGGTATAATGACTTTTGCATTACTCCCATTAATTTGGTTACCCTACTGAACACAAAAAATTATTGTAATGCTTTTAATTACTTATTCACATAATGAAAATTCTCACCTACTTTAAACAGACACTGAATTTACAAGCATGTGATCCTTTCTTGTAGCTAGAACATCATCTCTTTAAGTATCTGCCCCCTGACTCTGAGAGCAGAACTGTAAACAGAAGAAAAAGCTTCTACTTGATACCATTATATCCTATTATATTTTTGTTCTTTCATTTAAATTTTAGTATTTTTTGTTGTCCAGTGTTCTTCTGCAAAACTTTGTAGTTGATATAAGTTTTTTTACTCAGCCATAGACATACATTCCAAGCTGTATGGCACATATCCCACCTAATGATCTTAGAGGAGATATACAGCAGGATGCAAATCACTTTTGTGCTAAATTACATGTAGAACATACTGCTATTTGTGTCTCAAAGTGTTAATTTTGGGGTTTTTTTTGAATCATAGTAGAATCTGCATTACTCTGAGTATTTATTTGCCAAAAAGACAAAGATTAACTGATCCACAGTAAAATCAAAACCTGTATGTAGAAAATTTTATAAGGAAAAATTTAATAATTTATTTCTACTTTCCTCAAGATTTCCTAATATTTTTGTGTATAAATTTTACAGACATGATATTCATGTTAAATTATGAATGCTATGGCTCGACTAAATTCTGTGCATATATGGGCAAATCCCTAAACTGCAGGCCTTGTCTTCTCAGCTATCCAATCCCCTGAGAAAGCCAATTTTCTTTCATGTCTGAACAAAAGAAAAATGTACTATTAAAATGCAATTCAGAAGTGATAAAAACTGCAAGTGGAGCAGCCGGCTCACAGCACCTTCGATGTATTCTCTGGGACACTGGGGCCACATTAATTTTTGTGTGTGTGTGATGTCCATCCCATGTGCAAATTAGCATTACAAGTACCCTAATCTGTCTTGTGTGAGGGTGTCCTTTCCCATGGGTATACACATGCTACTATAGCTTTTTATTATTTAAAAGTCTGCTAACTCAGGGTTTTTCTTTCACTAACTTTACGTGACATTTGTTTGTGGCACATGATAGAAGAAGTTGGTATAGCTGGAAAGGTTCTAAAACAATTTCTTTTTATGAGGTGGAAAGAAAGAAAAATAATTTAAGAGAATACTCAAACAGTTGTTGATAAGTCAGTCAAAATAAATAATTTTCTGCAACTGTGCCAGCTGAGAGACAAAGAAGGATATTTTAATCCTCATCTTTATCAAAATCTTGTTTGCCTAACTCTTACAGGGACTCTGAATTCTGAAAAGCTTTCAGCTAGGGAAGGGTTCTAATTAACTACTCTTTTTGTCATGGCAGTTAAAAGTGATGTTTTAGACTTCTGAAGCATATCTTTCTAATTTTACTGAATAATGGTTTTTCCTGAACTTCTAGAATTAAGAACGCATGTTTATTTTTTCAGAGCACTAACAATGATAAGCTTAATTCACAATGTTTTACTTGATAGTAAAATGTACTTGTTTGCTCACGTGACTCTCTTGGAAACTGAAGTAGATGGACCTAAGTTTGTAGGTTGCTTTGCAGAGCTTTTATATAGAGGATGTTTTTCACCTTCCTTCATACAGTTCACTGTGTAACCCACCCAGAAAACCTGTGGTTGTCCATGACAGTTTGGGACATCCATCTGAAAACTCCTTCCAGCAGGTAGCTGGAGCTTCACTGCTCACTGGCATTATGTTAGCAGCAAGTCCATCTTCATTATGACCCAAAATGAAAGAATTTGGCTCCAAAAGATTGCTAATTAGGATGTAATTATAGCTTAAGAGTAAAGTACACAGTCTGTGAATTCCAAAGAAACGATTTCTCTATTTTGTGGATTACCAAAGTGCGCAAATTTCTGTTCTGTTAAATGAGAATATGGTTTATTAGCTTTGGTTATCAGATACCAAAGGATGCCTTTCTCCAGAGGTGGTCTCTGTCCTTGTGCACGGGGAGTACCAACCACTGGCAGCTGGCACAGGTGGCACAGCCTGCTGAGGCCTGAGGGATCAACATGAACCTCCCTGCAAAGGGAGCTCTGATCATCCTGCACATCCCTCCTGTTGTGAGTGCAGATACAGATAAAGTAAGAATCTGAACCAAGCTGGATCCTTGTGCAAAATGAACATTTTATCCTGTTCAAACTCACTTTCTCTTTGCTGCAAATTTAATCTGAAAGAAGCTGCAGGAGAAATTACAGTAGTCCTCTCAGAATACTGAGGGGGAACATAAAGAAGGTAGTGAAAAATATGGGAACATTAAGAATATAGTCAGAAATGACATGTGCCCATGTCGTCTCCTGCAGAATTGATATGCGTTATTTACATCAATCCTGTGGCATCTAGAGAAGAGCATTACTGATGTTAAAATATTTTTGAATTTCAGATTTCTGCAATTTTCTTCATATCATAAAAATTATGAGAAGTATGAGCCATCACTTCGTAGGTCAGGCAAATATGGCCAAGAAGCTTATGGAACAAAACATTTCAGAGAAGTATATCCTGAGAAGTGGATAGCAGACAAGGTAAGCCACTGCAAAAATCAAGGATTTATTTACTTTTTTAGATTGTTGTTTCATTAGAACTAAGTGAATTTTAGTATGATCCAGAGATCATGGAACCCAATGGGATTCTTTCTAGCATGTCGTAAAATCGTGTATTTAGAGCTGTGATGAGATGTGAGATTTCCTTGACTCTCTGGTAAATTCAGTTTGAGGAAATTCAACACCTGTTGGTCCTACAAGATCAGGATTTAAGACCCTGGTTAAGTAGAGCTTCACTTATATGCACTTTGCTAAGTTTCATTCTGTTTGTATTGTCTTTTCTGATTTAAGATAGGTTGTATATTTAGTCTTGCACATTAAGATAAACCTTCAGGAAATTATAGCAAAACCTGATTAAAACAACACAATATTTTACTGCTTTCAGTCTTTGGAAAAATCTTAAAACTAGTGAATAGCTCTTTTTTATTTTAAGATCACCTCATTAAATTGCCTGCTTTGTCAGGAGCATCTCATATATTTCTGGTTTTGTAGTGCTGTGAGAGGTAATTTTGCGTAGAACATGAGTTTGTGTAGTGTTTACATTACTTCTATTTGTATTAGGTATCTTAATGGCATTAAAATTTCTGAGTACAAAAAAGATCATGAACTTTGGCTCTGTGATGCACTCTCTAAGATAGTTAGGGGACTGGAGCCTCATTCGTAGGAGGAGGAGACAGCTGGAACACTTCAGTCTGGAGACACTGGAACACTTCAGTCTGGAGAAGGCACAGGGCAGATCTAACTAAAGTGCATAAACACCCAACAGGAGAGAAGGGAGAACAGGGAGCCAAACTTCTCTCAGACCCTGTAGTGTCCAGTGACAGGACAAGAGTCAATGAACACAAGTGAAGTGCATGAAATTCCATCTGAACTCAAGAAAACACTTTTTTTCCCTTCTTTTTCTTTTTCTTCTGTGAGAGTGACAGAGCATTGGCACAGATTACCCAAAGACTTTGTAGAAGCTTTATCCTTGGATATATCCATGGTCTAGGCAACCTGCTCTAGCTGAGTATGGGGGCTGCAGGGGTGATCTCAAAAGGTCTTTTCCCACCTAAACAATTTTGGGATTTTGTAAGATGTAATAAATAATTTCCCTGAAAGCAGTTTAACTCTTGTAGATACACGGCAAGTTCCAAGGAATATTATTTTTAGAAGGAGCACTTTTAAAAGATTTTTTCCTCAAGACTTTAAGCTTTAAAAACTAGCTCAGAGTAAAATTTTGGTATTTCAACATGCATTAATTATATCTTCTTGCAAATTAAACATCAACAATCAAACAAAAAAATCTGAATTTTTCTTTCAAAAGCAATGAGTGGAAGATATGACTGGCTGAAGTCCCAGAGCATAAGTATGATGTATAAAAATGACTTAAATGTCTTATTTCTGGTACTCATCCTGTAAAGACTTGATTTTCCAGTTCTTAGCAGTTCTTGCTCAGGCTCAGATGATGATATCAAAAATCTAAAGATATTTATCCTGTATATCATATCACACATACATAGACTATGGGCTTAGCTGAAAAAATTCACATTACTTGTGATCTTGGATAGGTATCAACCTAAATCTCTGGAGGTGAATAGCTGTATATATTAACCCAACATGACACAGAGCCTCCCAACCCCAATTCTAAATCAATATGAAGCTTCCATTAGGAGCCGCTTACCCCAGCAGAGAGATAAGAGGAGAAAAGGGCTATTTATGACATACCTACTGCTTTAATGGGTCATCATTAGCAGGAGGAAAAAAACCCGAAAGAACCACAAAACCTCAAGCTCCTCACAGCAGTTTAATGGGAAAAGGCCTAAAGGCAGGTGTGAGGCCATACTTTCCTAACTGTTAAATTTGATAGAACTTTCTGTCACTTTCTTATTTCTAAACTCTATGAAAACTTAGACTATCTCAGTGTTATGAAAAAAATTATCTGATTCTAACGAATCACAAGACTAAAGGGCATGTAACAGAATATTAAAAAAAATTGGATTTTTGCTTAATAGTTTGTCTGCTAACACAGCCCTCCTTTGAGTTTACAAGGTTATAATTTTGTGGATTCATCTTCTATTGCAACCTGAATAGCTGATAACACTGCCATGATCTCTATTCGGTTTCTGACAGTCTTATGCTAAATAAGTTTCTTGTATTGTTGCTGCTAAGACTGTGTAAGTTCTTCCAAGGAGTCAATTCAGTGGTCAGTGGATCAGTGACCCCTCTGAGCTGTTGAGGTGTTATTTGATGTTGGCTGATATTAGCTGGCTTTTTTAAATATTAAGTATAAAAAGTTCGTATGTGTGTGTGTGCACGAGCATGTCCTAGTTGTATTTTTCTGAGGTTTTCATGTGTTTATTATGATGCAATTTAATTCAAGTCACAAAAAGATTAGTATGTAAATTATATAATTCCTTTAGAAGCAAAATGAACAACAATGAAAAATATTACCGTGTTACATTTCTTCTGGAAAATGAAAGGGTATTAGCATAGACTTCCTCTAAACATAATAATTACCATATCTGTGTGAGGAAAAGTTAATAGTTCTTTTTTTCATCTAGTTATAATCTGAAAATTTTTATCTCACTCCGTTTACATTTCAAAGAAGTTTGAGTAAAGGGAAAAAGAGTTCTGTTCTAATTCTTCATTATAAATAAACAAGGAATGGAAATAGTATACCTTTGTGAAACTGAATCTAGTTAGCTTACTCAGTAACTCAGTATAAAACATAAAAATGCTTACATATTTTAGGTTTTACATGATATATCTAAATACACTGGTATGCCTTTGATAGAATTTATGCAAGAAGTTTCAATATAAAAAATTTACTACTCACTAGGAATTTAATCTACAATGATAGGCTCCAATGTAGATGGACAGTCAAGGGATCAAATGCACTAACTATAGTCTTTCAGCTGTCAAAACACTCACATATGTTCATATTTGCTGAGGCAGAAATGATAGCTTACAGTCTTTAATCGGTATTGGAATTAGTTTGCATGTGCATTTTAGAAAACTGGCTTTAATGCCACCATTTAATGTTTTCTTATTTGCAAAATTCAGGAAGTGATAGCTTAAGATGTTCCATTCTGATAGATTCTTCCCTCTGATGCCTTATTATAGGTGAATTACAGTACAACTGAATCACGGTTTCATTATTTGCACAGACATTTTGGCCCTAAACAGGATTTTATTATCTACAAAGCATAAAAACACCCAGGACTGCAAAGAATTAATTTAGAGAACCTAAGCATATTGCACAGAACATAAAGTTGACCTTTACCGTCTACAGCTTTTGGAATGGAGTGGGATGTGGAACACATCGTAGATTTAATGTGGCACAACGCTGTCTGCAGAAACTTGGGTGGGACTGTGCCTGCCTGCCCATTGCACCCGATGATTGAATCTGCTGTCACCAGCATCCTGATAATAATGAACATTCGGCTTAACGACCGTGATTATGATTATCATAATTGATGTGCGAGTGCAGCGTGTGGGGATCATTACAGCTGAACTGTACAGCAGAGAAACATGCCTTAGTTATAGATAATTTTACTTTTATGCATTGATTAGGATAAAATATGCCTTTCAAGTTCAACAGGCCAGCTTGAAATAATTTTAGTAAGATTTCTACATGTATGAATTGATGTTTATGAACCTTCTGCAAAACAGTCATTCTAGCTGTTTGTTTTGCATTGTTTCATTTCATTAATATTGGGAAATAATTAAACAATTAGATGTTGTCTAGTGGAAATCACTTACAGAGTACTGCCAACGTTAATCAAATATCAACTTCAAATAATTCTGATTATCATGGCCTTGCCTGGGCTAGGAAAAATAGCCCTTGTAATTCACCACCAACACAATTCTACTGGTGGAGCAGTGGGAGCAGGGCTGTGGTCAACACTGCTGGCATTTTAAAACTGTACTGTGTAGCCATTAGAGCAGGCAATAGTTGCTCCATATATAAATTATATCACTTCCATCTTTGTCACCAGAGGCAGAGAATTACAGGCTCAGATTCAGCCAGTGTAGATAAAGGCACAATCAACAGCTTCAGTCGATTCTGTTGGACAGTGATTGCCTTCAACTGCGATTGCAGGAAGTTGCAGAAGTATTTAATTAAATCATGACATATATAACAGATAAACACAAGTATGAGTATATATTTCAAGACAGAGTTTATTTAAAGAATGTTACAACATAAGTGTAATGAAAAGTGTAGAGTTTCATTGCTTTATACTAGGCATAAATTTGGCTCTTTGTCCAAGAACTGACAGATTTTCAATCTGGGTTAATAGAGAAAACAGACGATGGAAAAAAATTCTTGTAGAGGGGGAAAGTGATTTTCTTTCTGTTTGAAAATTAGGTTTATCTCTTGTAAACAACACATTCAACAGTAATGTCTAGTGGATTATGTCATTATGAAGCAGAATTTTTGATACACTATCTGTGTTTTCCCATCTCTGCACTGAAATTTCTTTAAATTTCACCTTAACTCCATTTTTCCAGTGCTTTGCCTTGAGAATAGGTATGATCTGTTCAAAATTTGAAATTCTTTCTTGCTCAGAGTGTGACTTCATTTTTATTAGAGGAATTTGCTTGTTTTCATTTTAATTAGGAAAAAAGGTTATCCAAGAACACTTTCTAGTACGGTGTAATACTGACTAATGAATGTGCATCTGAACTGTCCGCTTTATTATCTTTTAAAACTTTAAAGGCCATATTTACCAGTGTGTTTTGCAACAGAAGTTACTAAGGTACATGAGAAGAGCTAGCATGTATTTGGAATATCAGACTCCTAGTTTCCCAATCCAACCTCAGTGTGTTTTCCTAGGCAATGCAGATCTTACATGATGTGGCAGCCAGAAGGGAATTATTAGAAGAGCAGTAAGAGTTTGCTTGTTCCAGTGCCGGTTTCCTCATGAGCCATGTCAGGGATAATAGGGGTTGTTGCCAGAGTGGGATGGACTCCAGTGCTCCCTGGCTGATGACATGGCTCCTGTGTGGTTATTGCTGCTGGCATGGCTTGATGCATCTGTTCAGATGCTCCAAATGGACCCTTAGTTTGAGTTATCAACTGTCTACTTCCAACAAAACACTGCTTGCTCTCACTTTTTTTGCTATCCTGAGTCCTATGCCAAACCAAATCATTTAAATCCAAGGATCTGGTCCTACAACAACATATACTGTACTGTTATGAAAAATCTGTCTATTCTACCCTTTAGCATACATTTTCTGCTCCCAGAAGAATCACTTGGAATCAGAATGCTGCTGTACCTTCACATGAATATCAACCTGAGATTCCCTGCCTCCATATAGGGCGATTGCCTCAACAGCATTACTCTTCAGAGCTGTGAGCTCCTTGGAGATCGAGTGTTTGGCTACCTGATTAAATAGTACAGAAAAAGAGCAGTGTCGCCCAATTTAATATCACAGAACAACTTAATAAGCAGGAGGTCTCTGACACTGGGTAACAAAAAGTATCTTAAAGTCACTTTTGCAACTTCTACATCTTTTTTTTTCTTTTTTTTGTTGTTAAATGTCATAATGTACTGTTGAGAAAGAAAGGTATTAAGGAAAGCAGGAGTGTGCCAAGTCCAAAAATGGGAACACCAGACATTACCTCTCATTCACAGGACTAGAATGAAATATCTCTTATTATAAGATGCACCCATTCAATTTTCCAAGAAAGCAAATGACAATTCCAACTTTTGACAGTTTACATAATGGTCTTTCTAGGTTCCTTATGACTGTGTCTTATTTACAGAATTACACTCTGTTATGAAGATCACTTCCAGTGCTCCCATTGGAAAGATTCTTCAGCTGTAGATTGTTTCCTTTGAGAAAATCCATAAGGTCACCACTGTTGGGTTGCTTTTGAAAAATGCTACACTTGATATACAATTATTAATGACTATTAACTGTCAGTGAGCTTTCAAATTATTTTCTTAGTTGTAGAGAGATGGTAAACACTGCAAAGCAAATTAAAACATGCAAAATGTATCCTTGGCTAGTGTTTAACTAAAGGCAGAAAAGAATCTGTGGATAACTGGAAGGCTGAAAAAACTTTCTAGTGGAGGTTATTGATGAGTTACAGAGTCTGGTTTTGAAGAAATGCAACAAAGCAGTGTCTGAGAAGAATCAAACCATTCAATTATTTGCATAAGAAGAGATACTGTCACCACTAGTCTAATCAAATCCATTCTAGTGGTTATTTGCAAGGGTTTGTGGGCAACTAGTTGAATATTTTATAAAACCTGATTTTCAGTTCTGTAATTTCTCAGCGGGAAAATGCAGTCCCTTGATGACGATCCAAGGCTTTGAAGAATAAATTGATTCGAAAGAGAAAATTAGATGGCACTTATTATACTGTCTAACTAGCAATCCTGTGTCATTTGTCTGTTGGATGATGAATGTCTTGCTTTGCCTACCTTCCTCATTTAAGAATGTAACTTGCATCTTAGTGCTATAAAAGTAAACCTTGCTTTTTTAGAAAGAGTTATCTTTAACCAATATTTCTCTGAGGCAGATGTATGTATGTTTAAGCTTTCTAAATAATTCCAACTGTGCACATTGCTTGAACATTTTAAAGCCTCTTATTTAATCAGAAACACTTTAGAAATATAAAGTATCTTGCCCAGTTCCTTCAATACATGCTTAGAGTACATTACAGTAACTCGTGGCACAGCTTTAAATTGGAAAAAAAAAATCTTTTAATCTAGAAACAGTAGATACTGGAGTTACACCTAATCTGGTTTGTTTATATTGGTTTTAGGTGTCGACTATTTGGATATGGTTTTGTTTGTTGGATTTCAAAATCCATACACTAAACTGGGAAGTGCATGGCCTTGCCTTTTCATGTCAGTTTTGGATAGGCTGCTCAGTATTCTTGGAATTAAGTAGATTTTTTTATATGTATGTCAACCATAATGTATTTCAACTCAATTCAATTTGCCACAATATTGAATTAAAAAAGCTATATTTCTAAGTCACTTAAAATTCTTTATGGAACTTATCTGCAGAAGCAAGCTACTTATTATTTGATAATACTCACCGAGACCTTGTTTGTGCTTGTTAAATAGAGTTGAAACTAAAGTAACTGAAAGCTTTTCACAGTCCTCTGAGAATGAAATGGGCCACACAACTTTTGCAAACTGCACGTTTGAGAGCTGGTCCTCAGCCCTAGCATAATTGAGATATATCCATGTAACTGGGCAAATTGGCATCTGGTAAGGATCCGGTCCATAATGGATATAATCAATATGTAAATACATGCCATTCAGACAGAATGTCCTAGGGAAAATAATGTTACCTATTTGCTCAGAAAAATAGCCTTTTTTAATCTCATCTTTAATTGTACATTGCTGGTGAGTTTGCAAAATTGAGAGCTAATATCAGAGACACATGTTTTGATGACTTCCTTGCAGCAGATACACTTAGGACTACAGACTGTTGCATCTTGAAATAACGTCTGAATTAGAGATTTTGCTACACTGACTCATTATGATTGTATAGTTTTATAATTTAAACGCTAATAACACCTATAGGTGTTCTGGAAGAATTCTAAGACACTATGCCAGGTATGAGCCTAAGTTGAAAGAAAGGCTGTAAGTTTGGGGTTTTTTTGTTTGTTTTGATGCTCTCAAGTACATTATTCTCAGAGCAGTAGGACTTCAGTGCAGAAAAATGGGTTTTAGAGTAACCTACATTCCTTGAATTTATGTAGGAGTGAATGACACACAGAAAGTAGTACAGACTGCTTGTTGTCTTAATGGCTTGACATAAGTTTCTACTGGTTCTTTCTTTAAAATTTGTGTTATGAATCATCTGGACTCATTTGCCCCATTTTAAATTACAGTATGATATTCACTTTGGAATACACCTCATTGTTTATTCATTCAATGCAATGAAGGGCTGGTATCAACAGGCTCTTTACAAACTCAGTTTAAAAGGATGTTCCACCATGATAAACCATATTATTTCTTCTCTTACCGTTTTTGTTGTAGGGAAACAAAAGCATGTAGGGAAATGGAAAGGCATGTCCAAATAAGGAGTGTTTTTATGAGTAGGTGCATTGCCATATGTTAATGTTCTAGAATGAAAGTCATGGAATTATTCAGGACTAACCTTTGCACTTCAAGCTTCACTTCCATATAAATAACCTTACAAGCTTTGATGAGTTAATGTGTAGAGGTAACCACACCTCAGGCAGAGGGGTAGGGTACAAAGACTGAAGCACACAGTACCAGTTTCACAACTGTATTGGTTTTGTTTCTCATCATGAGACTATTTGAGAAGGAATTTACATGACTGTGGCAATAGGAATTAATAATATTCTTGGCTTGTAGCTTTGAGACACATTAGGATTTCTCACCTGTAGTCATGTGAAGGAATGGCACCATATGTGGTAAATGCTTATCATTACCAACCAAACACCCTGCTCTTTTGAAGAATAACTTGTTAGGTATGAGAGTCTCAAACTTCAGGGGGAAAAAAGGAAAAATAGAAACAATAAAAACATTGCATATTAACAGACTTTGTACACTAATGCAAAGCTGCTTGACTGAACAGTGTAGTGTCAACCATGTCTTTCTTCTAATGCTAAAAGTAATGCACATAGACAGAGTGACAATCAGAGTACAGCCTCCCATCAGCTGTAATTAATCTTTTAGTTAACAGAGACTAGAAAAGCTTTTCATCAGCCTCTTCTGAAGTCTGAGGCACCCTGTTTTTTGATGTTTGCATTCTGAGTAAAATTGTCCCCACCAGTTCTAACAAATTGAAACACCAGGCTAATTATGGCAGCTAATGAAGTGTGTGGAATGGTCACAGCTTGTCGTGAAACTGTTCCTTCAGCTCAGATTAGAGTTTCATCAATCACTTTTTTAAACTGATCCAGAATTGCTTCTGCCCAGTGCTTGGCATTTTTAATGCTGTTTCTGTAATTGGTTTTTTCCCCAAAGCTTAGGCTATTTTTTGAAATATTGCATTCTCAGGACAGGACTTACAAACTCCAGTTTATAAAAAAACATTTCATTATTGCCTCTATCAGCTGATCAAGTGCTAGAAAGCTAATAAAAGAAGCAGAAATATAAAATTTGATATATTGCTTTTAATCCAGCTAAAGGTAGCAATAAAGCATATACACATATATGTATATGAATCATTATTACTGTGGGCTGGATGTACACTGCAATCTCATGAGACATGGTTTGTGGGCTGGATGGTTCAAATCCCACTGAAAGACCTAAATGAAATGAATGACTTCGTCCTAGCTTATTTCCTAGTGGATTGTGGTCCTCCATATATCACTCAAAGAGTTTGCCATGATTTGTAGTTTTTGCAGATGCCCAAAAGGAAGACCAAAATGTGTTGCTATTTAAAGAATTTCCACAATTCAGTTCAAATCTGAAGTCCTCAGAGAAGTATGGGAAACTCCACAGTATAACTTATATTGGTACTTCACTGTCAATGAATAAATTAGCCTTTAAAACATTGTAAAATTCCCAGTTCCTCTTCATTTATAAGATATAATCATACTCAGCTGTACATTGAAAGTTCTGTATAGACATTAAAGGCATAGATATTAAAGTCTTGGGCTAAATTCTTTCCTCAGTGTGGCCAATGGAGTGTTGAATTTAGTTCAGAAGTTATCCAGCTGAAAAATGAAATAAACTTTTGCTTGTGCACTACCACAGAATATCACTGCACAAGTGGTTGCATTTCATATTCACAGAACATGTATTCATATCAGAACCTATGCAGCATGGTTTTAGTTTTCGAATTGCTCAGCAATGTATTTTTAAAATTTGTACTAATAAGTGTAATCCATATAATTTTTCTGAACAGTGTTGATTCTGTAACAATGTTGGGCTATAAATACCAGCTGTTCTTCTCCCCAGAGCTTCTAATCAGGTTTGTCAGAACTAACTCCGTGCCAATGCCAAAACAAATCTGTGGTACCTGAGTGAGCAATCACTGTAGCTGATGCTATTCCTGAACTGTAGCAAAGAACTGCTGGATTTACACAGAAGAAAAAGTGCCATTGAAAACATGACACATAAAGAAGATATGTTATCATATATGAGTAGAGACAGACAGAAAAAATAGCAATAGGTATTAGTCTAAAAGCTTTTGTTCCCATTCTATTGATTAATGAGAGCATTTGTAAACACTGGGTAGGAGATGAGTAGTTTCTCTAGTGTAAGCTGATTGCAAAGTAAGCTGGCTGCAAAATGAGAAAACATTCCTATTTGATAATTTCTGTCTCTTCTGAAGTTAGCTTATATTTCTGGGAGAGGAAAGCTGGTTTTCTCTTTAGCTTTCATCAGTGCCAGGGCCCATGGCTGAACCCTGTTTAGTCAGTGGCCCACGAGGACCACCAGGTCCTCTTTGGCAGAGCTGCTGCCCAGCCCGTCAGCCTCCAGCCTACTTTGCTCTGGGCTGAGTCTGTGCCAGGCGCATTTGTCCATCCTCTGTTCTGAAAGATTCTGCCAGGCCATTCCTCCAGCCTGTCTGCATCACTGTGAGTGATATCCCTCATCACTGTGAGTGACAGCCCTCTCCATGGTACCCATTGCTTTGGTGTAATCCAGGAACCTGAGGAGAGTGCATTCCATCTCCACCTCCAAGTCTCTGAGGAAGATATTAAGATAGGCCCCAAGACAGCACCCAAGGAAATACATTGGTACTCAGGTTCCAGCTAGAGGAGAAGCCATTCATTGCTACCCTTTGAACCTGGGACTCCAGGCAGCTATTACATCTATTAGTCTGCACATCTAGACTATAATTTGCCAACTTGGTTAAAAGGATTTTCTGGGAGATTGTGTTGAAAGCCTTGTTAAAGCTCAGCCAGACAGCATCATTCACTGTTCTCCTTTGATCTGCCTATCTAGTCATTCCAACATAGAAAGCAATCAGGTTAAAAAAGTGTCATCCAGAACCATGTGAAACCTATTCACATCTAGAATCTAGTTAGTTAGAAATCTAACTGCAGTACTGGTTTTGCTGCATATCAGAAGCCAGATAAGATAAAAAATATTTTCACTTGAGGATTTCAACTCAGAATTTTTCCACCTTAACTCCTGGTGGCATGATTTGGCAAGTTAGAGAGTTGCAACTTGATCTTGGCAGGTTAACATTTTCTGGCTTTAGTCTAGCAGGTTAAAAGTGGTTCTGAGTTTGTCTTGGCAATAATCACTTGGCACTGGCTTATTTTCAGCTGGAAACAGAATGTGGTAGTTGAACAGATTAGACAATGAAGGGGGCAGTTTACAAATGGCAGAAGTCAAGATGTTTATCCCTAAGTGCAGTAGTTTCTAATGCAAGTCCTGTTGCTAGCAGTGTGTGTGTGATGGGCAGGACAAGAAGCTGGTTTAAAACTGCAAGTACTGTCGTAAAAATACATCCTTTACTTTTTTTCATCAAATACTTTTTAAGTTTGTGTTTTTCTGTACACAGGAATGTAGTGTTAGGCCTAGCTCCACCTCAGATTTAATAACTTCTTTAAAGGGTTATATATTTCTCATTAGAATGTTTTTCTTCTTGACAATGTTATTTATACATCTTAAATTGATTAAGATGATCTTCTACTCCCCTCTTCAAAAATATTTTGTTAAAATACACTCTAAGAGGTAGGTATTTGCATGACAATAGCAAATAAACACCTCTTGGGATTCTGAATGCCTACTGAACTATTTCAACTGCACATTAGTTTTTTAGCCCAGATTCAGTAAAGTTCAAGGGTATCCAAGTATGAAATAGCTTGTGGAGAAATTCACATTGGTTTCTTAATTTAATTTACTTGTAAAAAAAAAAGGCTACATAGTTGAAAAAATAGAGTATTATCTTTGGCAATTTTGGTTTATATACAGACATTCAGAATAGAATTTGGGTGATGTTGGTTCATAACTTTGCCTAGAGTATGGTACAGCATGCACTGTAACTTTGTGTGGCAAACTATGCTTGTAATATTGATACTGACACTGAACAGGCCTGAAAGTACCAGAAAAGTGTCTACATCAAGATGACTTATTCTTCTTCAGTAGATTAGCTTTATACACATAAAGAAATTAATTAACTGAACTGTTATTTATAAGGGAGAATGTATTTCTTTCTAAAGCGTTGCAAAGCTAGTCCATGCTTGAGAGTAAGGACCAGACAGTGCCTGGCTTGCAGACCATTAAGAAATGGAATAAATGAACGTAGAGGGTACAACTGGGAATTCCACCCTTCCTTCCCCTTGGGCAACCACAATGACTGCAGGTTACTAAGAAAATGTAACAAATGCAAATTTGGACCACAAATCTTCATTGCTGTTTATATTACACATGACAAAAAAGACAGCCTAGTTTCAGATCCCAGGTTAATTTTACAGAGGCAATACTTACGGGAAAAAGTAATTTACTGGGCCAAATCCTTCCTCTTGTTTTCCTTTGTCCTTCATTGCAGAAAACTTCCATCAAAGCCCAGAGATAATTTGCTTTTGCTTGTGAGAAAGGACAGTAAGTGTTGACACATTTGTAATTCTTAATGAACACAGCAATTGCAGAATATCTTACTCGTTTAGGAATAGTTGTGCTTTCCTTGTACAGGAGCTCAAACTATTGCATTCTGAAGAGCACCCATATTTTCTGTAGTGTCATAGCTTAATTTGTGCAGCTGTGAAAGGGAATAAGCTTTTGTTCTTTTGTCCAAACTGCTTCTAACTGTGCAGGATTTAAAATAGGCTCTTTTCAAGCCTAGAGCACATCCTCTCCTATCCTGCACAGATGAGGACAAGAAGTTTTAGAGTTTGATTTTTGTCAGTTGTCTCCAACTATGTCCAAAGCACAAATTAGCACAATTTAGCTGCTGAGCTATGAAAGGAAACTTCTGTGAGCACACATTAGTAGCAGAACACTACCTTCTCCAAATACTCCAGAAAGGGAGGAATGGAGTTATAATTTCCATGTTAGGCTGCCCCAGGGGAGCACACGTGGCTGTGCTGCTTGTACTTGTCACATCACAGAGAAAATATCTAAACCTATGTGATTATCAAGTCAGTTTTTCAAACTCATGAGCCACCATTAGAAATCTTTCGTAATTTCGAGCAAGCACTGTTTGAGTTTGGCTTCCTCATTTTTAATTCATAAAAGATAAAACATGTAAGTGTCAGTGATAGTTATAAATATCCATGAAATTAAGTGTAAAAATAATGAAATGTTTGTTACATAAATTAAGTAGCAATTATTGCTTTCTCTTTCTGTTTGGAAGATAGGGTATTAAAATAGTGTTGTTAAATTTCCTACTGTGAACATAATTTCCTGATTCTTTTTTACAACACATTATCATAATGTCAATAAAAGACTAAAACTAACAAATAGAAAAAACTTGCCTGATGTAAGCGTAACACAGAAGGTTATAAAGTTGCCTTTTATGATGGCTGTACAATATCATTTTATTTTAAGATCTAATAGCAAGTTGATTCAAAGGGTAAGACTTACAAAGTCATTAAAGCAAGTGGAAAATTGCCTTCTACCATAGTCACCCAGTCTTTTTAAATCAAAGAGTTTTATTGTTGGTGGTGATGTTTGCATTTGCAGGAGGTAATTAGGGAATGAGTTAGACATCACACTCAGAGCCCTCAAGCTTGTCAACAAGAACCATAAACTTCACTGGAAAAAAACAAAAGTCAGTTTAGAAGGCAAATTACAGAGAATAGAGGGAAACAGGATCATAACATTTTGAGTCAGTTTGACCTCTGCTGTGTCTATCCACAATATGGAGAAGCTCATAAAACATCCTTTGCTTCCATGAAAACTTTATTGCTCCTACCAGAAAGAACAAAATGTAGAGGTTTTCAAATTGGTAGCAGCAGTAGACAGTTGAAGGAGGAGGCAGATGTTGGTTCCTTCTTCTCTTCCTCTGCATCGTGTTGGTAAGCTGAAGAGGGAAAGGTGCAATTCTATCCCCTCATCACAGCAGTGGTCACTTGTCAGCTGTGGGGCAGGGAGCTCTGATTAGACACGCTTCTCCCTGGGAGTCAGTACCTCTGTGCTGACACAATGAGATCCAGTCCCTAAGGCGTGATCCAGGCTTTTGCTATTATCTCCTGTTTGAAGGGGTTGGTTGACCCAATTGGTTAACATGTTAGCTTTCCAATTTTATAGCCTTAAGTCATGGAAGACCTCTTCCTAGGTTTTGGTTTTTTTCTCCACGGCAGAAAGTAAAATTGGCAGTCTGTGCCCACCAGCCAAAAAACAGAGTTATGCCAAACAGCTGTGTCCTGAACTTTATGGCTAATTTGCTGTTGAAGCTGTGCCCAAGAAATAGGTTTTCTTGCCCATGGGAAGAAGTGTGAAGTCGTTATTAATGTCCCAGCTCATATCTCTTAGTAAGTCTTATGAGCAGTGCTGCTTAAGGAGACTAAATGTATAACAGGGAATTAAAAATTATAGTACCCCTTTCACTGACTGAAATATTGTAAACTTGTTACACTGGGGCCAGGACTGGTGTCAATGTACTTTGTGTGAAAAGTGCAATAGAAGCATTAGTATTTGACAGCCCTGGTTGAAATAAGTGAAATTAATGGAGCTCTTTTCATATACGACAAGGCCATGGCACCCCTTTCATGCTGCTTACAGACAGAGAAAAGTCAATACTTTTTTATTACTTGATGCTGACCTACATTTTGCACTACAAGTGCCAGGCCCACTAATTGGTTTCAGTTGTGAGAAAAGTTTGCCCCAAAGAAACACTGGAGCAGATAAATCAATCTTTTTTAGGGTAGCTTAGTGGGTTTTGAGCACTTGAAATGACATTTGTGTTGTATTGACAGAATGGGTTGTTACACTCATTTTGTCATGTCAGAAGGCCCTGTACTAGTTGGAAGTATTGTTAACCAGTATTGATAAATTTGCTGAGAATAAAAGTTAGCTGGATCAACATTTTACTTGTCTAACAGCTTGCTGTTTCTGGTTTGCTTCCTTGTTAGAGACCTCTGTGGCTATTAACAGGTCAGAAGGCTTACTATGACAGCTCAATTTAAAACTCTAATTTTACTATTACAAGCATTAGGATCATTGAAAACACTTAAATATGACCACTTAGTGTTAAACAGGTGGGGTTGTGGACTAGAGCTGTGCAGTGACACTTGGCAGTGCTTCCAGGTTTCCAAAGGAGCTGTGCACATGGGATGTCTCCCAGCTTTGTGGGAAAGCAAGATTGCTCGGTGATTTACCCTACACTGAGAACATACCTGCTGCAGGGACCTTTGTCCAGAACTACCTACTGCATCCTCTAAGGTCTTGGCATGTATCTGTGGTTTCAAAGTATTGTTTCCTGGTTTTGCTACTCAGTAGCATGAAGATGGAATTACGATTCCAGCAGCTGTGCTCATTTTTCAGTTATTCCTTCTGCCATTAATTCCTAACAGAATTTACATTCAGAATAGGTGTTCTATTTAGAAATAACAAAAGAGACCTAATGTTACTATAAGAGCAACAGATACAAATCCAGCACTACCAAAGAGTTTTACTGAGATCCAAATTTTCATGGGTTGTTTACCTTTTACGCAGCACATGGTGCCATGGTTGACATAATGCATTTATTCACCACCTTTAGTACTTTTAGATTGAGTCAGAAGAGGACTCACTGCTCTGAACGTCTGCTATAGATGGAATTCTTTATGTTACAGAGAATTATTTTCAACATACAATTTATATTTGAAACTTCTGCACATATTGCTTCCACTAACCTATGAAGGAAATCTATATACATACAACCTAACACAGCTTTAATCTCCATTTATTCAACCAAATCTCTACCTATTCAGGAAACCCAAATTTTGTCATTACAGAGAAAGGAAAGACTATACTATACCATAAATCAGATAATGTGAATTTATTGTGTGCTTATTGTTCCAAGTTTATCAAATGCTTAACAGTTTCATAATTATTGTGGACTTCAGAAATTTGATATATGAAATTACCCTGAAGTGTTTATGCAGGAGCTGAGAATAAATGGTAATAATAATGCTCTCTGGCCTCAAAATCTGTGAGTAGATATGCTACTGCTGTTTGCCTGTTCTTGCTTTGGTCTGAGGCAGCTGACTTTCTACTTCATTAAATTTCCAAGAAGATACTCAATTGTAATTCCTATTTCATTTTGAACTGCATTTTTATATTACAGGATATTGTACAGTACTCTCAAAATTGCTTGGAGAGAAACACTGTTAGTACAAATTTATTTCTAGAATATCACAGAAGGCATTTTCAAAGGCCTCCAAACCAATATGAAGGTCTACAAGGTCTTGTTCATTTGCCAGAGTTTGTACGTGATCTGTATTTATTTAAGTTTGCATAGTCAGATGAAAAATGTCTTTGGAATTTGCTTTAATAACATTCCAAATATAGACTGTATAACCATTTGGCAAGTCTAATGTATGACATCAGAGTGCTGATCGAGACAAATCTTTAGTGGCTTTATGCCACCTTTTTTGACTCCATTGTTTTGAGCTGATGAGCTCACAAGCTCAAGCAGTCAAATATATTGAAAGGGTCCATAGGTCTTGTTAAGCTCTGTCAGTTGAACTTGAGTCACTCACAATTTACTGGAGTGAAAGGAGTCAAAGCTGGACAAGTTTAAAAAGGAAGTGTTATATTTACTTTGTTTGGGAATTTCAAAGTAGGTCTCAGTGCTGAGAATTACAGGTCTCTGATGCTGAGAATTTTATGGCATGATTTAAGAATGCATTGTGGAAAAATTCCATAAAGCTCAGCTCCATGCTTCTATGATTCCAAGAGTGCAAAACTATAGGGGCAAGCTCACCAGTATGTATGAATTGATATTTGCAGGCATGTTCATTCCAGCTACCAACAGTGAGGAACTGATGGTGAAAACAATTTTGAAGAAGCCTGTTTTTCTCCACTCATAACCTGTTTTCTTTAAAAGGATTACTTACATAACTTCATAACTTCTATAGTATGTACCAAACAGCTTAAATGCAAGATGAATCCTATCAGAATCAATGAGCAGTGCATTTCTGTGCTTGCCTGCATGTTTTGAGTTGTCATTTCACCATTCCAATTCCTTTCCCTTTATGCTGTGAGGTAGATCTTGCAAGGCCAGGTGGTGTTTCAGGCCTTACTTTATCTCTCTGTTGAAATCTGGTTAAAATCTTTATCTTCAAATACAGAAAAAGTAGAAACAAGATCTGTTTCCCCTAGAGATATTTATATTTTATATGCATGCTATGCAATTATTTACGTAGTATACATTCTAAACTTCTTAAATTAATGTAACACTAAAGCCAGCATGCTTTTATTTATCCATCAGACTGTAATGTTTCCTAAACGTGGTCAAACACAACTGCTGTCGTCATAATCAGAGCCAGTTGTTTAAATGCTCAGTTGTGAGTATCTGGTGGAATAGTTTTAAATAACAAGATAAACAGTACAGCTGCCAAACCAAAGTAATCTTACACTGAGGGGGCATGCGGCACAAAAAATTTCCTCTTTGTCATTTTGATTTGAGTTTGAAGCTGGACCTGGGCTTGGTTCCAGCTCAAAAACACTGTTCACTTCAAAGGCTCCTAAATCGTCCCAAGGAGCTAATTTTGGCAGCCAATTGTTTTTGTTTGGCCAGGAATCCTAATAGCAAAAGCCGTCTGCTCCTGCAAATGAAGATCTCTGCAATGCTCAGCCTTCCCATTCCTGATTTTGTCCTGATATGGGGACTGCACAGGTTTCCCTATCTCACCCAAAATTCACTACTTTTTAAACTGTTCACAATTTTTTAAGCTGCTAACTGTCCTCCATATTAATTAATAAGATCCCTTCTGTTTTAAAAATAATTGATGACATGTTCTGCTCTGAATTACTGCTTAATCCTAAATTATTGCTGGATTATCTGCTTGCTTTCTCAGCAACTAGAGCTGGTTTGTTGATTTTTCCGTTCCCATGAACAGAATTAGCCTGGTTAATTTACTGAATTAAATATAACTAGCTTCACTTTAGAGGGAAACCATTTGCAGTTGTGTTGGAGATACTATGATATTTATTATAATAATTATATAGACAACATTTCCCATGGTAAGAAGGTGCTTGTGATGCCAAACTGACACCGAAAATTAGAATATTGTGCCATTCTTAAAGTTTAATATGGAAATTTGCAAATAGGCTGTTTCTGTTGAATAAGAAATCAGCCAGTACAAGGCATAGAGAAACATTAAAAAGTAAACCTTGTGAATCATTTAGGAATAGGATAGTACTCGCTTTTACACCACACATTGATTATTTAATTTTGAATGTATGTCTATCTTGCTATTTTAAGATTTATGCACCAGAATTTTTGAGGAATCACAGTAAACAAATTTAAGTATGAGAAGTAAGGAATTATATGGTCACAGTTTGGCAGCCTGCAATGCAGGTGAAGTGCAGGTGGGACCAGTCAGTGATTGCATGAGCTTACAAGAAGTCAGAGGTGCTCTGTTTATAGTGATGCAGCTGAGCTGTGGTCTGTGAAGGAGCTAAATCCAAATCATCCAGAGAATGATAATTCTGCTTCATGTAATAAAAAAAAAAAAAAAAAAAAAAAAAAAAAAAAAAAGGATTTTCTCTCTTTTTAAGAGAAAATGAAACCTTGAAAATTGGGAAATGCATTGAAAAGATAAACTTTTCACTGTCATTCAGTCACAGCCTCAGACATTCCATGAAGATATTTCAATTTCATCCACTTTTGCAGAGCTACTTGCTGCCACTAGAAAACAGTGCAAAGTATTCAGACCAACTTCTTAAAAATGAATGATCAGACCCTAGAAAGCTGAGGGTTCATCTGTGGCGTGTTACTTTCTGCACGTAAAGACCATTTTAATGCAAAGTATGTATTTTCTGTTGTTATACTATTCTCAGTGTTTCAGGTTCAAAGAAAATAATTTTATTGAGAATGCTTTAAAACCTTGGTGTTAAATACCATGGACTTGCTAATCCATAAGTATTTACTAGTAATTAGCCAAATCAAAACATAGTTTAGAATACTGAGTTTATTTTACCTTCTTGTTTGTTGGCTGAATTGACATTGTACTCTTAAGGCACAGTTTCACTTGTTTTTCTCTTATTCAATTTAGATTTTTAAGCATCTCCATTTTAAAAATTGAATGTAATCAGCAAGAACTTTTCCTGGGAAAAAAACATGTTCAGGAATCACCCTGCTTCTCCTAATTAATTTATTGCCACTAACACTTATTTAATATACATTAATTTTTTTTTACCATTTCTTATGGAGATGGTTTAATGTCCATATTTCACTTTTACTCGAGGTAGAAAAGTTAAAATACAGGAAGGCTATTGTGCTTTCTGTAACCTGCCTCGTTGCCAGGGAGGAGAATAAACTTTTGATTTGCCAAAGACTATAAAAGGCAGTTTCAAGAGCAGGAAATTTCTGTGGTTCTTATAGTTGCTGAGAGTTTGAACTACATATTTTGCTGCAAGTGAAAGAAATATTGTGGTCCTCTTCAAGGTAATAGTCATATAACGTAAAAATGTATATTTAATATTCACTATTTTGCATAATTTGTGTTCTATCTTATATAACTAAATGTAACTGGAAGACAATATTTAGAAATCTAAAATACCTTAAAAAAAGGCAAACCTATTTGAGCCTAACATCATTTTTTTCTCTCTCTTTTATTCAGGACTTTGAAAGACAATTTTCATCGATTGTTCTCTTTGACAAGTTTGGAAAAACTTACTCCAGCACCGGGCAAATAGCATAATTGTCCTGGAAACTACAAAGCATAAGACACATGAAAAGTAGTCAATAAATGTGTTTCAGCAAATACACAGCAGCATGTTGACTGAATGTCCCATAAAATACTCTTTTGTGATGTATACTGTGTCTGAAGTAATGTTAATTGATTTTGATTGGTCTTTAGGCAATATGGCTTCCAAGATTAACCTAAAAATCTTTTTTTTTAAAGTAGTATCTTAAGGAAATTATTTCTGGAAATGCTATATTTTATTTAGTATAAATAATTTAGGATACAAAGCTAGAGTCAAATAAAATACTTGGAATCACATTTATTTATTACGGCATCATGGGAAGATCTCTGCATATCTAAAGATCAAATTATAAGGTGATTCTTAAAATCATGTGAGAGAATTTTTACAGGAATTTAATGCTGAATTTTCGATGATACCATATTTGCTTTTCATATAATTTGACTACATTTGAATCAAATATATCTGTTTATCTGTTACTCTATGGTAGGCTTTTTGTTACCAGTTTTTTAAATGTGATTCTTCTGGCCCCTAAAATTGTGGTGAAAATCTCTATGTGTGTTTGTATGAATACTTTCTGAACCTGGTCTAGTTGAAGGTGTGCCTGCTCATGGCATGGAGGTTGGAACTGGATGGTCTTTAAGGTCCCTTGCAACCCCAGCCATTCTCTGATTCTATAAACTAGGAGTCACAAATTTCCCTTCCATAGGTTTTCACCTGTCAGCCTAAGTGAAAAAGTTTTACTGCTGCCACACACTACAGTAAAAGCCCTTCCAATTCCATTCCAGCAGGATGCAAGAGCAGGCACTGGGCTGTACTGGTACTAGTTTTTTGAGTTTGTTATTTTCAAGCTTTAAAAAGTTTATTTCTATTATAAGAAATGAAGTCCGGGAAGTGGGAAGCAGCCAACCCAGTGGCTGAGTTTCCCAGATAAGATTTAATCTGATCCAATGTATCACAGTGCTTTAGTTGTTCCTGGAAGGGATTGAACATGAGACACTTGTGCAAAACTGTTGATGAATAAAGACGGCACAGTAATTTTTATATGTGAGAGCTATCTATTTGATTGCTTCAGCTTTCAAGTAGTTCATCACAGTAATTCACCCTGTGTTGCCTCTTTACCTTCATACCACAGTTTCCCATCAGTCCGATTAGAAATGGCAATGCCTTTATCAGATTAATCTTTCTTTCTCTTTCTTCCTTTCAGTATCTCTGACCCCAGGACAAAGCAGAGCCTCCCAGGCAGCCTGTGCTGCAGGGTGGTAGTGCTCACAGCTGAAGGGCCAGAGCACAGAGGGAGCTTAAACCCAGCACTTCCAATGGGAATTGCTTGGTACATACACACCTTTCCTCCTCCTACCAAAAAACCCCAAAACTTTTCTGTTTCTAAGCAGATAACCAGAAACATTCTTACACAAAACCAGGTCTGTTTACTTTACTAGATAAATAAGCATCTGCAAAACTAATAAAGTAGCAAACATATTACCGGTGAGGTTTGAATTTTGGGCATCTTTGCAAATTGTATTTCACAGGGAATCCAATTTTCTTTATCTGGAGTTCAAACAGAATTTATGTCATTCATGGGCACATAGGACCCAAACTATTTTGTGTGGCTGCAATATAATCCCAGAATCCTTTCATTTCTCATTAAGTTCATTCAGCGCTTTCTCATTTACATTTACACAAACCAGTTGATAATTATTCTAGAGGGACCACTTTGTTTTGCTGTCTTGCTTAAATCAAAACGTTTGCATGTGGCAAACTTACAGTTTTAACTAAAGCCAGTTAAAGCTAAAATTTTGATATTTCTATTCACTGCAGTAATATAATGAACAAGACAGGAAGAATTTTGATGATGCAATAGTGTAACCAACTATCAGGATAAACACTCATTGTGTAAGTGGTTTTACTTTATTCCTGTATAACTTTCTTACTGATATACTTTACCTTTCTGTTTTAATTATCAAATTGCTTTTTCTAGTATATTTGACTAATGTATTTTTAACATTTTATATACTCTGGGTTTTCCTTATTAATAAAATTGTTGTTTTATAACATGCCATGTGCTTCAGAGAAGATATTTCTGTCTTACAGGAGATGTTAAAATCTATTCTCACAGTATAAAATCTCAATACACAGGAAATAAGTCGCTAGGAAATGAGCTGAACACTGAAAATTTGTAAGGGACTCCTGGATTTTGATGAGTCTGCAAGACTTGCAGCCTCTTACAAATGTAGTTGGCTATGACGTTTAGCAAAATTCTCAAAATCAAAAAGAATCACTGTGATGGTAGGGAAATAGAGTAATATCAATCTTCAGAAAAAGAAGCATGGATTGAATGTGTTTCAGTTAACTGTAGTTGAACAAATGTGAATAGTAAAACATCCATAGCCAAACTATATCAAAGGACCTGATTGCTGTTCTCTGCAATAACCAAATATGGCCTTCAGCATGCAGCAAGACAAGAATGCTCCTGGCTTTTCAGCAGCAGAAAAGAAGTTTTTGTAATTTGAGCTGGTTTACTTCACTTGTACAGAGGGGGAAAAGCACTGTTTGGATTTATCCTACTACATGTCTACAGAGACTTAAAAAGACCTTTAGAAAACCGCCCATATTGGGAAGAACCCATCCTACTAGCTCTCTACCAGAGCATCTTGTGATGTGAGATATTTTTGTCTCACATACAAAAAGCCTGGAACATAATACTTTGATACCCACTTATATCTGAGGAATTTGTACAGATCATAGATCTTGAGAGAGTCAAATAATAATGTTATTTGGTTTGTATCAGGTGCACTGGCCTACATGCCAGGTGCTGAGGATTCAAAGCCTCTTTGCACCTCTTTGCTAATGACCAATGATCTCTGGATTCAACCACCTGTGGGAATGGCAGCACTGATGGAAAGATGCAGGCAAAGTCATTACAAGGGAATAGCTATGGGCAAAAATTGGCTCACAACCTGTCTCATTCTGGGAAGCTTCAGGTGTATTAGAAAATGGCTCGTAACATCTATTCTTACCAAAACTACCTGTTGTTGTTCAGTGGATTAAAGATCCTTCAGTATTGCTGCCCAATAGTTTTTTGACTGCTACATAGCTGATATTGTAAACACAGCAAAATCTCGTAATTTAGATAATTTAAGTACTGCCTTCTGGGCTGATCCAAGATGTTCTCAACACTTGTCAGGGAAAACATTTAGCTTGCAATGCCCTCTAGAGGCAGATTTGCCCTAGTAGTGATGGTGCCTTCAGATAATGTCTTCACTTTTCTGGTCCTGTGCTGAAGCTTTCAAGAAACAGGTTTGGAGTTTTTTTCTTCCTTTTCTTTTTTTTATTTTAGTTAGCCACATGTCACATTTCTGTAGGAGCAGCAATCTAGAAACATTAGGGGCTCTGCAACTGATCTCCATGCCTCATTCTGGACTCGTGCTGCAGGTGCTTCCAACCGAGATGGGACCATATTTAAACTGCAAAGCAGCATGGTGACGCTTGCAAACAATAATGGATTTTTACACATCAGTGCTTGACATTGAATAAGACTCTGGAAACATCTAAATTGAAAATATTTCTAACAGCTTCCTGTTATTCCAATGGATGTATTTGCCACAGGCCTTCCATAAATCCGTGGCTCCCAGTTTAATGAATTTAGGAGTTCTGCTTAGTTGAATGAGATTCTCAGTTGTTTCCTGGCAGCCATGGGCTCCTCTACACAGAATAGCAGAGACTGAAAAGCAAAGGAGGAGCATAACTCCTTAATATCAAAATTTGGGTTATTCCATACTAAAATAGAAACACTACAACTACAAGGGAGTCACATCCATGTAATCCGAAACAGAATTTGAGCCTTGAAGCTTTTATTCATCTGCATTCATAAAATATTTTTTGGGATGCATTTTCTTTCACTAGTTGACAAAGTTTTCTGGTAGGCCTGGAAAAATGTCAGCAAAGAGGCTCAGGCAATGCTGGCTTGGCTTCATATTCTTCCATCTTTTAATAGTTCAGCTCATTAATGAGAAAATCATCTGGATACTGGCACAATCAGATGCAGTCACTTATCAGTACATTGAGTTCAGTTTATAGTACTCCGATTCATATTCATGATCAGAGGATGCAGTGGAGCAATTCATTTGTGCACTGCTGCATTAAGCAATCACTGCCAAAATGCGACATATTGAGAGTTTGCATTAAACTGCTTCCTTTGAGCATCTTTGAGTAAGGAAAATCCCAAGTGCAGAAATCTGTTGAGATAAATCACTCTACCACTTCAAGAAAAATGTTGAGATTTGGTGTATATAACATTTAGTTTAAAAAATCCATTTACTGGTGCTATTGTATGTGTGACATGGTCACATCCTCAAAGACAAGTTCAGATTATTATAACAGCTAATAACATGTATAAACCAGATCAGAATTATCCCAAACTGAGCCCTTTTTCTTACTCTTAATTTATTTATGCTGTCTAATGAAAGTTAAGGCTGTTCTTGTTTTGTCTGAAGATACTCAACAATCTCAAACCCCCAACCTTTTACATTCTGTATGTCATGGTACAAATAAGGGGAACTTGCAGCTGCAGTCTGGACATGCTCACAATGACTCAGTTTTCAGGAAAGGACGGTGCTTGTAAATTTGAGAGAGATGCATTTTATGTACTATTGTGAGATGAAGGTGGGGCCAGGTTTAGTCACCTTCTCACTTATTGAAATTTGTAGCATGGTATAGTGGTGATTCCTTGTCCACGTGATTCGTTTGGTTCCATCAGATCATTTTCTACAGTCAACTTTTATCATCTTTTCTTCAGGTTTATGAAGTCTGAGCTACTCAGTGGTAAGAAAAGAATGAGAGAAAGAGATAGCGAAAGAAAGAAAACAAAAAAGAAAAGAAAAGAAAGAGAAAGAAAGAGCAAGCAAGCTGTGATCACTCATACATAAGCAAAACAGGTGCTAAATTTCTTTTGAATGTGCCCTTAATGTAGCTTCTCTTGCTTGAATAGTATTGTTCTTGGATTTTCTTATTGGTATTTTCACTAAAATCTGGACCAATGAATCACTGGTAAGAGGAGGAAATAGGCATAGAATGTAAAAAATATGAAATGGGCTGCTCATACTTTATGTTTTTGCAGCAATAATAATCTAATTTATGCCTAGCAGTCTCCTGTGTTTTGGTACAGACCAAACAGTTGCCAATATGGGTCTCTCTTTAGTTCAGAAGGCGTTTGCTGGCTTCATCTTTCCTGTTTTTCAAATCCATGTCAGATAGGTGAGATTTCTGTGTGCCTGCTAGGAATCATTCACCCCCATGGTTTTCTTTCTTTGTCTGAGCTTTGCTTTTATCCTCCCCCTGGATCCATTTCCCCTGCATCACAGGACACTTCTACTGTATGCTAATAATGGCAGAAAAAATCTTCTATGGAAATTAGTTAAAGATCAATTGGGAGTAAAAAGCTCAAATCTTTAAAACATTCGTGTTTGCAATATTTCTCTCTGTCTTAAGATTCTGTATCTCCTCCACCACCAAGTGTTGCCATCAGCAGATGAGAGGAGAATTGGTTTGCCATCAATCTTTTGCTCTAGACAGCAGAGCAAATGGAGTATTCTGAAGCAGTCTGCATGGCTCTTAAACAAAACCTGGACATTTATTTGAAACAAAATGATCTGACTTCCTCCCCATCACCTGAACACCTTTGACAGTGCCATAAACATAACCATTATGCAACTCTTAGTGTGGCTGAGGTTATATCTTAATCCCACTCAGAATATATTAACATATTGTATATCATATATTTTCTAAAATTTAGGCTAATCCTAAATCCGCCTTAGTCCAGATGGTTACTTACATTATCCATGTTGTTTCCAAAGTCTTTTATAATCAATACGATCACCTGCAACACCCCTGAAGTACACAGTTGTTGTAATGCTAAACTAGATACAGAAGAGCAGAGAAATACATGTGTATATATATACTATCTGCTCCCAGGAACTTCTTCTGTCCTGTGAGCTCCTTCTTTTTTTTATGAATAGCCTTGGAAGCTAATTTTTTTTCCTGAATGGCATAACATCCTTGTTCTCACACTTCCAAAGAAAGGGTGCTGCCCTGAAGTGTGGTCAGGATGAAGCATTGCAGTGACTGAAGCCCACTCTCCTGCAGCCTATAAACACCAGTCCAAAAGGAGACCCTTGGAGCTTCTCTGGACAGCAGTGGCTGCACCTCTCTCTGAGCAGAGCCTCTCAGAGCTGGGAACCCTCACATTTGCTGTACTCAGAGGATCACTGAACAGCCACGGATCCTGGGCTGATGCTCCAACTCCTTCAGGTTCAGCCCTTCACCCTTTGAGAAGGTGCAAAGGCATCCAAGGTGAGCATTTCACTGCCTTCAAGGGGAATTTTTCACAGGTACCTTGCACTGACTCTTTATGCCTGTGTGCATACGAATGTGAAAATGCTGTGGCAAATCTGGGAGAAATGCTGCTCCCTTAGATATTTAACTACCTTAGTTAACTAAGTAAGTTAGGCCTGTAAGTAAGTTAAATTTAAGTTATAAGTTAAATGCTGTTGTGTTGCTCCTTTGCTAAACTGTTAGATTTAAGTTATTAGTCAAGTTTAAGTACTTTTCAGTGCCTTTAAGGCTTTAGACCATATTCCTTTTTGTCCTTACCTTCTGTCCTTTTGTCACATGCACCTAAACACACACACAAACACACACACACACATAGAGTTCCCAGTTTATTTCTGTTTTGATTGACTGGATTTTTTTTTTGGTGCTTTCTTTCCCTCAATATGCTTTAACCATCTCATAAATAGCAGAGTGAACTTTTGCCAACGAACTCTGTCATGCTGTTGCTTAATATTAAATCAGGTTTTTCCTCATCCCCTCACTGGCATTTCTTAGAGTGAACTCAAACACTTGTTTCTAACACTGGGACCATACTGGGGGCTACTGGGAGCAACTGGGAATGGCAGGTGTGTGCTGGAGGCAACTGGGATATACTGGGAGTGAAAGGGATCCTGCTGGGGGCAACTGAAACGATGCTGGGGCAACTGGGATGATTGGGAATGAGCATGCTGAGGGCACCTGGAATATACTGGGAGACAGGGCTTGGGTTATGGTTTGGTTTAGTGTAACATACAAGTGTGTATGTTTACATTTATATCCATGTGTGTATGTATTTATTTATATCCACCCACATTTGTCCAGCTCTCTGCCCATTACATTTTTGCAGGGGTCTGTTATAGGGATAGATATTGATATGGTTTCACAAACGTTCAGGTGTCTCAGTCAGAATAGAACTTCTTGTTTGCTGATCCTGTTTCAGGTAGCAAAATAAAAAGGACAGTAATTCAAAGGGAAAAGAGAGTACAAATTTGAGTGCCACTGCAGACAGGCAAAGGAAGTAATGACTGGAAGAACCACATCCTGCTCATGTAGTCCAGCCAGTGACATATATTGCAAGTGTTGGGAACAATTTAACCAGGCTTTAAACTGGGAAATGGAAGAGAAAGGACTGTTCTGGGCCACGGCATGAGTCACTGAGTGCTTGGTGCAAGGCAGTAATGGCAGTAGTTCTTAATCTATGCACAGTGACTCAAAGCCAGACCTCTGTGGTAAGGAATTCACTTCATGAGAAGGCAGGAATTCTGGCTGAGACCACTTTCCATTGCCTGGTACCACAGCTCCTGCAACTTGTTAGTTTGTCACTTGCAGCCTAATGACAGTTGAGGAGGGTGACCGTGACAGACAGCTGTGTCTGTTAGCATCCAGAGAGAGCTTCTGTCTGACCTACTTCTGGCAATGATTAACACATGATTTAGCTCTCATTCATTTCTATTCATGGTCATATATCTCACAGCTGTTGCTGAACACCAACAATCAGGAAAGGTTTTTGATGACTCTATACAAATGCATCATCAAACCGTGAGATCTGATCATTTACAATAACAAGTTACAATTCTTGATAAAAAATGAAAATACTTGCTCCCATTGCTCTGAAGTTTTTATTTCTGTTTAACCATCAGCACATTCTAGAAATGTTAAAATTGTGTTGGTGTATTTAATTTCTCATAAAAACTATCGGTATGCTTACTTAATTTCTCACAGCTCCTATATATTGAGATGAAATCACCTAATAATAATCAGTCTAATAATCAGCTTTGAGATGTTTGAAAGATTTGCCATTGTACATATTCTTGTTCAACATTTTATTTTTACAGTGGAGACTGCATGATTCCTTCTCTGGTATAATTGTACCAAAAGGGACAAGGTGCTTTTGCTCCCTCAATATTTAACCCACTTACATGTCTGTCATGATAACAAAGAAAAAGTTATAAATCTATGGCCAGCTGGGAACTAGCAGTGCTGCCATAGTTCCACATTCATAGACTTAGAAATTCATAGCTTTGTTAGGAATACCATGTGGAAGCTCATTTGATGTTCAGTAGCAGGCTGACAGTTGACCACATCTGGACTGGGAGAGTGTCTCCACTGACTGAAAATGTTTCTGGCAAGTTTACTTATCTACCTATCTATTATCAAAACATGCAGAGGCACACTGTGCAAGCATAGCTCCTTTGTGGGAAGTTTCAGAAGCTCTGAGTAAGGGTGAGTATGTGTGAGGGTTTCTAAACCAATAATTTGCTTGAATTCAGAGAGTATTACAATTTTTGAAAATCTCTCCTATGATACCATCTTGAGATCCCAACAAATGACAAATGTAAAATCTGGCTCTTTTGAGTATCTTTATTTCTGTCCCCTATAATTTTCTTTCACTTGTTTGCTTCTTCTTCAATAATGATTGCTCCAAATATCGACAGATTTCGACAGTACCTGCTCACCTCTCACTCGTCTTTTCTTCCCTTCTGCACAAATCTGACTGATATAGACAAACTTGTAAAGGTGGTCAGATGCAAAAGATTTTCACAGCTGTTCTTGTTCAAGCTTGAAAAATGTGTTCTTACATCATAGGGTTTTTTTTTAAGAGCAGATACAGAATTGGCAAAGAAAGTACAAGTATTGAATTACAAAGCTGATTGTATTAAAGGGGTGAAAAAAAATGTTCTGATAATTTAAGAAATTAGAACAAAGTGAAACTTGTGTTTTAGTCTTGTGAATGTTTGATATAGTTATGTTATTTATAGATTTTTCTCAAAGTCTAGCAGCTAGGCAGAACTAATAATTTACTTTTTTATATAATTGGAGGTTTATGTCCACTTGGGAAGAAAATAACAATGTCTGTGCCAATGATTCTTAAGAATTCTTTCTTCTGGGGAATCTCAGATTCTATTATAAATATGAACAGCTCATATAAACAGCAGAAATTTGGAAGACTCAGATTTTCTCCTCATTATGTGTACATAAAGATAGATGGAGAGAAGATTCACCTTGAAGAAGTCACTTCTAACCTTCTGCTGAGCTTGAGAACTAGTAGGCTGCCCCAGTTTTTACACTGATAAAAGGAGTCTGGCCATGCTCTTTTCTCAAAATATGTTGATAAACTGTCTCTTCACAGCAAGAACACATTTAGCTGGTACATCTGTTACTCAGATTGTCACATAGAATTAGCAAATCAATTCAAATATTAAGTATTTTATTGCTGTCTAGGAGTTAGAAGCGAGGACTAGAGGGATCGATCTTGGCACTTGCTATGCAGACTTTTAAAACGAATATTCTTAGAAACTACTGAGTAATATTCTCTAAGAAGAGAAAGTAACTAAAGATGGCAAAAGGGCTTTGCTCAAAATTTATTTTTATTTCACTCAAAATTTTATAAGCAGAAAAAATGGCTTTACAAGGAAGATTTAAAATCCAACTGAGAAGGGAAGTCAGAATGATGGGACCAACCCTGGTCAGGGTCTGTTCCATTGAAAAACTGTAGCAGGGAACCTCAAGAAAAGAACTAGTCTTCCCTTGGTCACAATTTATATCTTTGCTGAAAAAAAAAGAACAGGCAGGAAAAGTAGTGATGCATGTCTGATATTGATGGAAAGCAAGTATGTACCTCATCCATTGAAAACATTGATCAAGGCCACTTTGCTCTTTTTTAATGGTGGCCCCATAAATCTGCCAGTATCAATGAAAGTCACTGTTATCTACTGAGGTTCTAAATGGCCCTGCTAAGGAGGCTAAGCCGTAGCTAATGGTTCTTTGCATCCAGGAGCTAAATTGTCATACTCTCCCCTTTCAAAACTCTTCTGCTTCTTGTTTAGTTTTTGTTTGCTTGTTTGGCTGTGTTTTTCGGTAAACTGCACATGAAGAAAACCAGGACATGCTAAAAAAGAGGAAGGAATTCCACGTACTCATAGCCATTTTTAATGAAGTGGTTTCAATACTGAAAATCTCTTCTCTCAGTGGGTTTCAGTCAAGAAGGATAAGAATCCAACAGGATGTGGCATTTTTCTGACAATACAGTCTATAGAATGTGGCAAATAAATTTGTATGAAAAAAGCCTGGAAAAGTGGTATTCCTGTTACATACCAATGTATAATCTGTGTTTCAATACTAAATCAGATATAGGATTAGTTTAGTAAACCAAGGCATTTGATTTGACTATTCAAATCATCTCCCACTGTATGTAGGAGCTAAGAAGATCTGAAGGAATGAAGCAGGAGGTGGGATCAGGCTCATCCTAGCTCACAAACTGTGTTTAAATCTATGGGCTTGTTCTGCATTGCTGTATTGTCAGCCAGGAGCACACTTCCACAGCCCCCAGTATGTGAGAGGGGCTCCTCAGTGATACCAGAGTATGCTGAGGAATCTTTCCTGGGACCCCCAGTGATTACCAAAGAGGGTTTACCATTCCAATATTTTATGCTACATATGTTTAGGATTGAAATATATCCTCAGTGGAGGACTTCGCCTCACACAATGGGAAGCAATAAATACCCCTTCTCTGAAGAGATGTTGAGAACATTTTGAAAAGGAAGTTTGCTCATTTTTTGCCTCGAGAATATCAAAGAGATTCTCTAGACAGGTCTGACTGTATCTTAGTTATCTTTGCAATGAAATCCCTCCTTAGCCTTGCCCCAACACACATTCCAGTGTAATATGTGCATGAATCTCAGAAACAGATGGAGTATGCCTTACCCAGAATCTAATCCTAGTGAGGTAGAGAGGCCAGATGGTCTCACTTTCCAAATGAAAACTTTCAGAGAATCTTTAAACTAAGCAAAGATTTTATTAACATTGATGGCTGGATATAGTGTAATACACAAAGAAGATTAATTAGAAACCCTAATTAAATGTAACAGTGTAAAAGAACCAGAGCGCTATTTGGCATCAAACAGCCTTTTAAGATTCTTGTTGAAACCTGGAGTCCTCAGCATGGCTGAGCTGCAAAGCGAACAACAGAAAAGCAGAAACAATGAGATTTACTAAAAGGTGCCAAACTCAATTCTACATGCAATCATTTCCTGTATTTTTTTATAGAATCATAAGAGGGCTGAAAGGAACCTTTAGAGGTCGTCTAGTTCATCCCCCTACCCCAAGGCAAGATCAACTATACCTAAATCATTCCTGACAGATGTTTGTCTAACCTGTTCTTATAAAGCTCCAATCACAGAGATTCCAAAACATCCCTAGGCAATCTATTCTGGTGTTTAACTATCCTTGTTGTTTGAAAGTTTTTCCTAATGTTTAACTCTGAATCAACACTGCTCCAGTCTAATCTTGCTATTTTTTTTTGTTCTATAAACCAAGGACATGGAAAAAAGTTTATTCCTTTTTTTTTAAATTTTTAATCAGGTGCCTTTTACAAATGGAAAGATGACTTCCATGTATCCCTGGTATTTTAAAAAAAATGTTTAGACCAAGGAATACCAGATCTTTCATTTTATACTTCTGACTATTTAGTTTCCTTTTATTAGGACCACATCTTTCTCAAATGTGGCATTGGAAACTGAACATTGCAGCTGCATTCTTAGCTGTGCCCTGCAGAATGAAAGGCCTGAAGCACTTGTGTTAAGAACAGCATTTCTTGGTTTGTGCTAAATTCACAATCTTTTGCTACACAGCTCTTGCCACTCATTTCCAGCTTGCTTTTAACAGAAGCTGACTGACTATATTGAAGAAGGGTTTTCTTTGCTGTTTTTCACTGCAGACAGTTGCAAAAAAGAGTATTCATTCGCATGAAGATGTTACCATGTCCCCCAAGCAAATGAGGTGAAAGAGTCAGTTTTCTTCAGCCTGTTAAAGGAACGCACATCTGGAAGGAATATTTTAATTCTCAGACATATGGAGTGGGGAGCTTGAGGATACGAGCGTCACACATCACTTCTCCCTTTAAATTCTGTGCTCGTATTCCTGGTGCGCAGCAGGAATTCTTGCGGATCGTGGACACTAACCAAGAAAGTGTTGCCATGTTTTTACAACATCCTGACCTCCAGGCTGTTACTTAGTTGATTAGTTGGCAATACAACCCTACAAGGTTGTACCATCCTACTGAAACCACTTTGGATCTTAGAGGTGAACAGCATACTTAGGAAAAGCAACTACAGGTGGCCAATGGCGCAGAGAAGGATTTCAAGGAGCCTCCTCCTGATCCTGCACATCAAGTGTGCTCCCATTCCAGCTCCCTTGGAAAATGCTGCAGTGAAGTGTTGTAGAGAAGCACAGGAAGAGGCATCTGGACCCCGACTGTTGTGAAGGTTTGCTGAGACAAACACACACATGCTTATGGCTCACGGAAAAGGGAACAGATGTGCAGATTCAAGGAATTTTATCCCCCCCAAATGCTGCAGTCACAGCTAAAGAAGTAAAAATAGATGCAGTTGTGGGAGCTGCAGTGATGGCAAGGACTAATGCTGAGAGGGTGCAGAGAGAGAGGAAAGGACAACTTATCAAAGAAACAAGGATAAGCAGGGAGGGCATTAATTATGGACTGCCCTGAATAGTGACAGCACCCAAACTGCCTCCCTTAACAAGTTTCCTCTTTTGTAGTTTCCCAGCATCAGCTGCATACCACCCTTTCCCACTACCAGTGTGCAGCACATATGGCTGCCTTGCAAGAATCACACAAATCATCCAGTAAGTTCATTTTTATTAGTAGCTTCTGCTTAATTAAGGGATGCATCATGCTTCATCAATCAGCTTCTGTGCATATGAGTTGGTCTCAGCCATTCTGCTGATACAAACTCCAAGCAGACACAGTTCTTGTGCTGTAGGCAAGAGGCTGGTTAGCCTGAATTTGGGCAACCAGGGGCAGAGCTGTATCCCTGATTGTGAGAGGGAAGTTTCATACCACAGCTAAGGCAATGGGAGATCCACAGTCACTTTCTGCTGTCATGCACTGAGAGATTGAAGCACAAGGCTAATGGGAAGAAAAAGTATTGGTGTTAAGACCAAGGAAAGCATAACCACAGATTGAAAGCTTTGGTTTGTTTACAAATGTGAAGCTTTTGTAGCTTTCTGGTTTTTAAAGAAACCAGGTAGATCAGTTTCTGGAGTCACCACTGATTTACGCTGGTGCATTTCAGTGCTGTAGAAGAAATTCCTGCAGATGCACAAATCAGGCACGTGTGTCCAACAAAGCACAGTGCAGTGCAGAGCCAAACAGGGGTGATATGGACAGAGTATGGCTTTGCTGCTCAGAATGGACACAAGAACCTACACTAGAGCATTTGTACCTAAAATTGTTGGGCCTAGCAAGCCTGGGGTAGGCTTGGGACCTCTTCCTGGAGCTGCACAGTGAGATATGTGTGTAATTACAGATAATCACATTCTCTGGTCTCTCAGTTAATGCTAAAAAGGGCTGTCTGTTATCATCAGGCCATTACTGGCTCTGGAATAATGCTCATAGCAGCAACTCAGTGAATTATTTTTTATTTGCTTCATTACATTGAAGGAGTAATTGTTCAGATTGCAGTTAGCTTTTCCATTGCAACCTCTTTCATGGCATCAGATACACCTACCCTGGATTCCTCCTGCACAGGAAAGATTAATTATGATGAATTATACCAAACTCCACCATAGTTTTGCTGCTTGAAAGATTCATTAAGAAGTGGAACCTACCAAAACCCAACTCACTTACAGCCAGAATCAAATTTGGCTTCAGTCTTCCAATGTGAAAGCCTGTGCATTAACCCACCAGGTTACCTAACCCTCAAATGCATCCTTTTAATAACTCGTTTAGTGAATGTAACTAACACCATAACATGCATGTAAGATACTTCATCTCAAAATACACAGGTCATCATTTTCCTCTGCAATTTTCATGGTAGCTTGTCCTTTACATATTTTATTATTATTTTTATGATAGCTATTAAAAGCCCTCAGATGCTCTATGGATTGCTGGTGAAATAGTGTATGTACAGTATATATGTTTTTTAATAGTGCAATTAAGGTAGATCAGACAGTTCTGATTATATTATTATATACATCTCTTCAATTAGCATATTGTAAGAGCCTACAAAAGGTTTATGTGATTTTTACACCTGCAATGCTTCACTACACACCTCCGTAAGTCGATTTCCCAGTGGCTATGAATTTGAGGCTGTTCCTGGCAGCCTGATAAAAGCAAACCTGTGTGAAACTTACTATTTTATCTGGGACTATTCCAGGCCCTGAAGCTCAAGAGAAAGAGCTTTTAAAACTATATCAAAGAAAATAAAAGAAAAAGACCCATAAGCATACGATTCTTTCATCATCTATACGTAACAAAACTGGGACTATTCAACAATCTTTAGGAATAACTTGGCACTGCAGAGGCTTGACCCGGAACACGTTTCCCAAACATGATTAGAAGGGACCCTTCACACAAGCTTCTCACAATCTAAAGTGAAGATGCACTTTCTACTTTAGCTCACTTCCTTAAATCTCCTAACCTGTGAGGTGGAGGAAAAGCAGAGAAATCAAGTTACAGACTGGGGAAGACGGCCCAAAAATACTTAATGTAAGCTCCTTCCATCTGCTTGATTCACTTATCACAGTGGGCCTGGGAAAACAACCAGGGGATTTATAAGCAATCCTGCCCAAGTGCAGTCAGGTTGCTGGGAAGTAGCTGAAGTTTCAATGGCATCAAAAGATTTTCACAAAGAGTATTCTGACCTTGCAGAAATTTTTGGGAGTTTTGCGAGAGAATTGGCACTGTGGCAAACATACAGAACAGAAATTTCAGGAAGCATTTTTTTTCTCTCCTTAGACCTCTCCTATACATTCCTCTTTGAATCCCCTATCAGTCACTGCACTGACTTGTTTGGTTACAAATGCTCAGAAGGAAATTAGAGCTCTCAGAGGTCTTCCCCTCAAAATATGTGTGAGTTCTGATTTTAGTCAGGTTCTGGACCTGAAATGCATCTCCCCCTTATGAACAAACAAATCATTAGGTAAATGCAGCAAAGGAATCATTCACAACTACATGATGTCAGTGCACATTAAGGGCTTTGCTTTCAGGTTGTTTTTCATTATTAGGTGTTTCTGCTGAAACATGACTAATCTAATCCAGGGAAAAGAGGAAACCCCTGGCATCAATTCTATGCTCCCAAATGACTGACTGATGTATTTTGCCAGGGAACCATGCTCAATATGTAGGGATGGAGAACAAGTTCCCGTAATCTATGACTTACTAGCTGTTTCTAAGTGATTCTGGCTGTGTCGATAGATTTGTTCACAGCTCTAATTGTGTTAATGAATTGAACATAATTAAACTTACAGCATGTCACAAGCTTCCTCTGGCAACTCTAGTAGGTTTCTTAAGTACCAGTTCATCAGCAACCATACTGCAGGTGAATAGGTAACTACAGAACCAGCCAGAATGGCTTAGTAACAAAACAGAAAATAAATATAAGACCAGACCTTAATGTTACTGTTCATCCAAGTAATTGCATGACAGGCAAGGAACTTGGATTGTAAAGGTAAAATTGCCCAGGGTGTTATTTTTGGGGGGTCCCTCTTGAGAAGCACCCAGCTCAAGCTGTACCACTATAATAAAAAGTACTTCCACAAAGGAATCTATCTAAAGCTAAAGCTTTAGAAGAAACCTTGAGTCGAATCTGGTTGTGGTGACTGGCAAACATCATTTTCAAAACATTCCACAAAGCAAAACTCATCTGAATTCTGAAATTTGTCTTAAAATCCAACTTTTCCATGATTTGCAACACTGAATATGAGCATTATGTGGCATGTATTTCCTTCAAAATAGAACAAGGTTCAGTGTTTAATCCATTTTTCACCAGCAATTTAGCTGGGATGACAAATAACATATTGCTCACATACACACAGGTAGGAGTAACAAATTCTGTTGTCTATCTCCACTGAGGTTTTGGGAGTCATCCTCTGCTTGGCTACTGTACTTTTAAGTATTTGAAGAATTGTAATAATACATGCATTTTTCAAGCTATTTTATTTTGATCTGTCTATCCCTTTGATCAAACCTCAGACAATAAAAATCTTTTATATTTTTCATCCTAGAGCTTGTATCTTCTCCTTGCTGCACATACAAATATTTACAGTCAATAACTGGGCAATATTAACAAATAGCAAAATATTATTAATCCTTTTCTAAGTTATGTCATCACTAAAATCTATCCTTAAACTTCTATCTTATTCTCATGTTTTTCTTCATGTGAACATTGTTGTCTTAACATGTACAGAATTTATTTTTCATTTAAAGTGTTGGTAAGAAGTGGTGACTATTAACAATTTACTGGAAACATTCTCATTGTTGAAGGAGCTATGTAGGATCTATAGTGCCAGTAGAAAAAAAATAGCATATATATGTTATTTTTTTAAACAATAGGCTCCTTCTGTGAAAGCACTGATTCTGGTTCAGTGTTTTCATAATAGCACAAAGTGTTGTAGGAATTACTGATGGTGCAGAACATTATCAGGTGCACACAGCATGATGCCTGCACTGTTTTCACAATGTAATTTTTGAAGAAACTCCAGCAAACTAAATCCTTTTGATGCAGCACTAGATAACAATATGGAACAAATAAAATGATCTAGGAGAAATGTTGCCTGTAGCCCAAATGACTGAATCTCATTAATATCCATGCAGTTATCTGCAGACCACGAAAAATACATCTCTATGCATTAGCTAGCACAGATACCTCTGTGCAGTACTGCCTTTAGGTTGTGAAGACATACACAGAGTATTTTCTGATTAAATTAAACTGTGTCAGGTTCTTAAGGTTATGGTTTTCTTTCTTATGCATTCGTATCTAATCTGAGGGTGAGTCTTATTTTCGGCATCTGTCTTAATATAAATTTTGTGGTGATCCTCAGCACAAAGAATTCCTTCTTTAAATATTTTCATTATTACACTGTGCTTTGCAGACCAAATAGTAGCAAACTTCCAGTGCAACTTAGCCTTTTTTTTCCAGGACTGGGAGAAGGCTGGCTAACATCTTAAGCAAGTAGATAAGCACAACACAATCAAACTTGCAGGATACACACGCACCATGTATGTGTCAGAGACGTTTGTGTGATAAATTACACAGACCATGTGGTAAATTGCAGTTTGCGCTTTTGACTGCCTCATCTACCCTCTGCTTACTAATCCATCTCCACTGGGACCACTTCTATCATTTAAAAGATCTGATCAACATCAAATAGCTCCCTTAAAAAAACCACAAAACAACTTGCCACTATACATAAAGCAGGTTTATCTAACCATAGTAAATGCTGGATATGTCAGCAACCTTCAGCTAACCTATTTCATGTCATTTTAAAGGGCCATAAATGGCAAAAAAGAGTGGAACAATACATGAAAAGGCCTTCCCGTAGCTCTTAACAGGGATCTTACTGTCCCTGGAAAAATCAGTATGATGGGACTGACAGGAGAGGTAAGGCTTGCAGCATAATCCAAAAATAGTGCTCTGCACTAAAGAAGAAAATCCAAAGCCTAAACAAAAATAATGACAACAAAAGCAGAAAAAAAGAAAAAGGGAAAAAAACCCCTCTCTACTCCCCAGAACAGTTCTGTGAACTCTCCAAGACCTAAACCAGAAAAATAATCTGACATCTGATGCGATATTGAGACTAATACACTAATTTCATATGGTTAGATTAATCCATTAATCACTGCTAAAAATAATTGTGTAGGTACCTAAATTAGCTGAATATTTTTTTATGGGAAGCAAAGAAGAATAAAAGGCTTTATAACACTAAAAGTAATTCCTGTGGCTGATAATTAGCATTGTGTTTAAACACTCATCCTTGTGCTGCTACTTTCCCACGAAAAAAGCAGAGCAATGTCCTCGTCTTCACTGAACACGGCATTAGCACCTTGGAATTGCACTGCTCTGGAGCTCAGACTTAATTAAATAACAAGGTTAGGATCAGACAATATATCAAGGTTATAAACTGGAGCACTAACCTTCTGGAGGGGAGACATTTCTCAGCTTTCCAAAGGAAACAGGGGTTTGTGTCTATATTCGGAAGGTCCTGAGAGAACAAACTTTAGCATCAGCATAAATTAAGTACAGAGAAGGTAATTTAGGTACAGTTGGTCTTGTTCTGCTTGTGCCTTGATTCAGGACTGGAGTTCCTGAGCATGCAGTGGCAGTGCTGCCACAGATAATAACTGCATCAAAGAGGTAAGCAGGCCAATTTCCAGAAACTTTGGGTCAGACCCTGAACACTGTAGGTTCTTTGGGAAGGAACTTCACCTGAGCTTCAGATTCAGCTCAGAGTCCTTTCTGCCGCCTTCTCTCTGCTCAGCTTCAAGTTTCACTAAGTTTAGTGGAGCTTACAGCACCTGGCTTCAGAGCTCACCCTGGCACCAAGGGCTTCTCTTGGATGTACTGTAGACAATCCAAAAACGTGCATCTCCACAAGAAAGAAGGTGAACATAGGCCAATGCCAAACAGGAGGGAGAACTGTCTTTGCTGAAAAATGTCTATAGCAGCAGCACATTGCCCTTTAGGGCAGTGAGGTCTGTCCACAGAGGGAGGTGCTGCACAGAGCAGGCAGAGGCTTTCTGTGCATGGCGAGACGGACTCAAAGGATTAGACTGTGAGTGTTTAACTGTAAGAGGGGAGATTGTCTGGAGTACTAACCCTGTTTGTCTGGAGTACTAACCCTGTTTGTCTGATAACAACCGGGAAATACTACAAATTAGACAATTAATCAATAGCATTCAGTTTTCCAAGAGAACAACAGAATAAAAACCTCAAACTCATTTAATTGTATTTCTGGAAAGTTTTGCTCTGTTCCAAATAACAAAATAGCTTGTTATAGTTTTGTTAAAAATAGTCTTTGGCTGTGACTGTTTTTCTAAATGGAAGATAAAGCATCATTATTAAATTTTCATGCAAACTACTATGTGTGGAGTAACTCATTATGAAAGAACTATTACATTTGCAAAGTCAATATTTGAAAGGTTAGTAGCACTTTACTGAAAAAAAGGTTGAAAGGCCTGAAGATACAAAGTGAAAGTCTGACTAAACAACAAGTAAGGCAGGATGAGCTAACGGTTTGCAATGGTCTGTAGGGTAGATAAATCAGAGGGAATAAAGATTTATAGAAAAGTACAGTAAAGTGGAGTTCATTACTGGAATAAAAATAAAAAATGGAAAATTTAGACTGGGCACATCAGGAAAAAATTCTTGTTGGAAAAATTGGTTCCATGGCCAAACAGCCTCCCAAAAGATATGCTGGAATTTCTGAAATTCTCTGAAATAGCTAAACTGAATATATGTAAAATAGAATAGACCATAGTGGCAACAGCAATGTCAGGATTGGTGCTAAGGAAAGGGTGCCAACCTATGGTCACCTGCTTACATCACTTCATTGCACTGTCCTGACACTGCAGTGGAAGCCCCAAAATGTCGGTGGGAGGAACAGAACAGGCAGATGAAAGAAAAAAAAAATCGTGTTTAAATAGTTTTTGTGCCCGTATACATATAAAAAAATCCCACAAAACTGAAATGCCTTCAGAGACCCCCCAAACAATATGTGAATTACACAAATGTGGCACCTGACCAGCCCATGGGGGCAGGAATTCTACAAATAACTGTTTTTAGTTCCATGCCAGTGAGTTTTCTGGCTGAAACTGTTTCTATCTGGCAAACCAAATTTCATGACATCGGGTCAATTTTTCCTTTCCTGAAAGGCCTCATATTCTTTATGTGCACCCAGGCTGAGGTAACTGCATCATGTTGGGAAGAAAGTCTTGTCAATGCAAGATTCCTTTATAATCAAACTTTTAGAAAACACCTTTTCAGTGTGTACAAATAGTAAATTTACTTTATGACCAAAGATTTTTCCCTTCTGATAATGATGTCTGTTCATTCTAACTTACTCATCCAAGTTCTGCTACTGAAAACCTTAATAAATAGGATACCTGTGGATACCTCAGCTAATAGTGCTGCTGGCCATGCACAGCAGTGTAACTTTTTGAGAACAGACATTTCAGCCACAGGCACACAGCATAACTGCTAAAAAAGAACCCAGCTGGATGGTGAGGCTGCAGTTATTTGGGAGGTGATTGAAAGAACTGAAACTGTTTTGGGCCTGGCACAGGGGTAAGAGCTGAAGATACGAAGCAGGAGGGATGATACCGTAATGGATGACTCTTCAGCTCTCTGGTGGCTTCATGTCGGATCACATGCAGGAGCACTTAATTCCTTTGGCAAATAGGGAGATGCTTTCTTTGGGTTAAGAGTTGTTGGTTCCATCAGCAGAAGCTAGTATTAAGGATGTGCTCCCAAGGCACATCCTCATATACCTACAAAAGCAGCTATGGAAACTGCTGAGGAAAACTTGTTACTGCTCAGTTTAAGAAGAAGCATTATAGGCAAAATGCAGAAGAGGCAGAAGAGTCACCAGCATTGTTCTTCATTCAGCAGGCCAACCCCACTCAAACAACAGTCTGGAATTGGAGAAAGCAAAACAAAACATCAAAAGGGAGCAACAATGCTGCCATCCAAGGTGGTTCTTTGATTTCTGCTTCTCCTGTGAAGATAGACAAATGTGAATTTGAACTGGTATGAAGCTGGAAAACATAGACATCTGATGACCACCCATTTTCATATCTGCCAAAAGGATTTTAATACTGAATTTTTATTTAATATCCCCTTCCTAGGAACTGGATCCCTAATACCGCCACTATTTTGATATCAGGGTACTTTATCATCTCTCATAATGATAGAATCAGTCTGAAGTTAACTGTAATTCCTGATTCTAGCTCCTTACGTGCCCTGATGTTGTAATCTATGGACAGCTGTATAGTTATATTTGTTGTCAGAGGTTTGTAAAAGCATTGTACGGTCTTTTTCTGGCTGAAAAATTAGTCAAACACCAATATAGCAGTCAAGCAAATTACCATGTAAGAAAAAAACCTATTAATTATAATTTTAAGAAATTGTATTTCATTAGTGTGCAAATGTACACCCTGCCTATTTTCAAACAGTAGTACTTGATGTAATATTGACTACACTCTTATTAGATCTAATATAGACTCCACTATTATGGAATGAATAGTGTCTCATCACTTGTAGGGAATTGTATGACTGGTGTTATGTATTCTGTTGCACTTTGAGAATAAAAACACTCCCAACTTGTTTGCACCAAAGTATATTTATCCTTTATACTGCCATTCAGGAAGGATCTCTTCATAGAGACTGGTGATTATCCTTCAACTTAAAAATTATTATCCCTTACTTTTATGGAACCTAACGCACATCTGAAATGAACCTGACACCTCTCTGCTCTTGAATGATCTTTCTCAATTATTTTAAGAATGAAGTCTACCACTGGAAAAATTATAAATTATAGAATTCTTCCACTCTCAGGTTTACTTTGATTCTGTGCAAATTTGCCAGAATGAAAAGATTACATCTTTAGTAATCAGGTGAAAAAAAAGTACATTGAGGTTTTTTAAATTAAAATATTTCTTTTGACGAAGGGATTAGCCTAAGTTTGCACACTCAGTGTAATTAGTGCATATGGTCCAGCTGTGAAGAAATAGCTGAGGACTTCTAACTTATTATTAATTAGGCTCATTAAAATGCAAGTAAGAGAACGATGCCTAGATAAACAATACCTTATGTCATAAAGTCATTACTTGACAAGAGCTAGTCTTGCTAACAGAAGTCATTACTGATATTTTAAAGGAGCTTTTTTTTTTAGACTCCATGGGTGCCAGTTAACTACTTTTGACTGACATCAAGGACAGACATGCAAAGCTGTAAGGAGCCAGCCGTACAGCACAGCAATTCTTTTCACATCATTTCAAAATATGTCTGGCTGAGGTCAAAGGTTGACAACCAAATGACAGGCCTTCTTCAATTGCTGTGGTGTCACAGCAGGAGTGTGTCAGGGAAATTTTCCTGGGCCCCTCTGTGAATTTTTACATGTTCACATTTCTTTCCTTGTCTTGTAAGTGGGACAGGATTGGCAGATTTGTGATTAACACCTCAGAAGGAGAAGCGTAGACACCATCCCAGGTTGGGAGCTCATGGTAACTGCAGCTAATAATCAAAAGGTTCTCCTTCCACATTAGCAAAGTACAAGAGACCAGCCTTTTATTTGTGTTCATTTGTATTTGAAAAGGGATGTGAGATTAGCAAGGGCTTTAGCTGTGGACATTGGTAGGACTTGCTGCATTTCTCACTATCAGCACATCTCCCAGTGATATTGGTGTAACATGAATTGTCCTCCAGACAAAGACAAAAAGAAGATCTATGCATTAAATACCAACAAACCAGACACCAAACTGCTTTCAGAGTTTCATAAATGTTTCCCTTCCTTTAAAGTCCAGACATGCTAACTTACAAATAGCTCCACTGAAACAGCCTCAGCTGAAAATGCATCAAAAGCTGCTATTGACAGGTGCTGAAATGAGGGCCTGCCTTTAACACAGGGTCAATTGATAAGTGACTGACCCAGACTTCTGACTGACATGAAGAGCTGTCAGGCAAGGTGCATCATTCTAAGTGGTGAGCAAGCACTGAAGAGATCTGAGCCACTGCTGTGTCTGGTAAAATAACTTGTGATAGAAAGGCAAGAACCAGACTGCAATAAAGTAAGAAATCAAGGAAGGTAATTTTACTTGGATCTGGACGAGACTGACTGTAACAGAGACTTCCCATTGTCTGTTTACCAGTCCCATAAAACATTCTGTCTAATAAATAAATTAAAAAAAAATGTCCTGAGTGTATCTCAGAACCATTGTAGATGCAGTCTCCGCAAGAGTTATGCTGTACTTCAAAAGCAAAAGCAGCTTTGCTCTAACCACTGGAAACTCCCATAAACTAGTAAATATCCTGTCCAGGTATTATGGCATCTGTTTTCACTTCAGAGTAAAGGGAAGACAACAAAATCTAGACAAGATCATCTTGGCTCATTTTGGTTACCCTTTAAGCACAGGTGAAGAAAATTGATAGGAGAGAACAGATAACAAAGTACAATGAGTTTGAAGATGAAAGCAAGGAATTAGTTAAAGCTGAAGATGCCACCGAAACCTGGCAATTAGTGCAAAGCAAGACAAATTATATTCAAACCATATAATACATTTTTATGCTTAAATTCTAAGCATATGAGGGAAAATCTTAATCTGATCAACTTTAATTGAATATCTTCTTTCCACTCTAATACATATCTCCGTTGCCTACAAGGTACAGGTAAGATTTACATATGAACAAAGTGAAAAAAGCACCTTCAGCCTCAAGAACCTAGGAAAATGCCACAAACCTGCCAGTTCCTGAAATGTACCCTCTTTTTCAAGCTGGTCCATTGTATGACCAGACCTTCCCACTGTCATTTGGACAATGTGAGCATGAAACCTGATAGCAATTAACATGTGGTTGCTGTAAAAATCTGTGTCTTGTAGGTGTCTATAGGTCACAACCTGTATATCAACAAAGCTCAGCCGGTTGCTCATGAAATTATTATCTAATGGGTGCACCCCAACACACATTAGACCACGTAGAGAACACTCTGTCTTGTCTTGGTGGCCTTTAGCTCAAGACCCCATGACCTGTAAACCAGCCTTGGGTAGAAAACCTAGACTGTTGCACTGTGTATGAAACAGAAGACACAAAAACTGTGAGGAAACACCTGACCTTTCCATATGGTCAAGAGCAAATGCTGCTTCACAGGCTGTTCCTGAATCCATCACCAACCACCTAGCCTGAAGATGTCATAAGTGACCAAATCTGTTCTGACAGCTGGGACTTTGTTTTTTTTTTGCAAAACTAACTCTTTGTTTTCATGAAGAGTTCAATGTAAACATTTGATAGCAAGATCAGAGTGCATTGCTTAATTTTGGTATAAGTCTGTTATGGAGTCCTGTTGTGACAACACTAATTTTTAGAAACAAAAATTCTGCTTTCCAAGAATATTTCACAATATTCTTTCCAAAGAAGTTGTTTACAGACACAAGCTAATTCATAACCTTACCTGAGAAAATATGTGCATGACTAAAGCAAATCTCTTTTAAATTATTTTTATTTCAAAATGCCTTTTTTTTCTAAATATTTTAACTCTTCATCTAGGTAGTGCTATTCTAGAGTTGCCTTAAAGAGCTATCTCTTAAAGAGCTTGCCTTTTGTCTCTTAAAGAGCTAAGACTCTTTATCACTGGAGAATAACTAAGGCAAAGAAACAGCAAAGTGTGAAAAGCCAGTTTCCCTGTTTGCTTTAGAAATAATTGTATTCTATATAAATATATATGCAGTAAATAATTGTTTACCTGAATGAGCAACAGTAAAAACAGAAGAAGCAGTGACTGTACCCAGCACAACAAGAGCTTGCGAGGCTGGAACTTCAGCCTGTTCAGATGTGTAGGTATTACTGTGGGAAACACTTCAGCAAATACTCTGAAACGCGATCAGAAATGTGGAGCAGAGATGAGGATTGCTGAGCAGCACCTGCGCCGAGCCCTGATTGAGCAAACACTGAAATAATTAGGAACAGTCGCGCTGTGGCGAAGGCGCCATGGGTGGCCAGGCCAGACATGGCCATGGCACAGCTCCTGCTCGCTGCAGCAGTGCCTGGCTGCACCCCGGGCTGGCTGCTGGCCCTGGGGAGCTGAACCACGCTTGTGTCCTCTCTAGGTCTCTCCAGGGACATGGGCTGGACATCTCGGCCCGGTGAGGTGGTGGCAGTGTGGGCTGAGGGGCCCAGGAGAGCCGGGCACACGTCAGGCCTGTCCCCAGGTCGCGGGGCCCTGGCAGCCGGCAGGAGATGCCTTGCCCTCCATTTCAATGCTGCGAGCATCCTCCGTGACCTTCCCTCTCCCTTCCCAGCACACGCTGACACATCCAGCCTAAATTTGCGTCTCGCATCACCTCAGGATACTCATGGCTAATTTCATTATTTTGGAGAGAAAATGCAAATGAAGCCAGACAGCTGGTGCTTTCCTCGTGGCGAGGAGTGATGGAGGGGCCTGAGGCCTACCTCATCAGAGGCTCTCATCCCCGTCTGCTCAGACAGGCCCTGGCGGGAGGAGAGCGGGGAGGCTGCGGGAGCAGCGGGAACAGATGGCAGGGAAGGTAGGAAGATGGAGAAGCGAGAGGGGCCAGAGCCGTTCGGAGGCAGAGGCAGTGTCAGTTACCTGTGGGCTCAGGCAGCCTCGCAGGACAGTTTGGCATCTCTCAACCTCCCTGCCTCGCAGAGCTGTTTAATGCGGTGCCGATACGAAAGGTGGTCACCAGTCAGGTGCTGCACAGTGGCCTTTGATTCAGGGTATTTTAGGGCCTGCTTTAAACCAGCAAGGACCTCAGTCTGCTCCTAACCCTGGCAGAATGACTGCTAACTCCTCCTGAAAACGCTGTAACTCTAAACCCAGCAGGTTCAGAGGTGGTTTTTAAATCCTTTTTCAAGAGTGGGCAAAGACTTAGAGAAAAATTATGTTCCCCAATACACAAGAGGGAGAGACTTTAAACCAGTTCCTCCAATTATTCGTGGAAGAAAAAAGGGAAAACAAAATCGTGCCTGTAAAAAATCTGTCAAAGCGTTGTCTGATAAAGCACCTTTACAAGAGGCCTGCAAGAGTAATGCAGCTCAGCACAGACTGCCCAGCATTCCTCAGCAGTTCAGCCCAGCTTGCCCCAACACATTCCACAGAAATGTTCCCTGACACCTAAAAGGATATCGACACCAGCGGCATCTTAGTTGGTACAAGTTTTTGTGTTGCTATTTTATTATTATTATTATTATTTTTAGTGAAGTTGTTTCTGGAGAAGTCTGAAATCTTCTTTCGTTTGACATACCTGCAGGCAAATAGCAAGTGTAGCATTTTTTAATACATTAATTGGAGAGGTAGGTGCTTTCCAGGGAGCAGATCTCTCCCTCTCTCTTTTTCTCTAGGTGGTGTAGGTAGATTTTTTTAAAAAAAGAATATAAGAAAAAATAGATTTGAAGAGGTTAAGTTGAATAAGCAGCATTTTCAAGCATTAAGAAGGAGCTAGAAAAGGCAAGAAAACTATCTAAAACATACATAGCACTGTCTTCTGAAGCATTTTAACAAATTAATTCCCAAGACTTCACCTGTATCCTATGTTATCAATCCCCCCAACTACAAACCCCCTCTACATCTGTAACAGAGTTCTCTGATTCCTCTGTTAAATAATTACACAGATCTGGCTAGAAACTGTAATAATATACCAATTGATTATAAAAGCAAATCACTGATTCATTAGGTGAGTAAGCAGAAGGTCAGTATTGTCACTGAGACAGATTCATAGACTTCAGAGAAGATGACCAATGCTCTCCTCCCAGACCCAATAACTGCTGTCTGGCAACACAACTAATAACGCGGGATTCAAGAGACTTGGTTCCCTGTGCTTTTAAGACACAGATCTGAAGTTAAACTGCTACTGTAAATCCTGTGGCCATCAGTTCAGAGCTATCAGGCAAATACAAGTTTTAGATCCCGTTTCGTGCAGGGTGCAAAGGGCTGTTGAGGGCTGTTGCTGTGGAGCAAACCCCTTCTTCCCTCTCGGTTCCCTACCCCTCACTGACATCCATACAAAGCCAGCCAGCTTTCCATCCTCCTAATTTGTATTACTTGTCCATCTCCCACGTGCCTCGTCCACTCCTCCAAGTTTCTTCTTCTGCCTCTTTCTACACAAGGTTGTCCAAAATCTTCCCAGCTTTCCTTCCTTTTGGTCAACAATGCTGACAGGCACAAGGGCTCCTTCTCAGGACCCTGCCCACACTGTTTTCCTCGCAGATGCTGTGTCCCATGAATGTAAAAGGTTTTTCCTATTTCTCTCCAACCTTTCCACTGTGTCCTTTCTTTTTTCATACAAAGCTGCAGTAAACCTTTCTCTCTTTCTAAGTCCCCACCGAGGTCTGCTGCCACTAGTTCTTTGATTCAGCTCCTCCCCTTTGTTCTCTCTGATTGTGACTGACAGCCTCTTTTCTCCTGCCATCTTTCTTCCGCTCACATTGCAGCATCCAGGATGAAGTCAAACAGAAGCTGTTTCCCTGTCTTAATATCTCACATTTGTTCATGCATTCTCCTCTCACCTCCCTTTGTGTAGGACTTGGGAGTTCTCTTTATTTTTGCCTAACTTCTGCAGAAATTTAAGTTGATTCTCAGTCAGCACAGAATTTTTCTGTATGCCTTTCCTCTAAATTCTCTGCCAGCCTCTTCACTGAAATGTAAATCTTTCACATATTGCCCAAAATAAAATTGTGGACTTTTGTGATTTCCCTTCCCAAATGTTTTATGATGGCTTGAATTTACTATGAAGAAAAAAACAAACTTCGTTATGTTTTCTGACATGTGACTTTCTACCCAGACTTCCTTGCTTTCTCCCATATGCTATTATCAGTTGTTCTGGTGAATATCTTTGGCATTATCTTCTACACACCCTAGATAGAAGACTGTGTCTAAGCTGTGGAGATATTCATTGCATAACATCTCCATGATATAGATTTTCATGTCAATCTATATAAAGATAACTCTTGGATGGTATCTGCTCACTTCATATCCTGATTATTGCAACATCATTTTCTCTGTTGTGTCAGATTCATCACTTATGCTCACTTCCAGAATCTCTCCACAAATTATCCATCATCTCCTGATAAGTGAAAAGCTGAGTCCCACATTTGATCAGTTTGCACTCCTGTCTTTCCTTACATACTCATATATCACTGTTTATATATTTCTTATTTGCAACAAGAACAGAAACACAAGGAACAGATTTTGGATGTATGTGCACCATAAGCTCTCCTATTGGTTAAAGATGCTTCATTTCTCAGGCTGTATTTCCATTTGGCTTTGTCTCTACCCAGATTTTGTCTCTGCTTCCAATGTTGAGGCTGAGATGCAAGAGTTGGGAGAAGCGTCTTTTTTAATATGTGTCTTCACGGATTAATAGATTCACAGCTCTTAAATAAAACCAGCTCATACAAGCTATGCTAATATAAAAATCAACCAAAAGGTGAACTCAGAGAAAAAAGCTATTTTGCCCATGCATCTTCTTTAATAGAAGAAAAGTGTGGAAAATGTCAGAATCAGCCGTGTACTTCTGGATGGGTCACCCTCCACCACACTACTGACAAGTTCTTTACGTGAAACAACTACAAGTCTGCCTGAGAAAAGGAGTGGGATTTTCCATCTCAGAGATAAGGGCCATATTTGAGTCCCCTTTCCAGATGCAATTATGAATTTCAATTCCACAGTCACCAAAAAAAGAGGAAGACTGACCAATGAACAGCCAGAGGAAAACACCTGGCAGGACTTAGTTATTGCCTAGTTACTGACATGTTTAAATCTTGCCAAACTGGAAGCAGTTTTGGGCAAGAGCATCAACAGAGTGGTAAATGCTGCAGGAACTCCACTTGTAGACAGAGGGGCATGTCAGCTTCAAGCAGAAATGAGCTGCATTCGCAATCTCTCTGCCAGCTCCCAGTGAGGCTGGGGCACAGCACAGCAAAGCCCTGTGAAAGAGACATCAGCTGAGGACTAAAAGTTTTTTAATCTGATCTGCTCTACGCTTCCAGCTGTGCAAATAACACTCACACAGGACCATGCTGACAGATTTCCACTGCTTCTTGTTCTGGAGATAGCTTAACAGACTCACTGTGACTCTGCACAGCCCTGCATTGCAAGATGTAGGATAATGGACACTGAAGATTACAGCTCCCTAAGGAGTTGCGAATCTTTTTTTTCCAACAAAAGACTCCAGAGTTACAAAATATTTTCTCTTTAAATGCCCTTGTTCAGGAATAGGGTCAAAGTCGTACTTGATTATCAATCAGGATTTTATTGATTGAGCAAAAAAATTATCTGTTAACATTCCGAAGATACACAGAAGCTTTTTTTTAGTCACAGAGACACTGTGTTTAGCAATCAGCATTTACAAAAACAGCAGTGCAGACATGTCAAGTTCAACATGTTTTCATTCTGTGTTCCCGAGCTCAGCAGTTAGACCGTTCATTAATTTCCCCTTCTCCTCCACACACCGTCTGTGCACCTTATTTATATTCACCTGCTGCCAGTTTAACACCCTGAAGAGGCACACCTGCAGTGGCAGCAGCTTCACATCACTGCTGCTGGACCCCATGCTTTAGTCCCTTTCAGGAGAGCTCTTCCTGCCTAAGCCCTGACGCGCTTGAATCCTGCATTGGCTGCACAATAAGCTTGTTTGGCTCGCTTGAAATCTTCACCCAGCCCTCAGCTGGCTCCTCTGGTTTCTCCAGAACTGCACAACATTTTACCTTCTGGTTTCACAGACCTGTATTTATGTCAGGAAACAAACTATCCTGGCAGAGTCTAAAATAAAGGGTGCCATCTGTGAAATAGAAAACAGCCCTTCTCTTGGATCACAGAGCTGTTGACAATTGTTTTCAAATCATGTTTATTGCAGTCCCTGCCTTCCATAACTGCTCCATGCAAGCTACAACATATGGCAAAAGCAGTGCTAAACATGCTGTTTCCCATGCAAAGAGCCTTTTGACTTGAAGAGAGAGAGGAAAAGAGGAACCGATACACAGATCAGCTCTTGTTCTGTTTCCTTGGAGCTTCAGTAGAATCTACAGGCTCTGCAAAGGTAGTTCTCTTCCTTCAGGCAAATCCAAGGTTCAATTTCTTTGATACTATGTGTAGTCAAAGCCTCAAATGCAGAAGTCCAGCAACCTCACTGTTTTGGAGCAGGAGCACATGCTATAAAATTAGAAAATGGAATGGGTGATCATGTATCTTCCAGTGTTGATTAGCAGCAGCAGTCACTCCTGCTCTGAGCCTGGGCTCAACACCAGTTGGCAAGAATTCTTGTTAGCAAATTCATGGACTTGAATATCACCCAAACCTTCAAAGATCAGGATAACACAACAATTTCTAAACATAATTTATTTTGTCAATAAGCCCCATCTTCAGAGAAGAGTCTGCTAACATTGTATGCAGCAGAAATGCACAAATGGCAGTGTTTATCCATCTCAGCACTTTGGGATGCACAAGAAAGGAAATGCACTATACATTCATGGCTACGGCCCTGGGCAGAAACTGGAAGAAACAGATTTAATGCCTCACACATGACTCCCCTCCTTGTTAGACTGTTGGGTATTCAGAAGTGGGTAAGGCTGTTCTCAGCCTTCCCCGTGGTTTATGAAGAGTGGTGAAAGCACACCAGGAGAGTAAACACTGTGTTGTTGCAGCCACGTGTGGACTCTGAGGTCTAGCTCAAAGTTCTGGCCTTTATGCACTAACACACTTCGCAGATGAAATTCCTAGTCAGTGAAGTAGAAATAAAAAGCCCATTCTCTTAAATGAAGTCAGTATTACTCCAGGCTCTGATATAGTAGTATGCAATCAAAAGACTTCTCAAAATTGATGAAGTCCACAGATTAAATTGTATAAGTTACAGATAAAAAGATTTCTTGTTAAAGTGCTCACAGTTACAAACATGACCAGAGTGTTACATTCTATATAATTTAAACTTTGAAATCGAATTATGAAAGGGTAAAGCAGCACCACATAGTGTTATCTGTCACAGGGTATTTATGAAAAACAGAGAAAAAGTCTTTAAGTATTTAGCTATTAAATAGCAGCTAAAAGAATAGTTCTGGTATTGCTTCCAGCTACAGAGAAGAAAATCTTCCCCATTTAGGCAAGAGTGTGTATTCTGCAGGCACATGAGGGAAATCTAAAAAGTAACCAATGCTATGTTGGTTCTGAGTTTCTGTGACATTTATATTTTTTTTAAGGCAGAGATTGCATATTAATTTCTATTTTAATTATTTCTTTTGAGCTACTTTGTAAGGAGGGTGTGATACAGAGCAATGGCTTATGCAGTGTGGAATTAACTTACCTACACAAGACTCCTGTGCACTCCTCATCTACCTGTACAAGTAACCAGTGAAGGCATCAGAGAATTCAGACTATTGAACTGTTTCCTTCTTCTCTAATTGTGCACCACAGTGCACATATCATCTAGCAAAGAGTGAACTAACTTCAGATATATGAGAAAACCCACAGAATTTGACTGAACCACTTGTACGCTAATCATTAAGCCAAGTTTTAATACCTGGTTGTAATGAGATATCCGTTATCACCCTTCCTCATACTCGGGGCTCAAGGAAAGAAAAATGTGATGAAAGACAAACATCATAATTTACAAGTTAAATTACTTGGTTGTCACCTAAACCAACTAAGAATTCCCAGTGTTAGATGCAAACTTTGTGTATTGAGGCATATGCACTGAATTCATTCACCTGTCCAGAGCCATAGTATATCAAAAGTCAAGACAGAGATGCTTTCCTACAGAGGAAAGAGGTTACTGACTCTGGACATAATTTTGTCTCCCCTGTCAGAGATCATTTCCACAGAGAAGCCAACAGTCTGCAGAGTGAAAAGGAGAACTTTGAGAACCTGGTGCTGTTTGAACTGATAAAGGCATTGAAATGCTGAAAAAGAGAGAATGGATGGGTGACATCAGTCACAGGAGGTGAAATGGTGAGGTCACATGAGTTAGATGGATCATGGAGAGTAGATCTGCACTTTGTCCTTTGTCCTCCCCAAGGTATTATTCAAATATAATTCCTCTGTACATCGTATGACATTTGCTAGGATTTTAAGACTGGTGCTTTTGAGCATTAACCTAGGAGAAATTATCCTGACCAAAATGGACAGGCATTTCTATAAGGCATATTTTTACTTTAATATTTTGTAAATATTATCTATTGTGAATTATCCACTAGAGTGACTTTTTATTGTATTTTACACTTTATGCCCAATATACAGATGATTTAGGTAACAGCTTTGCTAACTGGACTAAAAGTGTGTCTTCAAAATATTAATTTTAGAATATTAAAACTGCTGCTTTAAGCAAGATTGTGCTTTCCCATTTTTGAAAAAACACAGACAGAATAGAGTCCTTTATGTCTGTAGAGCTTAGTAGGTGCTCAGCTACATTATAGTGGTTACAGTTTAATTTCCACTAAATTACTTTATCTCCTGTTAAAATTTTGCCAGGACATACTATAAGAGAGTATTCAGACACTGTAAGGATTAGGCATTACTGCCATAGAAGTAAATAGCAAGACCATTCTGCTGCTGAAAGCAAAGACCACTAATTAATTTCCCAAATGTACAGCGTACAAATGCTGAAAAATAAAATAACAGAGAAGAATAAAAAATAGGAGTTAAGGCTTATCTTACCATATATATAAAATCTTCCTTTAGAGATGAAGAATGATTCAATTGAAGAATTCAATAAAAGTCTACAATTATTTTCAATTTTTAAAATTATTTAAAATACATCTAGAAACACAATATTTCATCCAGAAACCCCTCAAGCATTGCTCTGTGTTCAGCAGATATATCAAAACAACAATATGAATATCTATTTGAAATTAACTTTCTCAGAATCTCTTTCACCACAACTCTGGTCTCTAAAATCTCCATTCTGTTTTGACTGCTGTACAGAAACTGTGATTTGATATCTCATTCATAGCCCAGCTGTGCAGGAACTCTGTTTAGTGCAAAGCTTTGCAAAAAGGAAAAAAAAAAATATCTTATTTGACCATGAACTTTAGATGATCTAGTTAGCGTTACTGTCAAGCATCCCGCGGTCTTTTTGAAAAGCAGGACTTGTCCATGTTGCCCTCTGGCCAACTTCAGTGGGATTGAAGCACTAGCGAGAGCCATCAAACTGCCTGACAGCTTGTCACCAGTGAGACTCCATTAATTTACACACATTTTCCACTGTTTGGCATTTACCATGATAACTCTTTTCTTTCCAAGCAGCTCCTGTTTGCATTTAACACTCGGGTTAATTTTCATCAGAGTTTAAATTTAGCCATCAGTTATTTCAGGGGAGCTGTCAGCCAACATATGGAGGAAAAAAATCCTTCTGAATTTATAATAAAGTGGAATCTGTTGAATGTGAAACAAAAAGCAACTGCAATATACTGCAAGGCCCCGATGGGGGGACCAGGGTCAGCAAAGAATAGCAGAGTGGATTAGTTGTTCTATTCACCAGAGTGGCATCTGAGCACCTCAGGAGCTTCTTGATATATCAAAAAATGATGGAAAGACACAGTTCAATTTGTCCCCCTTTTATAAAGGATAATTAACCTGTCAGTCTTGCTACTTTAACAACTTCATTAAATTGGAGCAGAAATGGGTGCAGGGAGCCCCTGTCTTTTTCCAAAATGAGCACAGGGCACTTGTTTAAATCGTTGAACAGCCACCTTCTTCCATCTCCCTCTCCCTTAGAATAACATGATGTTATTCTAGGGTTTTTTAGGTCAAATTGAAAACCCTTCCTTAAAATACAGAACTAAGCTTTCTCTCACATGGCCAACACTAGTAATCATTTTAACTCCAAAGGATGAAAATAATCAGGCATGTAAACAAGGAAACCTGCATCAATTAAAGATGGAGCTTACAGGGTTGCTGTAACACTTCCAGCATACTCAAAGGTGAGATGTTTTTCCCAGGTAAGAAGGAAGAAAACAAAGTCTCCTTTTCTTCTGAAAATATTTAAACTTTACAATTTGTGTTCTGAACTGGATTAAAAATGCTGTCTGTAAACTGAAAAGACTGCAGGCAAGTTTATATTGAAAAAATGAAAAATCAAATTAATGTGTACACCTATGGAAGACACATTTAGGATTTCATAAATAATAGTCCTTATAAATAATTAACTGAATATGGGCTAAATTACTGGTCAGTTCAAAATCTTAATCTGGGATTTAAGTGTACTACACCATTCTGCAAGGTGCATTTTTGCACACTATAATATTTTCCTCTCCAGTGCAATTTTATGTGCACAGAAGATTTAAAAACATCAGAGGAAAACTATTTCCCAGAATATCAGCTTTCATAACAACAGAAAGAGTGAACACTCTTATATTCTGGATCGTAATCTTGCATTTTAGAAGTCACACATTTTCTTGATGATTGTTCAGAAAAGCCTGCTGGTATTACAAAAAAAAACCAAAAAACCAACCAAACCAAACCCCCATCCCTCATGCCTAGTTCTATGCAAAGAATATAATCTATTTTACCCAGAAAATAAACTTTATGTGACATGGCCAAATCTTCAGATGAAAACAATTATATAGATTCACTTATTGCAGGGGTGACCTGAATAAAAAAGTCTACCATAAGCTAATTATAAGTTGAAATTATAAATTAATCAAGTTGAAATAATAATCTATTGTTGGCTTTAGGTTTTGCTTGCTTGCTTGCTTGGTTTTAAATGTTGATATACATTCCCCCACATAAATAAAACACCATGGTCAATGAGAACAGAATTTCAGTACCTTAACAAACCAAAAGGAACACAACTGGAAGTTATTGCTACCACAAATTTCCTGTAAGAATAATAAAACTTATTTTTATTTGCATGAATTATTTTTGTGGACTGTTTCACTATCTTTTAATCATAAGTGACCTGCTAATGAAATAATGGGATTACCCTCTCAGTCTGTATCTACAGACCCATAATTACACCTTCATTTTAACATTAACATTCTATTTCTAGAGTTGTATACAGATTTGTAACTACATTTAGGAGTCACTTTAAATTTAGTATTTTAATTTCAAAATTCAGGCATAGAGATTGAAGATATTAATGTCCCACACTGGACTTCATTTTAGCTAGATAAAAATGCACAACTGGTTTCTCCCACAGGTGAATAAAAGTATAAAGATAAATTAGTTTAAAAGACAATATTATTATTTCCAGTCTTATGAAACGAACTAAATACCTACTAATATGAAGTTGTGGGAAGTGTTCATCCGCACAAGAATATAAGTTCTTTGTACTTCAAGTAATGGAGTAATGTCAGAATCAGCCTTGAGACAAAATCTGGGTAGAGACAAAGCCAACTGGAAATACAGCCTGAGAAATTAAGCATGTTTAACCCATAGGAGAGCTTATGGTGTACATACATCCAAAATCTATTCCTTGTGTTTCTGTTCTTGCTGCAAATGAGAAATATATAAACAGTAAAATATGAGTATGTAAGGGGAGATAGGAGTTTAATTTTCTATTATTTACTGATCTCTGCTTCTTAGTAAAAGAGCAGTTGCATACTGATAAACTGCAGACTGAATTTAAACACTGCACCATCAGGAATCTATTTCACAAAACACATGCTTGATGTACACTTTTAATTAAATGCTTGTAACACAAAACTTTACAAACTGATAAAAGGCTAAAATTTTCCTTCAGTCATTTGCTATCTTTCCTAGTTTTATTTATAACATTTTTAAAAGAAGAAGTCTGGTGGGCTTACAGCCTCCATTATATAGATAAAAGATGTGCAGCCCCAAACTTAGCATAGTAATTGATTTGGCATACTTTGTATCGTTCCAACACAGACCACTGTCTACCTGCATTTGTAAACAGAAATTAAAAGCTTGATAGTCTCTTCCACAGCGTTACTGGGAGAGTCAGAGTGAAATTCAAAATGGCAACTGCTCTTGCCACTGGTGGTTTTCCAACTTGTACACTGCCTCAAAAATTGGGGTTGCAGACATGGAATGTCATTATTTCACCAGAGCACTGACAGCCCACTTTTTTATACAACTTGGCATGTTTGTTAGCTTTTTCTTTTAAAGAAAAGCCCAGGGGCCAGAAAGAGAGGAAGAATCCTGCGCTCTGTTAGATGAGCAAGCAGGGATAGCAGGAGAGGCAGGGGAGTGAGGAAAGGAAATGGCTCAAATTCGTCCTGAAATAATGTAGAAGATCAGAAGTGTTATGAAGGCAACAGAAGGGAAAAGCTATCAGTCAAGGCTTATTGGACATCCACTAAAAGGAAACGAGTACAGCAGGTGTAAAGTTTGAGGAGTGATTACACAGATCTTGCTCTGCATTTGAAGCATAGGGGAGAGCCCTGTGGTAAGGTTTCGATAATGAAAATGAATCGATTTGATGCCTAATTATTTTAAAAAGTATGGATATGTATGAATATATGGAGATATGTATGTGCATGTGCATATGAATCAGTGTTTGTATAAATAATTGCATTTCCCTTTCATTCTCCAGCGCTCTTTCTCTTTTTGCCAGCTCAGATTTGATGATTTCAGGCACTTTATACTATTTTTTGTATCATATTCTTACCCAACTATATTTCCATTTTAAATTTTGACCTCCTCTAAAAGATCTCCTATAAGAAAAAACACTTATCAATGTAATTTAGTAATGCGAGATATTTTAGTGTTCATTAAAAGAAGTGTTTTTAAAAGTCTAAACTAAGGGAATTATAAATACTATGACTGGTAGTAGGAAGGCAAGAAAGCTCAGCTAGCTGTAGATTGAAAATACACATGGATACCAGAATGGACCTTCATGTTTAATGAAATGCTTAAATTGTCTTAGATTTAATCATTGTAATTTATACACCTTAAAATCATGGGTCAGCTGTTCAGTAGGTACAGTCTCTTTATAAACACCAGAAAATTCTTCCTGTAATGATTGTATTCTATATTGCAATTGGTTTGTTTCAGCCTTTAAATGAGAAATACAATTAAAAGAGAATAAGAAATATAGCACTTGCTGTCCCATGTTTTGAATGGGTGTTATGATTCACTAGCTGTCCTCATATAACCATTTAAACCTGATGCCAAACTAACACAGGGTTAGGATTAGGATGTGTTAATATCTGAACTGTAGGCCAAGACAGTTTTGGGTCAAAATTGAAAAATCTTAGTTGATTTTATTTTTAATTACGGTTTCCATGTCCCCTTTAACCCAGCATTCTGCACTGCAAGATAAAATAAAAATTTAGGAGTACTTAGTGCAGTTGGGCTTGCAGAACAGGATCTGGAATCACATTGATGCTTTAGCCATCATTCTTCTCTGGAGAGAGGAAGAAAACCAATTTATTCTCTCCTGATCTAAAAGCAGCCAGATTGTTCTAGTGGTGTTATAAATTCCAGCGCAGAGGAAAATTACTGGTAAATCTCAGAAAACACAGTAATGTGGGTATACTTGGTAACATTTCATCCTACATTGCATGAAAGTTTTTCATAAAGCCAACACTAACCGGTGTGACCTGACCTGATCCTCAATGTAATGATTCCTAATTAGAGTGAAATGCCAGGTTCAAATATTGATACCTTTTCTCTTTTAGAGCCCTTCTGTACTCACACTGCAACTTTCCAACCTTCTTCCTCAAGCAAGTTGCATCAGGTGAGCTATCCAGCAGAAACTCAATCAAGTGTGATGGAATTATAAATGCCTCTTAATTGTTCCCTGTAATATTTAGACCAACTATATTACGCTTTTGGGCTTTAATCCCTTTTTCTACTGCTTTGGTTGCTGTTCATGGCTACTGTTTGAAAGGTATCAGTAGGATGAGACTAGTGATGTTTTACATGGATGAGTCAGGGTCTGAGAGAGGCTTAATCCTGGAAGAGACTGCAGAGGAGGGAAGAGAGGGATTCCTCTGGGCTTGCAGTGTCAAAAAATCCACAGGAGTTATACTTTTTTTTTGTTAGGATCACACCATTTGGGCAATATATATGTAAGGCACCTAAAGGACCCCAGAACAGAGAATGAAATTTTAATTTAAAGTAGTTGGTGAGTAAGATGCAGTGACAGATAAGAGTAGCAGGTGTAACAGCCTGTCTGTAGGCTTTACTTTTCTCAGGGAGTTTTGAGTTTGCTTGGACAGTGCACCAGAGCAAACACATGAGAATTTGAGAGAGCTGACAATTCCCCATTGTTTAGAGAAAGCACTATGAGCACTTTTGTAACAGATTTTTGACATGATATTTTAAGGTTGTTAAGGGCAAATATTTGATCAGATCATGGTCTTCTGGCCCTCTTACTTTTAATGGGCATAGAGAAGTTAGAACTAATTATTTGGTAACTGTCAGATTTTTGTCCACCATACCATGAAATCCTGTTGTGATGAGCATGTGATAACTGACAAAAAATAATCATCTGCTATCAAGCCTGAGGTTCTGCAGCTGCAAAAAAGAGCAGTCTCATGAAATGAGCAGTCCCATAAAATGTCAGTGATGCTACTCACTGGAGAAAGATTGCAGCATCACAACCTTACACAGCCATCTAAAGCAATAATGTGATGCTATAACAAAACAAAGCAGACAGTATAGATGGGAATGACAGCCACAGTATAAATCCAATCCCTTACTTCTGGGAATAAAACTGACTTTCTCATTGATCTTCTTTTTGAACACATTAATGTTTGCTTTTATTATTTTGTGGATGTATATGCATGTAGTGTGTACTCTACCTTTGCTAGTAAGCACTACAGAAGGATCTTTTATATTTTTAAAGAATTAATTTTTCAATTTTAATGCTTTTTCAGTGTTTGGAACTTTTATTTTTACTAATATCCATAAAAAATTGGAGTTGTTGGTGTGTGACACCTACTCTGGCACATGCAGACTATTAGATATAGTTAAGGAAAAGTAAGCTTTTTATTGACATGTTAAGTCCCAACCACAGTGCAAATAAAATCTCTCCTTTAATAAAATAATTTTACATGACAGATATTTTATTAAAAGTGCTGTTTACAGCTGTGATTTATTGTACATGGTAAAAATAATAAAAAAGCAACTGTATATTTATGCAGAAAAAACCATTTATATCTCAAAATGCAGTTGGGATTCAACTGGTATTTCAATGACTGATGTATCTGCATGCATGTAATATGGGCCCTTTTGTCAGAAAGCTGTCACAGGGAGACAAAAGCTTTATTTTCCAGCTAATCAAAACAACCAATCCTCCTTCAATTCTCATTTTACCCAGCTCTGCATCCTAACTCTGGATTAAATACCTGACAAAATAAATATCTGTTGTTGGAACAGTTCACTCAGCAGAGTTTGAGCAGCAGGCATGGAAGAAGGAGTTGGGATGAGTAAAAGAACCACATAGGCCACTAAGAGAATTGGGAAAGTAGAGATGGCATGCTGTTACCCACTGGTCATGTGATTAGGAGGAGACCAAAATTCACTTGTCTTCCCAGGCTGCTGCACAAGCCCATCCCCTCCACTGAACTCTCTGGCCTCCAGATCGAGCCCTTCTGTTTCCTGTCTGGTAAATATGAAAGTTTTCTATGTAAATAAGCAAGTTTTGGTGAGAAAGAAAGAGAAACCCATCCTAGATTTGTCTGGAACACTCTTTATAAATTTAAAAAGGCCTGTTATCCTGCTTCACTGACTTAAAAGTGGAGGAGAGAAAGGCCTTTCTGGGGGCTGACCTGCATGAGGCCATCAAGATGATCCCACTACTTGCAAAATTCAGAGTTAATCTTTCAGGAGAGTGGACTTTGGGTCTGTGTTCAACCAAGGAGACACGGCTGACTTGCCTTTGTTTAGATTTTTCTAGGGGTGGTCTGCTGCTAATTCTCAGAAGGCAGTGGACATCTTAAATTCTCATGGGAGTGTCTGCTCAACTCTCCATCATAGAATGAAGTTAGTCAGGATAAATGACCATTGAAGTTTTCAGCTCAGGTGCTTTGCTTGTAGCCACTTCTACCAACATTCATATTCAGGATTAGGAGTCTATGTCATGGGCCAAAATAGAATCATGAAACAGCTCTTCAGTGGTCAGAGATAACCAAGCAATGTACATTTTCAGAAGCTTCAGAACTGCACTGGGCAGACCCACCAACATAAGTTAACCCTTACTATCTGCTTCAGTATATCTAACCTATCTTACTGCTTTGAAATGACGTTTTCTTTAGGTTTATACAGTCAAAGGAACTCCTGAGCAGATATCAAAACAGGTTCAAGCTACTGATGAAGTGGAGCACACTGCTGTGCTGTGTTCTTTGTATACATAACATACTATATGCTTTTCAGGCAGGGAACATCTGAGTGGCTACTGTATATTTGTATCCAAATTTATATGCAAAAAAAATTAGCAGCCTGATATAACTGCAGAAGTTGAACCATTCCATATCCCAGTGTACACCACATAGCTGTGAAGTGTTTTTTACTTACAGATCATTAATAAACTCTGTCACTTGCATAAACCTCGTCTTTTAGCTCCTCTTAGGAGGATGCTCAATGCTCAAAGCTATTTTCAGGTAATTCAGGATTCATTTCTATTTCTAAACACTTTATGAAATTGGAAATCTATACAGCAATATATGTCTTTGGAGACGATAAAATCAAGCAACTCTAGATGGCTCTCCTGGGAATTACAGAGGCAGTAATTCAGATACAAAGGCTCTTCTAATTCCTGTGTCCCCGTGGTGTTCAACAGATCAGCCTGTGTGAAGTGCTCTCCTCCCCAGAGAGCCCTCTTGTCTGGCTTCAGAAAACCACTGTAAAAACGGATGTTAGAGAAAAGCATCTCCTAATAATCAGCAGATCAAATATGTTTATTTCCTCTGCCAAAATAAGTGTGTGAGCCCTGTAATTGTTTTTTGTTTGCAACAAAGGGCTAACAGTTCAATTTTGAGTTTCTTCACTGTATTTCTTTTATAAGAGTTAATACAAGACAGGCAATTTACAAAAAAGATTACTGTAACTTATTCCCTTGCTATTACACTTGTAAGCACTACAAGGCAATACATCCTTGATGTATTTGTATTCCACTACATCAGATTTCTCTCTTCAGCAGCTGGTACCTGGATATTTATGCTGTGCACTGATTTTTTTTAACTGTGAGTGCATCTAAATGTAAAGAGTTGAATATATTTTATTAGTATTCATAACTGTGAACACGCAGTTACAGTTAACTGTGTGTGCACAGTTAAAATTATTAATACTATTAAAATTTATTCAACTCTTTATATTTAGATGCAAGCCTATTAAAAACCTCCTCCTGACAAACAAAAGCTGTGTTCCAGGTAACCTGATGCTTCGTATTTCCCAATATTGTTGCTGTCTGCATTTGCTGACAGAAGTAATCTACACACAATAGATTAAGTCACATATTTCAGTAACCAGCTCTGTCTTTCCAAGTGAGCGACCCACTATGCCTGTATATGGGGAGGCTCTGGGAAAGGCACCTGTGGTGAGGAATGAATATTCTAATGTTTCTGAACCTTTTGGTGAAGGTGAAGGGGGCTTGTTGAAAACATTGCTGTGAGCAGATGGACCCCTGAAACCATCTGCTATCGAAGCAACTAAATGTTCAATGATGCATTACGAAATTATTTAGCTCTCAAAGAGCCTGAAAGTAGTTAGTAATGATGGCATCTGTACTGAGAGCAAACAACCTATTTATATATGATCTATCACTTCATAAACCGTTTGGAGACCATCTTTCCTTAAAGCAGCAGTAGTCTTGTCGACTCCCAGAATAAAATACCGAGTTGCATGCGTGAGCTTGCAAAATCCCAGCTAGTTCATTTTTCCTTCTTGGAACAGCACACTCTTTGCTGGGATGTGCTGGAATGCAAGCTTGGTTTTTGGACAGAAAGGATTGCAGTGTTCTAGAGCTGCTCTATCAGTGCACAAGCATAACAAGTGCGAAAAAAACCAAACCCAAACCCATAATGTTTTAACTCAGTCTTAATCAAATAAGGATCTTATGCTTTTCTTTACTGTGAAAAATTTCATCCTATTTAGTTGTATTAGCAAAGTAATAGATATTTAGGAATCAAGGCTTCTAAATATGAATTCATTTTTTTATCTGCTTAGGTGATTCTTATACATTATATAGTTACCATGGGAACTATTAAAACTTATTTGTGTGGATTTAGTTATGTTCTATGTATGTAGTCAATTGCTTACTAAATATATAAAGATACTATACATTGTATTATGGATGGTTTTGCACCTGAAAAACACTGTATTTTTAATTATTATTTCGTTTCACATGTTTCTACAAGAAATGAACTTTAGATGAAAATCTATTCCAGCCTAAGTGATATTACATTATTTTTCTACTCCAGATAATCAGAACAGAGGAAGTTATTTCTTTTGTTCAATTTCTCTCAAAATTGTTAAGCATATTTAGAAACTTGTTTAAAAGTGATGTCTCATCTGAAAGCTCTTTCAGCTAGATAAGAAAACTTGAAGTTCAGTAAAATCTCTGTATATAAATACAAGGAAGTGTAGCTCCAAGTTTTAAGCAGAAATCCCCATTAATATCAATAGTGACATATCAACATTAATGTCAATCAGCTTTTCTGATCCAATATCTTTGTTGAGATCCTACAAGTTATTTTAATTCTTTATTTGGAAACAAGTTCTTTATTTGCAGAAAGCAAAGAAGATTTTGCACAAGAAAACACATCAGACTAATGTGCAAACTGTAATTAAGCAGACCTGATAAGGCCTAACTTAGGCGTTGACAAGTCCCTTTACTAGCATGGACTGCCCCATTCTCAAAACCTTCACTGAGGCAAAATTTGGCCCCCTGCAGAGGAAAAGACACACTGTTAACCTCTGAAAATTGAGGAACAATCAGCTAGATACTACTGACCATCCTGAGCTGTGTTATGATTTCTTGCTCTGCTCACTCATTTACTGACCTTGGAGTCTTCCTCAGAGACTGCTCCACCCTCCCAGCTTAGAGCAGCCCCTACTGCATCCACTACCTCTCCTGGGATGATCTCCAGCCTTAGGATGGCACTGCCTAGGCTGCAAGCCCAGTGTCTATCAGAGCTCCCATAAACCTGAACAATTTGTAGCTTTGCTGTGGTGGTCCATGTAAGTGCTATGGGGAGGCAGAGCAGCTCCCAGCCACTCCTGAGGCACACGCTCCTTGTGGAGACCACATGGAGTGATCGTGATCCAGCTCTGAATAAAGCCTTTGCCATGTGCTTGCACTCCCTGAAAACAGTTACTCTGTGAATATTTAAAGCAAGCAAACCTTGCTCAGAACAACATAGGCCTAATTCACTTTAATTTTCAGGGAGAAACAAATACTTTAGTCCCAAATGTTTTGTTGTGGACCATTGCACGTTAAATTTGACTTTATTTTTCTATGTCTTATCAGTTAACCCTCAGTTTTTTCAATTAATATACAGAAAAGGTGTTAGTAAACTGTTAAAATGTTTGAAGTTGTTATAAACTTAATGTGACAGAGCACAAATTCATTCCTTACAGCCTTTGGAAATGTGAGCACGTGGGAAAGGGAAGATAGGACAAAATTCTTTCCTTAAATCGCACCTTTTCATAGAATTAAACTGTGAAGGTTTGCAGGAGTCTAAGTGCTTGGTGGAATACTCTCCCCACTCTCCTGTTCTTCTCTGCAGACTTTAGGTCTACTTGACATGGAGGCTGCAATGCGAGTAGGACTGAAGGAAAAATTGCCCCCCTGATAGCTACACACACCACAAAAATTACAGGAGTGAAACAAAAGGCTGGCAGGTCTGGCTGACATGCTGTATCCCTTTCCTCCCTACCACCTGTCAATCAATCACCAGTCAATCACAGAAAGCCACAATCAGCCACTTAATGACAGCCAGATGGCATCTACTTCTCATGAACTGTACTCCTGAAGTCAGACTCGCTCCCTGTATCTAGCAGCATTTCCCATCCCGGGTAATAATGAGGTGTTTTTTGTATTCAGCCGCAGCCGTGGTGCCTCGCACCTCTGACAGGACGCCCCTGTGAGCCGAATACGCGCTCTGCCAGACGCCTTGTTTTGCTTCAGAGGAAGAGTCAATGCTGCTTCATCCCTCAGACTTTGATCAGGGACAGGCTCGCTGGTTTGTGAATAAGAATTGAGAATAACTTGGAAATTTTAGCTGGCATTCATTCTGCCTCCCTTATTTCTCTGCAGTCCTGACACAGGGAAGGAATCCATACGGAGACCAACATGATCTTCTTCACATCGGTTTACCAATGATTTCAACCTTGACCCAAAGGGAACACTTCTTCTGGAAGTGACAGGTAATTTAGCTTTCTTGCTTAGTTCTGGGGCTCTCTTGTGGTGAATTATGTATAGTGCTTCTGTGATATGGACCTTTGTCCATGAAGGAACAGGACGAGGCTGTTAAACTGCTTTTAAAGGCATTTTATCCATAAACACCTAGCAGTCATGAGGGTTCTTTTTAACAAAAAATTTCTGCCTCAGGACAAAGTGACAAACTCAGTTTTGAAGTGACCAAGTTTGGGCCTGCTGAGCATGAAGATGGATTCAGGCCTTGCTGGCAGTGCTTTTCACTGAACAGAGGGGAGGCCAGAGGTTTTTCTCTGTTTGGTGATGGTTATTTTGTTACTGCATTATAGCAGGTATATTTCAGTGATATAGCTGAAGTTACAACTTGGCCTCAAATGAAAGTAAAAATCTTCTATTATCATCATACACTCTCTGAGCAATACTCAGAGAGTGTTTGATAGTCATAGAAGATCTTTGTTTTCTAAGATTCATCGAATCCAGTGTAGCAGGAGAGGCTTTTTTATGACTAATCTGGAGAAAAATGGTTCAGGTGTGTGAATTTTAGCCTGGGATGGCCCCATTACTGGCCAGCTTGCAGCATCCAGGAGCTCCCACCATCTTTATTAAGAACTGCTTGGAAATGGGTCTGTACAGCTGTAAAAGACAAGAATTGTGTTTTTTAGTGAGGATTAAGTATGGATTGCATGAGTTGCATGACTACATTTCATGGGACCTTTAAAAGTGTACAGGCTCTTTACTAACAGGGTAAGTAACTATATTTGCTGCTCAGCAACACAAAACTAGTTTGTTCAGAGTTCTTCCCAGAGTTTATTCAGTTCTTCCTGGCAATTTCAGCTCAGGTGTATCCCTCCAACTCACTCTCTGCTCCAGGAAATCTTCCAGCTTTATCAGGCAGGTGCTCAAGACCTTTACAAGTAGATTCCTCCCTGCATTTCTCCTGTGCTTACATTTGTTGCCATACCAAAGAGATATCAATGTTAAATATACAAATTTTTTCTTGGAAATTTTAGAAGCTTCTCCCTCAAGAAAACTTGGAGGCAGATTCCTTGCAACTCAAGGACAGGCAGATTTTATCCATTAAAGATGGGATGTAAATGGAGGCAACCTTCCACAACATCCCCTCCTCCCCACATATACATACATTTCCAGCCCGGTTTCTGGAGTGCAGACAGAGAATCTCATTAGGAATCTAATATAATAAGGGCATGTAGATACTGGGGTTGGGGGTTGGAAATCAGATTAGCTTCATTACTTTATTCTGCACCTCGCAGCGCTTCTGCCAGTGGACAATTGCATTAGATCAGAGAGGAGATCAAAAGGCAAAAACTCCCCAGAAATGCTGCTGCTCATTGTCTGAGACAGAAATGGGAAAAGTGCACTGTTGGAGGACACAGACCCACGGTAGATACCAGACACATTTTGGAAGGGCAGTAATTTTTTTCTTTGGACTTTGCTGATTGAGATTTTGATGTTTGTGAGGCTCGTATAGATTCCAGTGTACAGAGACGCGATGGAAACTAAGCCACTTGTTCAAGTGTGAACAAGTGAGCACCCAAAGAGCCATGGGGGAGATGATACTCTAAGTGCCAGACAGGTCTTGCCTACAGAGCTCCAGTGCTTCATTCACTATTACCTTTTCCATAGGCACTTTTTCTGGACATCCTTCAGCTTGGAAGCAGCAGCTCAACTAACTTCTTTGCTTCAGCAGGGATAACTTGAGAAAGGAACACAAGGGAGTGTGTGCAACTTGCCTTATAAAACAGTAACAGCCTAGTCCAGTTCAACACCCTCCAGGAGCAGTCTCCCTGTACCAATTATGAGAGGACACAATGACCACAGAGGCAGCTTAACTGGCTGCCCTCAGTTACTTCAGTCCACACAATCAAGGTCTGACATGGTTCCTTTGGTCCTGAGAGTTAAGCCCACACTCACATCTTATCTCATCCCATCCCATATCACACCTTGCCTGGCAGTCGTGGAAAGTGTGCAGGATAGGACCTCTTGTCACAAAAAATGCCATGTCCTCAGAGAAACACTCAAACATGCTCCTGAGTTGCACTGAAGGACCAGTCACTGTGGATTGTTGCTGTTGTCAGCAGAGAACAGGGAAAATGATCTTCAGGAGCTTCTACTCCACATCTGTAGCTTCCCTTTAAAGAAGTCCAGACATCTGAATCTTGATCAGAGATCAAATTTGAAAGACTGACTTGGACAAAAGCAGAGTAAGAAGTCCCTGGAGCTCAGTCAGGGCAGGTAGGCCATGCTGGTTGTATCCAAGAATGTTGGATTCACTGTCAAATCCCAAAGCATTACTTCTATGGTATTTTTTCCTTTGCTAGCATTGTACATATATCTTATAAACAGTTGGTGCTGTTTTTTCTTCCACTGACATTTTCTTCTCCATTACTCCTTATGGAAGTTCTGTAATTTAAGCAAGGAAAAATGTTGCATGCTAAAGGACAAAAAGTCTACCCCCTACATATCACAGAAAGGAAAATAAAAGGGGAAAAGAAAGTTGAGACACAGGTGATTAAACCAGAAATATAGAGTAGATATATGGTTTATGTTAGAAAATAGGTATTGCTTATGAAAATATCTTGTAAGGAAGTAAAAGCACTATTAACCACATAATGCTCACAGGATAAGCTTACTCCTACTGCCATACACTCGGTGAAAGTGTTACAGAAGTCCTGAATTCTATTCTTATTATTGCTCCAATATTTAATCAAATGTCAAATTCAAAAACTTCTATCCATTTGTCCTAGAAATATGGAATTTTTAATTTTTGTGGTTCATAGTCCAATAGTCTTCAGTTTGCAAACAAAAGGACCACAATCTAAATCTATAGAAACCTAAAAGTGCTGTTTACATGAATAAAGAAATCATGCTCTTTATAATTTCTGTTTACTGAGACTATGACTTTCTGTAGAATGCAAAAGGAATACAAATTTTCATAGGTCATGCCAAGTTCAAATATGCTACAAAATTGCTTGATAATTTAGTAACATAAGTGAACATATACTATAGTACTCAAGTACCCTCTTGCCTCATATTCTACATCTTTCAATACAATTTTACCTAGTCCAATAAGTTTGCTCACTTAGAAGTTTTATCCATCCAGCAAGTACCCAGAAAGATCCCAGACCTTATATTTATTCCTATCAAATTCCTCTTCTATTGATAAATTAAGGGTTCAGTTCTACAGTTGTAGAAGTTATTGCCATTAAAGGTACACCACTGAAGATTTTATCACCATGAGTGAAAAATACATCTGCTTCTTCAGAAACACATTTGGAGATTACAGAGAAACAGAAGGTATTAGAAAAACACAAGAAGAAAAAAACCCAGAGCACTCAGGGGTAAGAAGAGACTAAACAAAGACAAGTTGCTTGAGGCAGTCAATAACACAAATACTCTAATAATAATGACAGCAATAGGAAGTTTTTTCAAGCTGCTTTTTCACAAGTCTGTGCAGAAAAATCTATACTGCAACTTTTACTGTCAGGGGTATCTCTTTATATATTATTCCATATTTTCAAAGGTCTAGTAAAAAGCATGCTTGAGGGTTTCCACAGGCATGATGTACTTTATCCCTACCCTACCAATACCAATCAAATAGAGAATATTTTCCCTGAGTTCCTCTCATGCTTCCTTCTCTCCTTGTTTCCAGGAGCACATTGCAAATATCACAGCTTGCCTGTGTGTTAACTTCTGAAGTGCCAGAAAGGGCTTGAAGGCAAGATGTACTGATAAGGAGAATTCCTTTCTTAAAAGCTCAAGTCATTGGGCAGCTTTAATTAAAAATTGTATTGATTTTTTCCCATTGCTTTTAATGACAGGCACTAGTCTGTGACTTCCATTGTTAGCCATTGACAGTTTAAGCAGTGAAACAAAGGGCACTTATACAGCACTTAGTGCAAAATTATGACTGATTAAAAAGTCATTTGTCATGGTAACATCATCTGCTTAGACTTCGCAAATTTTGAAATGCAGTCTTGCACGCAGTGTGTGGGAAGGTGTGGTACATGCAAGTCTTCACAGCCCTGTCCCTCAGCAATTTCAATGCATTATGAAAGTGCCATGTGAGTCACATTTTTTGAGCAGCTGTTAGTTTCTCACAACATTTGCTTGAAGAAGTTGGAGCTCTGCTAAAGCTTCAGTGTTTGACCACACAGGGAAATGCAGAATCAACTTAGGCACCTGTGGTCAAACCTTCCAAACATGTTACATGTCTCAGAAAATAATCCAGTATTTAACTGTGATTTTAGAGTAATAAACTCACAGTTCCAGTTCCTTTATTTTCCTGTCTTTTCCAAGGCAGGGTCCTGCCTTCAGATGTGCCAAGGGTGCTTAGCAAACTAAGGTGCAGAAAGCCAGCTTAGTTAAAGTGATGTTGCTCAATTGCTGTCAATAGACCACAGTTACCAGCATCCAAATGCCAGTCCAATGGAGATATAAGTAGAATTCAAAAAATCATCTCTCTGTATTAATTAGTAATATTACAATAATAACAGTAATATTGTAGTACACATACAAACATCTACTGACAGTCGCTGGGGCCAGGCAAAGCTGAAAGAGATTTGAGAAATTTGAAGGACATTGAGCATAGAAATGACAGTGGGTGGAATCTGAATATTGCCCTCAGGCCAGTGTCAGATTCTGGGGCAAACAAGCAGTCTGCAGTCTTATTCTTCTGCATGAGTACACAGAGGGTTTTATATTTGTTAATTCCCTTAAAAGAAGCTCCAATTGCATATTCTAGACCATTTCCTTTGCATCATACACATGTTGGAAGCTTCAATCATTTCCTGGAGGCATTTACCCACTATAAGCTGAGCCTAAGCATTATTTCCAGAGATGGTTGGTGTGTTTTGCACTATTTCCTCTCCCTTTGTCTGGAAATTACTGGGAAACATTTTTTTCAGAAAGATCCACAGTGTTCATTGTTCCTGGCTTCTCGACTGTTGTTTCTAAGCTGCCATTTTTAATGGACTTCAGGTCAAGCTCCAGAAAGTACTTTGTCCATAAATATATGGATATATTTCATAAATATGTCTATACTTCAAAAATTTGCATTAAGTTTACTCTAGACAGGGTGAAAATACGCTCCTATATCTATTTTCTTGTACCTTTTGCCCAGGTTTCATCTTTTCCTCTCTTCAGAGGTCTACTATAATACTGGCCCCCTTCTCAAACTTCATTTAAGGTCAACTTCTCCAATAACCTAAGCTTTGAGGAAAGAGAGAGAATCTTGTCACTCAAGAATTTGAAAAACACAGGAAGAAAGAGCACTATTACCCATAAAGCACATTATTCTTGTGCTGGTAGCACAAACAGAGTATATACAGTCAGTATAACTTCTGATAAGACAATATTAGCCCTCTAAAGTGCTGTTAAAATGAATTTGAGCCAATGGGGAATACTTCTACTAAGACAGCACTTTATGTCATGTTAAAAATGAGGTTTTGATTTCTAGTCAGTCACTCTAGAGTCAGTCTTATTCTACAGAATTTTGTTTAGAAATTCATGTTCATTGGTGTTGAGATACACAGGCCAAGGGGGTATTTTCTCCCTACAGCCAAGAAGATTAATATTATTTATAAAAATACTGTATATCCCCTTTCTCACAGAGGTTACAGGTAGAAATTAATTCAGATCCTTCATTTTGTGCTTTATTTTTAAAAAATCAAACTGCCTCATACTCATAGCAAGTTGTTAGCAACTCCAAATCTATAAAAAGAGGGGAGGTGAAAATTCCAAATGGCCAGTGAATACCACATGAACTTGTTAGCATCGTCAGACTCAGAAATATTTGGGTCTGTTTTAAAACCTGGAAATGTTTTCTTACTGTTTTTCCCCCATATCTGATTCCTGAGATCGTTTTTGTTGTGTTCTAATTCTCAGACAACTTACCTGCAAGAGTCTCTGTAGATTGCACAAGAATCAAAATTTGACTGAAGTTCATAGTTCTTTTGAAGGTGAGTGCATTCCCATTCCTAACAAGAAGACCAACCTTAAGAATTCTAATTCAGGTTTCTAGTGGTACAATTTTTAATAATATCCAAGATATAAAATATATTTTTCCCTATTAATATGAATTGAAATAGCTGAATTATTTTGACTAATGTTTTCTGAAGCCTTTTCTGAGCCTTTAACATGTGTCAGAAATGTCAAATTTTAGTTTTTTGTAACGAAGTCAAATGAGTATCAATCTCAATATTTGATGTAGTTATAAATAACTAAACAGTGAGTTTTAGATGGATTAGCAACTGTAACACCAAGCACTCATAGCTGATTCTCCTGCAATCTACAACAGATTGTTGCTTGGAAGTTTTCTAGAAATTTTGGCCTAGATTTTAACTTAATGGTAACTGACTTACGTGCCATAAAAATTCATAAGATATGGAACACAGCAAATGAATCCTTTGTAAGTGAACTGTAATTATGTATATTTTGTATGTGGTGAAGAAACTAACCATGTAAATGATGACAGCTAATTATATACAGCTCTCCTGGGCATCAGTATCACTCTCCCTGACAGCATACTCCTCTTTAAGGGTTTTCCTTCTTTGTATATAGGCCACTATTTCTGAACATTCCTTAAGGGAACTATGCTGTTACCTTTGCACTGGTTAAATGAAAACTAAATGTTTTTTATCAAAGAAATCCTTGGTGTAATCTAACTAATTTCTCCCTTATTGTGCTAATGAGTCAAATCCAGCTCTTCTTCTTACTGGTGTCAAGCCAAACTAATTCCAGTGATTTCAATGAAGTTGCTATGAATTTACACATGCAAAGCTGTCAGTAGATATTTGGCTGCTGGTTTTGCTCCCATGGGAGAGCTGGAGATTACAGCCTGCAGAAGGAACAGTGAATGATATTGGGTCAGAGCAGGGTCTGCCATGGAGGGGGTGGGGGAATGCTACATGTGAGGAATTTGTGGGAAGTAAACCCTTTAAAATATCCTGTGGAAGAATTCCTTCTAGCTTCTTCCAGCTTGAAGGAAAGGGGAAGTGTGCTTGGTGAGAAGAGGAAAGGAGGGATGCAGGAATGAAAGTCTGTTAAAAAAAATTCTGACTTGCAAGGGCTCTTGCAGAATTGATCAGTATTTCTTAATACATTTGAAAAGGTGTCTGGAGACATTGTCTACAGGTGACCACAGCCATTTTGACATCCCCGCATCTTTGGAGCACTGTTAATTTCAAAAGCTCTTCTGACTTTTCACGGACAACTTTCACTATAGACTTTCTCTAGGTTGAAAGTATGCAGAAGAATCTACACTGTCAGGGATTATAGGAGGAATAAAGACAGTACAAAGTGCAGTACTTGTGTGTAGATTTTCTGTGAACTTCAAAGATAAAGGTTGAGATTACACTCTCTCCCTTCTGCCCTCATCCTCTTGAATTTATAGAACTGGACTGAGAGAAAGAGATGGGGATGATACTCACCTATGTTACTTAAAGGTTAAAAATTGCTCATGCTGATCCTGGTAGGAAACTTCCTCACATTGCTATTTTTGTGATCCACAAGGAGAAGATCTGCTTTGAAGCATTTGCTAAACAGACCTAGCTGGAAATACACTGGGCGTGCAATGCAGGTAGTCCTTTACTCGACTCTGCACCTTACCATGTTGCAATAACACATGTCTGATACAACTCTCACTACTGCCACGTGAGATAAGAATTGAATGAATAGGAATATGCATAAATACATGCAAATGCTGTCTCCTGGAGGCCTTGCAATTTCTGAGATTGCTTATCAGAGACCCTGCATTGCTAACAGATTTTCTGTTTGAGTCTCAGTGTTTCTCCAGCTTCTCTCCTTGAGCCCCAGAGGCCTGTGGAGAACCCAGACACTTTGTCTTATTCTTGCTAGAAATACAACGAAGTACATTTCCTTTTGAATGAATCCCCATTGTAAAACCAAAGCAACAAGTTTGCATCACTTCATACAACTGTTTCAGTATTTCCAATATTGTAAAGGATCAATGATTGAACTTTACTTTCTCCCCTGCTGTCAAAGCCACTTCTGTGCTGCCCATGCAGCCTGTTCTCTTCTCATGTGGAAGACCAAATCCTGCCTTAAATGTGGTTTCATTCCAAACTGCCTTCTGACCCTGTCACTTTCTATAAGGCAAGTTTAGTGATGCAGTTCTTCCATTTGCTCTTGTTCCTACACTCTTGATAATTTCAGATTTTGTGTGTAAGATGTCTCAAAACCTCTGAAAACACTGACCCAATTAAAAAAAAATTTGCCTCAGAAGCCCCCTCTTCTTCTCATGAGCACACATATATTCTTACTTGATACCCCTATGCCCATTTTTCACAGCAGATTATCTCATTAAGCAGCCATCAGTCATATGAGTCCTGAGATGTTTGCCAAGGTCACACAGGTAGTTTTCAGCCGAGTCAGGAGTAGTTCCCATCTCCCAATTCCCAGCCCTATGTTCTGGCTACAATTTCTTTGGAGTGATTTGTACCCTCCAACAAGCTGTACCTTCACAGAACAAACTGTGCATCTTGAAAAATTACTACAACCAATTGTGTTCAATAGCAATGCATTTATTTTTATATATCTTAGGATTTACAGACTGACTTCTTCATACTTTATTTCAGCCTACACGTGACCAGCCTTTACACTGAAGATAGAAATTGCTTCTTAATTTCAGAAGAAACATTTAAACTCAGATTTCTCCTTTCTGTTATAATCTGAAACAGTGATAAGGATTTGTTGCTGTTTTTTAATGGAGAGGCTCAGCAATCTCAGTGGATGTAAACCAGCATTGTTGCTCATACACCAGTGGAGTTACACCATTGGTTTGGATCTACCCAGAATTTTAATGTGGCACTGTCCCTTGAAAAAAATGAAATTAGAAAATTACTCAAAGACATCAGTTAATCCTAGATTTGGGATATAATGCACATTTGGGGAAGGTTAGAAAAGGTATTTAAAAATTAAAGGAAATCATAGAATGATAGGATCTGAAATCCCTGTATATAATAAAATATGACGGAGAGAGATACATGATTCTTACAGTAGGTGCTTTGTTTTGTGTATAATGATATCTCAGATTAATTTTCTTTGATGTCTGCATCTTTTTTTGTTTCATGTGAAAGAAGATTTGTTGGGTTTGTGGCATTCAGTGTAAACACAGGTGTCTTGGGAGAGCTGCAGGTGTTCACCCTCCTCAGCTTATTCTAGTCCCTATGGGTATGGGGGAGGGCAGGAGGGGAACTTGCCTCACCAGAAAAATATTTTCTGCATGACCTTGAAAATAATGTGTAAAGCTCTGAAGCATGTGATTATGCCTTGGCATGTGAGCAGTACTTGGCCAATATATGACCTAAATGTGGTTTTCAAGTGCAGACACTGGGCTTTGCCTTTTGTGTTTGCATTTATTTGTTATGCTTTTTGCTTTACTTATGGTAAAAAAAGGGATTTGCACAGGTGTCAGTATTCACTTATATCTCCCTTTTTTAATCAGGGACAATTTCTTATACCAACTCATCCCTTGGATATTGCAGAATAATTTAATACAGACATGGAAATGAAGCCTGGAAACTTGGCCTGTGTTGTACTTCCTTTGGCTCATCCTCATTCTGTCTTGATGTCCCTATGTGGACAGAAAAGGAAATTTTTCACAGAAAGAGATAAAAGCTCCCTTCCTCTTCTCTGTTCATCAAAGCCCTTTGGCCAAGTAGAAACAGAATAGGCAGTTTTGCTGCTAAAACACTGGATGAGGATGATTTCTTAGCTGAGAAGGTGGCTGACCCATGCAAGTGTGACAAAATTCAAGTGATGCAGCAGAAGACAAAATCCATCTGATTTTTCTTGTAATTTCTCTCTTGCACATCCTTCTACCAGGCACCAGGCCTTCCTCCAAGCACTGCATCATTCAGAAAGAGAGGTAGGTGCTGGAAGCAGGTGAGGAGCAGGGTCACAGAGACCTGGGCTGCTCCTGGGATGGAGACACCCCGGAGAGCAATGCCCGTTTGGGGCAGAAAGAGGAAGATTCCTTTCAGAGCTTTGCTAATGATCTGCAGAGGGGCTGCACAGCAGTCATTTCACAGATACGATGGCAGGTCACTGCGGCAGATGTTCCCAACATATGTGGAGAATTAATTACCCACTAGTAAACAAAATCTGTGATGCGGAGAGTCATTTTGTCCAAATTTCTTTCGATTTTGCTGTTATTAGGAGCTTAATTTTTCTTGATCAGCCAGACCCTCTTGAATTAAAGTGTTCCTTAATGGGCTGTACTGAACATTTTCCGAAGTGAGGTGCGGAGGGAAGTGGCAAGGAGTGGGTCAGGGGAGATGAGTTTAGCTGGAAGAGTTGATTGTGAAGCTGTACCATAGCGAGTGATTAGTCAATTATTTGATTAAAAGCTTGGATGCCAGTCATATGGTTTTTTAGGAAAAAAATCTAATTGTTAACTTGCATTCAACAGCATTTATGGTTAATTTTGGAGCATCCAGTAGAATGCCTAAACCTTCTAGGAAAGGGATAATGTTTTGAGAGAAAGAGCTTTTGACAAAAGGTTTTATTTTCCTTTTCCGTCAATATTCTGAATGCGTTAATGTCTCAGGGCCATATTGTGCCATTGATTTTTAAGCAGAACTCCCCATTTAAATCAATGGCAAAATCTGCTTAAAAAAAAATCAATGGCATGATATGGCTCCAGGACATTAGAATGAAATTCTTATATTCATGACCCAGATAACAAATCAGAAGGCCATAAATCCCCTGCTGTTTCTTAAAACTCATTCAGTCCATCAATACTTGTAAACTAAATAGTGCATGGAAATGAACATACTTTAATGGAAGGATATCGAAGATCAAAATATTTAGCTATTTTTGGTTGATTGTACTCTCATAAATTATCCCCAGTGTCTCAGTTGTTGACACATTCCTTAGGATTTGAGCTCACCTCTCTCTTTTGATCCACAAAAGGTAAACTGATATGACTGTCCTGCTGCTTATTCTGAGACACTTAAAGTTTCTCCATTTTCCACAATCTGAAATTAATTATTTTCATGTCTGTCAAATTTTATAGTACTGGTTTTCAAATGGATGTGATGAAAGACATCTCTCTGACGCACTGAAATTGGCATACTTTGTCAAATCTTGGGCCCAGAAACAAAATCTGTGGTTTTAGCTACACTTTTTATTTTAATCAACAATGTAAAAGTTCATCACACTACCATTGGCTGATGAAAAAAAAAAGTTGTATAAAATGGTAAAATCCTTTCCTTTTGGCATTAAACATTAATAGAGTTTTTAGCACCACTTATTCCTCCTCAGGTTCCAGCACTGAAGAGAAGTGACAGAATAGAACAAATGTTCAAGTGAAATCGAGGGGCACTAACATCATTATCCAGAAAAGAGTGACTGAGGTGTAGTCCAAGCCTTGAATCTGCTGTGAATTTCAGTTTTATTAAGTAATTTAGCCTGTCTTTGACTTTCCTCCTTTATGAATTTTTCTTTACAAGTAACATTTTTCTATACCCCTGCTATTTGCAAAGGACTTTGAGAAATCGCAACAGAATTCCCCTTAGAAATCTAAATTGTGTTTATCAATCAATTCAGAATAATTAAATCACACAATAAATTGTATCCACATTCTGCTTCTAAAGTACCATTTGTATACATACACGTTTCTCAGATGTGAATGGGCTTGTGCTTGGACTTTAAAAGACACTAATGCTGTTGATGGAGTTATGTTCCCAAAGGTTATCTTTGCTGCAGTGTTAGATGGAAGTTTAAATCCTGTGTGGTCCTCAGGCTACTCCACACAAATCCCTCCACACACAGAGATCTCTCAGGTATGAGGGCCCACTCAAGAGAGGCACAGACTGAAGGTAGAGGGCTGCAGATAAGCTTTTACTGATGTGTGGGTTGAAGCTCTATGTTTCTGGGTAGAGATGAGAGCTCAGTTCAGCAGAGCTCACCAGCTGAACTGTTTAATTACTGTGCTGGACCAGTCTCTGCAAGTAGTTGGAGTGCTGATTCACACCCTGGTTATCATCACTTGGATTGGACATCTGAGTTCAGTATATCTAAGAGACAACTAACAGAGGGGAGGAATTCATTTAATAGTTTCAGAGATTAGTGTGGCAGTGGATTTCCCCTCTCTGTAGAGGGGGATTTCAGCTGAGCCCTGCTTATGGACAGAACATGGTTAAAAAAAGTCCAAATGTGTAAATCAGAGAGTGTTTGTATCATGAACTAATAGAAGATTCATGAGCCACACTACCCCTCAAGTCTATGTAATATGGAAAATCAAGTTTTACTCAGATCATTCTCATGTTCTGCTAGATCTTACATGTAAAAGCACACAAAATCTCTATGAAGTAATATCAGTCCAGAATAACCTTGCAGTCTTGGATCAAAATTCTTCACACTACATGCAGAAAACATATTCAGCAGCAGGCAGAAAGGTGTAAGTCACCAAATGCTTACATATGTCAGTGATGAAGACAGAAAACACCCTGCCTGAAAAAGGTCTACTTTTTATTTCATTTCTTACTCTACTTATTGATTTTCTGACTATTTTTTCTACAGAGCTGACCCATCACAGGAAGTGCAGAACTCTCTGAATAAAGGTACATGACATATGACTACAGCTGGTATTAGTTTTCTGAGACCAGTACTCACATATTGACAGCTGACTTTTATCTAGGTAAGAGCTCTATGTGTTATGCTTTCCTTTCTTCAATATACCTCCTTTTCCAAAGAGCTGAAGTCCATCTGCAGAGAACTGTGCTGAGAGTAACTCAGAAATCTGTTTTCTGTTTGAATGTGAGCTTTTGTGTGAGTGTAAACCTATTGGTTTTAAATAAGAAAGAACCCAGTGGTACTTGCATTACTGATATAAAATAATGGTTCATTAATTAGAAGTGAGAATACACACACTTCTTAGGAGTGGGTCTGAGCTTGCCATTTGCATTCACATGAAGCCACAGGACTACTGGAGTGAGGAGAGTTTATTCACCTGACTACAGATTATAGATGTGAACTGCCTATAATCAGTTTGATCTGAAAAGTAAAGTGACCCCAAGATAATTTTTAGTGCATTTCACGATCTGTCACAGCTACAGCTTCACTTCCTAGCTCTCAGATTTGTAGAAAATAAATGTTTGGCATGTAAAAATCTTACCATTAGGTGGATACTCTTCAAATCACACGAAGCCAAGACCTCAGAATTTACCAAACTCCAGCACTACTGCTGCCTGCAAAACCCTCTTCATCGTTGAAAGCTTTCCCTCATGATAAAGTGTTCTCTATGTGTGCTTATTTTTTCAGCCTGTCTTCTGCCTTATTAGGTATGCAGTAAATAAAGGTTCTGCATTTTATGGTCCTGTAAGCATATGAGTGATATTTAGTGCATAATGGTACTTCTAAAAAAGTGCAACATCAGGGAAATCCTGCTTTCTGTTGATATTTGTATTTGAAGTGGCACAGCCTAACCTAGCTATGATGACATCCAACATATAATTATCAAATAATTATTAAAGCATGGATTTCAGAGTTATTATCTATGTATAAAAGTGGTAATATATTGGAATAAAGTTTGTAGACGATTAATTATCTTTGTCCAGAGTCCCTCTCTGCTGTAGAATTTTATCATGACTCCATTATTCAAAATGCCAGCTAATAATATTAATATGCCTCGCCACATTAGTTCCTAATATTTGCTTACTGCCTGTGAATACAAAAAGAAATTAAATGTTAGATACAACTGCAAACCATCTCAAATACTTTAAACAGAACAGGGAGGACTTAAAGACTGAGCATGTAACTGAATATTCTTGCTCACATAGGTAGTTCCTCTGAATTTTCAGGAATGTCTGTGATATCAGACTCACACTTCAATAGACAGCAGTATGGACTTCATCTGTATGAATTGATTATTCCAAGCAGGAAATTATTAAAACAATTTTCTGATTAATCAAAACTTTGCTTTGTAACCGTCCATTGAGATCAGAATTTTTAATCACTCTGCATGGGTTGTAGCAATATAAAGAACAAGATTGAAAATTCTACTTTATAAGAAATATTTAGCAAATAAAATCTGAATCTCATTCAGAGCTAGAAGAGTGAAGTATCAGTTATTCCATAATTGTACACCTGAAGCTTTTTTGCTACTCTCTTTGAAGTCCTTTCTTAGCAACAGGGCAAGCTGACTTAAAATTACTACTGGTCCTATTCAGTGTGGCTGTTTCTGTGATGTCAAGAGCACAGAGAGTGATCATCCTCTCATGACTGGAGCTATGAAAGGAGGAATTGGACACAACAGAAAGATTGAGAGGATCAGGTTAGATCTCAGAGATCACAGGTGTGTTGTATACTGTTGAAGCAGTCACTCTGATGAAGTTCAGTGCTCTGGCCTCATGGTCATTCACGCTGTAAAAATCATTTGCAGTTACTCAAGCTGTGATTAAAATACACTTCTGCATATGAATTCTGTTCATGGTATGAACATAGTGGGATACCACCTGAAGATGATGCAGCCCAAGATGATTTCTGTGACTCCCTATGTGGTTTTTTTGCCAGGGAATTTTCCCAGCAGCAGTGTGATGAAGCAGCAGCAGAGCTGGCACAAGTTGGCTTCAGAAGAAATGACACCTGGCTTGGTGATTTTAGGTTGGTGCTGTGGGTGGTGTTTGACAGCTACTGGCTAGAAATGTCTCATCAAGATGAGAGGGAAGAAATGGCTCACCTTGTTGCTCTCAGTGCTCCTATCTGTGCCTGTCTATTTGCAAAGCAGCAATGACTCGTTTGGAAGCCCTACTAACCATGTTTGTGACAACGTTGTCAAGAATCACGTGGCGTATTTGGTAGGGCAACACTGGCAGCCCGGTAGACTGACACAACCCCACAGGAATGCCTAACCTAAGGTTATGGGAGTCAAAAGCTGGGCCTGAGTTTTGACCTCTGCTTTTCAAGGAGCAGAAAGTACAGGAAAGGGACTGTCTGGGATATCTAAACCCCTGTGCACATCTTGGGAGTGCCAAAGTGAAAGCAACTGAATGCCAGCTGCTTCCTCACTAAGACTTGGTTCTACAAGGGTGCTTTGAGATGGGGGATAGTCAGTACAAAAACCGGCTATCTCCGATTAAAGCACTGGATAAGGACTATTTGCATTTGCAGTGTTAGAAGTGCAATGTTTAGGTGAAGGAATGGTTGAGAAATTAACTAAACTGAGAGTGATAGATCTCAAGTGTTCCTTATAAAAGGGAAAATGTATTTCACTCCATCACCTGAAAAATGTACAAGTACTGCTACTGCAGATATTACTTCTTTAGTTAGGTACTGTATAATTAATCTATAAGAAAACCTGTAACTATATCTAAAGTGCACTGGAATTAAACCACTGTTCCTGCAGAAAGGCGTATTATTTAGTGGCATTACTGTGTTAATATTCTTTTATAAGGTTGAGCTGTTAAATCATAATCAAAATTCCAGCTCAAACTGCAGAATTACTGAAAGAAATAATTCTTAAAGAATCTCTAAAAATTCCATAAAGAAATTACAGGCATAAAAGAGTCTATCTTTTCTGTACAGTACAAGATGACCCTTCACAGTACTTGATCAATGACATTGTCTAGTCCCATTTAAAAGTGTACAAGATTATTCAATAAAACACTCTGTTTAGTTGCTTGAAAGCTGTGCTCCCAAATTTTACCTGCAGGTGTCTGTGTCTTTGGGTTTTTCTGCTATGGAAGCAGACAAAATAAATTTGTAGGTAACACATTTGACTCTTACTTTCTACTTTCAGTTATTTTAGACTGAGGCTCTGGAGCAGGTCCAGAGAAGGACAACAGAGATGGAGAAGGGTCTGGAGCACAGGTATTTTGAAGAGTGTCTGAGTGAGTTGGAGTTATTCAATCTGGAGAAAGGAGACTCAGGGATGACCTTATTGCTGTCTGCAACTACCTGAAAGGAGGCTGCAGGCAAGTGGGGGTCAGTCTCTTCTTCCAAGTAGTAAGTAAAGGACAAGAAGAAAACCACTCAAGCTTCACAGTAGTGGGTTTAGATGGGATATTGGGAAAAATGTCTTCACCAAAAAGGTTGTCAAGCACTGGAACAGGCTGCCCAGGGAGGTGGTAGAGTCACCATAATTTGGAGGCATTTAAAAGACGTCTTGATGGGGCACTTGAGGTCAGGGTTTAGTGGTGGACTTGATAGTGTTAGGTTAATGGTTGGACTTGATAACCTTAGAGGTCTTTTCCAACCTAACCAGTTCTATGATTCTAGCTTAGTCTATTTTCTTATTGCTGGAAACAATTTGGATACTAAACAAGCCCATGAAAAACCTCGATGTGGCATACTTCAAAGGAATTAATCATGAATGTCTGTCTTTTCTCTTCATAATTAAAAAAAAAAGGCTTAGGTTACCTGAAAGGATGAAATAATTTACAGAACAAGTTACCTAATGGTAGTACAATTTTCTAATTAGTCGCAAGTTCAAATGATATCAGTATTGGTTTATGCTTCAGGGCATGAACAGCACTGAATTAACTGAATAAACTTATTATAAACTGGTAATTAATGATAATTATAAAATGGAAAGAAGAAGAGTGATACGATTGGCTAATAAGAGAGGTGAACGCTGAAATTAATGCAACATAATTTCCTGCTCAGTACATGTTAGCCTTGTAACTAAATTAACATAAGCAATTTTAAAGCGTTTTATAAGAAAACTTTATAACTGCAATGAGGCATTATGGCGCATTAGTTCATGCCTTGTTGCATTGATGGTAATCAGCTGGTATTAGTTTATGCTTAATGTGTTGTTGAATACCACCAATAAATCTAGATGTGAATGAATGCACACAAAAATCATGTTTAAGGCATAAATATTCTTTTTTTCCCCCTTTTATTAAAAATCTGAAAAATTAGGTTTTGCAAGTACTGATAGGCCTTCTGAGCTAGAAATCAGACAGAAGAGGACAGCAGCAAACTAATCAAGGTCATGAGAAAAGTACTGTGGCTTCACTAACTGAAACTGGAAAAACATGGTGACATTCCTGCCAAATCCTCTCAGAAGAGTGACAATCTGGCAGAAGCAGGAAAGTGGGACAAAGTTTTGTACACATTTGATTTTAGATTGTATATCTCAAGTCATTACGAAGCCATGCATTTCAAGTACCAAGAGCAGGTATTTAATGAACTGTAAATGACTTATTTGCATATACTTTTCAGAAGTATAAAGATATCATTAACTTACTGCTGACCAGCCACCTGAGGTGAGTAGGAGAAAGATCTTGACTTGCTGGATCACTGGGTAGTTCTCATAATCGTGTTTTTTGCCTTAGTGCTTTGTTGCAATACTGCATCGACTGCAGGTTCATGTTCCACTATAGTGCTTGAGTCATGTCTTTTCTGCTGCAGAACGAGAACCATTTGGTTTGCTTCTGTGGATAAACCCTCTCCTCACGAATTGTCGTGGTCCAAGGAAGCTCAGGTAGAGCAGAGCAACAATCAGAATGTTTGCTGTACTGAAAAACCTCTCTTCTTGGTGCCAGGAACATTTAGTTGATTTGTACCAATTTCTGACCATTACCACTTCCAAAAGCTAAAGATGAACAAAAAAATCTCTCTTTAAAATGAAGGGTCAAAATAGTTCATTTCAATATCAGAAACAGATGTTTCAAAGCACATAATTTTATTTCAACGCTTTCTATACAAAGCTGTTCTTCTTTCAGTTTGAAACAATATTTCATATAGGAACAAACTTGAACTTTCTATGAAAAGAGAGTGAAACAGTCAGAAATGAAACATTCTATTAATCATAAATTGGCAATTTTCCACTTTTTGATTCACAGTTATTATTTTTCAGAAGCATTTTATGCAAACTACACAAAATGATTATTTTCATAGTTCTAACTTTCAGATTAAGAGATGCAGAAAACAGCAGCACTTCCAGCATGCATCACATTACTCTTTAGGCAGCTTTATTGTCTCCACTCAGCAGAGGAGAGGCACAGACATTCAAAAAATTGTGGTTTTTCACTCTTTAGCACCCTGACCTCCAAACCTCAATGGAGTGACTGGGAAATCAGTATATAAATGTGAGCAACTTAGCAAATGCCACATAAGGAACCTCAGGAAACCTTCTGTGGTCTATCTCCTCTGAAAAACAAAGCTGGCATTCTTACCGGAAAGGTTTTTCTTAACAACACACTGATTCGTCCCCAGAGCAGGTTTACCATGAAAGGAATTGGATGAAAACTTCATTGCACTAAAGCATTAAATATTAGAAGACTTAAATAAAAGACGTCAAAGTTAGGTTGCAAGAAGTCTTATTTCTGCTTTTCTGGGTTCTTTGATTCACCAACTTTGTGCACCATTTCTGTATGGCTCTGTATTGCTCTTCCTGTGTAACATGTACACCAAAGGTCTGCTTTTTCTCTAATAAACTTTCAAGCAAATCTTACACATAGGATCTGCAGGTGAGTGTGTAAAGCCTAGGTAACTCTGTAATATTCTCTGTGTTTTACTGTGTTCAGTGCTTGGGTTTCCTGTGTGCATCCAGTTGTGGATGTGCAGATCATGCATGAACCATTTTAGAGACTGGGAACCTGGCCTCTACTTCACGACTAATTAATCTCCCCAGGGGCTGTCACCGATGCACAAAATTGTGATTTCAAAGAATTTATTGCAAGTAAATGCATATTGAGGCATTGAACCCTCATGTTTTTAAAGACTTTTTGAAATCTGTTGCAGGAGGAAAGACTTCGGGGCTGAGCAGTGAAAAAAGCAGCACTGAGAATATAGGTCAAGACATTAATATAAATTTGATCACTTCCTTTTTATTCACCAACATTCCTCACAATAAATCAGATCACCTCCTCACCCACACACCCCCCGCACACTTCACCCTTCCTGTCCTGATTTCGGATCACCGAATGTAAATCCGTGACAAGGGTATCTATATATAATATTAATGGTGCTGAGGAGTGTTGGTGTGAAGCGTGAGTACTTGCCAAGTAAGGAGTGATCAGAACAGGGCTGTTCATCCTCTGCAGCATGCTCTACATCATCTGCAGGACAAATGTAACATCATTAGGCAAAAAAAGGCAGCCATTCTGCAAGGAAATGGCTAAGTTGGAGGTACCAATCAATCTCGCCAAGCGAGGTTCCCCGTGATACTGTCAGAAGCTACGGACAAAACAGATTGCAGTGTAGATCACAGGGTGGCTAAAAAAAAAAAGAAAAAAAAAGAAAAGAAAAAGCCCACAAAACCCCAACCCAAAACTCCCTTCTCCTCTACCCCTTTCCCTATTCCTCACCCCATTTTTTTTAATATTAGCTCATGTAACTAGTTGTTCCTGATCACAATCCATTTACCAGACAGTCCAGACGTGGCTGATTTATGCTTAAAAGCACAGGACCAAGCAATGATGTTTAGCTGTTAATTTAGTAAGGTATAAAGCAGCTGCTGAAGGCAGGAACTATCAGCATTGCAATGGGTTGTATTAAAGTCAACAGACATGAATTGTGAGCTTAAAAGAGTCATTAACAAGCTCCTGAACAGAAGTTGCAATAAATAAAAAAAAAGTAAGCTAAAGCAGTTCCAGTTATCATCATATTTAAACACAAATTGCAATTAAAACATTTTCTCAGATATTTACAAGACTTATTGATGTTTAACCTTGATAAATGTCTGCTTTTAAGTTACAGTTTTCTCCATATCTTGGGCCTGTACTTGAACAAACTGAAGTCAAGGGGAGTGTTTGTTCTGTCCGCAGTGGACAGTGAATAAGACCAATCATGAGACCAAATGAAGGTAGTAACAATCTTTTTGTATGATAAACATTCAACTTTCTTTGCTGGTGAATGGAAAGTAAGTGTGACTGTACAGATTATGTAAGGAAATGTCCCCCCAAATCTTCTGTATCACCTAAAAAGATATTTATTGGTAAACATCAGGGAGATAGAGGGCATTAATTAATTTCCCTTTAATAGCCTCAATAAAAATAAACAAATTAAAAAAAATTTAAAAAAGGAAGGAAGGGCTTGTATTAATATTCACAGGCTGAAATTCTGCTGTTTAACCACAATTGATGTTCCCTTTATCAGGAATTTATTTTTAGAATTAGCAAGGGTTAAATCTACCATTTGCTGTTTCTGTTCTTGTATCAAGGTCAGAATGAGCAGGTAGCCCAGTTCACAGTTTGCAGGACTAATAAATCTTTCCAAAGGTCAGCATCTGCAGTCATTATCAACTAATCAGTTTTAATTTGGTTTTTAATATATAAACACTTGGGATCATGTAGAAAACATCATGCATGTTGTTTAAATCTGATATTTTTTTTAAAAACATCACTTATTTTAGCCAGTTCATTAATATTTAAAAAAAAGGAAATCAATAGGCTCATTAAAGCTGCTTACCTTCAAGTCTTTCTTGTTTTCACAAAATATTAAAAATACTAATAAATAGGTACACTCTTTTTTTCCAGTGAGGCTTTTATTAGAGCTGCTGCCTCTCTTATGAGACTAATCAGATCAACTGTGGTATAAATCAGGATACATCGATTCACTTGAGAACTGACTTGATCCAACTGACTTTCAACTATTGCAAACACACTGTTTACTGTTTAGGCTATTTAAATCTACAGAGGTAAGAGCAGCAATGTGAAATGTCTTGGTACAACATTTCCAAAAAAGTGTTTGAAAATCTTTTGAGAAATGTATTTTTAAACCACAGTGCTTGAAGACTTCCAATTTAACTTAGTTTGTGATGTTAAACATTACTACTATTGGCCATGCTTTCTCATCAGAAATAACCTCTAAGAATTCAGCATAATATCACCATGTGACTCCTTACAGCCAACAGGATTGCCTGTGTTAAACTGGAAAAGGATATCACTCTGGTATGCCACTTCATTGCCACCTTATGCACCTAAATCTCAAACTTAGTTTTTCAAAAATACCCATCTGGATGCTAAGGTCCTAGTGGTTCTTTGATTTGGTATTCCTGATTAAATGCTGAGCAATGCTTTTCACTTGCAGTAGTTGTGCCTGCACTCACACACCCCCTAGGAGTCCCAGAACAAGGTGAGAGTGGGTGTGCAGCTGATCTCAGCTGTTAAAGAGGGAGATTTCTTGCTATAGCTGTGGCAGATCTTGCACTCACTGCCACATGCTTTAGCTAATGTTAGTTTGTGCTCTTTGCCTCCACATCCACCCCTGTCCCTTGCCTGTTGCCTCATGCCTGCCTTACTTTTCATGGACAGTTCTTCCTGGCATGGGCTGTGCCAGGTGACAGTGCCCTCTCCCTGGAGGAAAAGTTGGGGTTGCCAGGCAGCACAGCTTTTCTGGCTTCTAAAGTTGTAGCCTGATTTGTGAATGGACACACAGGACAGCAAATTACTTTCCTAAGCACAGACTGTTCTGAAAGTATGGTGGCTTGCCATGTCCTAATACTATGTAAATATTGTAAAATTCAAAGATTATAAATGGAAATAATTAATATGCATCCACTTCTGATATTTCCCAGAATAGATTAAGACTTCCAAATGAAGTCATGTGTTTTACTTCTTTTGCAATTTTTTTTTAGTGCAAATAACAGATTTTTGAAATACAACATTTCTAGAATATGCCCAAATACTTTAAAGAGGGAGGTTTTCTTAGCCCTTTATTTATATTAGATTTTTCTTTGATATAAACCACACTGGATAATCCACCTCCATAATTCTAGCTTTTCGAATCTCTTTTCAACTGAAAATGCTTCAAATAAGCATTGTCATCACAACATTTTTAGTGGATTACACTCTATTGCAGAAACAGTGGATGTAGCACCTTTAAGCTTATAATTTATTGAGAGTGATGAAAATCCTGAACCTTGGTAAATGTGTATCTAACTAGATGGTGGTTAAGGGACTGTGCCTGTAGGACCTGATCAACCACATATGAGAAATGGAGATCACTTCCTTTTGATGTAAGTAGGAAAATTGATTGGAATATAAGATTGTTTCACTTACTGTTTGTATTGCAATAGGCCTGTTCATGGATTCTGGGGATATTAAGGGGTGCTCTGTGGGATGGGATATGATCAGAAATTGCTGTATTGGTGAAATATCAATTACTTAATGTCATTATTTAGAACACAGAAAACCAGCAGAGGCAGTGAAAATTAAAAAGACTACAATCTGATTGTAATGGTAGAATAATAAGAATATTCATAAGAAAATAATAAAGAGAGTTTAAGAAGAGCTCTGCAGCTACCCAGGTAAGACCAGCACCTCCAGAGAATGCTGGTGCCTTAAAGGGTTAAAGCTGGTCAGGACTTTGGCTGATGAACCCATGGAAAACCTGGTGTCCTCAGCTGCACAATGCCATTCCCTTTAATTGTTGTAACAGCTATGGAAGAAAAGCAGCAGCATCTGAGTTTCTGGGTCCATTTTCTGGGTCAGCCTAGGACTCTTGCAGAGGTGTTTAGTCTAAGTGTTAAGCTTTTCAGACTCATAAGTTGTCAAGTATAATCAAATGAAATATCCAGAGATGCTACAGCTTCAGAGAACTGCCATGTTTTCCCAATTCATATCATTCATACTTTCCCAGTTTGCATTGTTCATATCTGTAGGGGTAAAATTCTTCTTACATGTTATTTAGACAATACATGTCATGAATGGGCAGCAGATGAGCACTCACTGTGGAACTTAAACCTCAGGAAACTCTAGGTCTGTTACATCCAGAGGGAGCCTTGACTTTCTTTGGCAAACTGGGTACTTACTGGCTCTTTATATGTCCCAGCTATAAGGCAATTTGCAAATTCACTTCAAATAGAATATGAGCCAATAAGCTTTTGAATGAGTTGCATGTGTCACCAAAGTCCTGATAAACCTTGAAACAGTAATAAGAGAGGTTTTATCATGGTGGAAAAATTAATGGAGGAACATATTAAGGGGAGTTAGTAGACATGGAAATGACTCATGTGAAACTTACTCCTTATAAGAACACTGAGTATACTTTATACAGGGAGGTATTTCCAAGGTTGATTTTGAATAATTTATTCAGAGGGATGGACTTCCTTTTTTTTCAAAGTCATTGAAGGCAGAGCACTTGACTCTGAAGAATTACGAGCAAAGATTAAAGGACTATGGGCCCAATCTTGCTCTCATTGAAACCAACAGGAAACTTTCCATTGATTTTGGGGGATGGATCAAGTTCTTTAGCCTTTGTGTATGTGACCTTTTCCTTAATGCTATCCCATCAATTTGAATATCTCATTGGGAACAAATGAAGGGAAATCCCTAGTGTTGACTAGAGAAAAAAACAAGTGCTGTTTTTGCTTTTCAGTGGAGGAGCAAAAAAAATTTACATTACATTTGTTTGTCCATAAATACAATCATGCAGATTATGAATGAAAGTCTATTGATACCAGAAAATTACTCGCTTTGTCTTCACGTGACTTCAGAACAATTGTGGGAGACCATTTGTTAAAGGATGCAAAGCTATGAAAATGCATTTCTACCACATCTTTGGTCAATTTTACTCAAAGGCTCCTACTAAAAACAGAAAGAGCAAAAGAAGCTTAAGTTTTAAACCTTACCTAGAGACAAATAATAATAGACTTCTGGACAAAAAGAAGACAAGAAAGCTCAAGAAGGCTGCTCTAGTTCAGCTTTTGGCTTGGGGCTGTAACCTCAACTCTGGTAATCAGCCATAGCCAGTTCCTTCAATGATTGAGGGCTTTCACCTACTTTCTTCTTCATTTTCCCACTTGGGGATAATTTTGATTCTATTTAAGTAGAATCTTTTCCATCATTGCATATGTCACTGTAAATTGCCCTGTTTCTTAAACTACTAAAACTGTACAACTACACAAGTCCTTGAAAATGGGTGCTACATTATGTAGGGGTTGTCTTATCACTTACTGTACACTTTAGAGATAATAAATCTAATTGATTCTCCCTTCTGTTATCTAAACACCAGAGTCTACAACAAACTGTGCAGCAATATTTAAATGACCACAACACAAAGTCAACATGATGCTGTGGAAAAGAATAGAGCAATATTCTTAATTCTGAAAACCTGTATTGGTAATCAATTGAAATGTTGGAGCAATTGAAGAGCTGTCCAATTTTCAATTGCAGTATAAGTTGGGAAACAATTTGAAAATAATGGCTCATACAAAGAGTTTTTGAAACAGTCAATATGGTCTTCATGTGAAGGACAAATAAGAATTTGGCAGTCTACCCATTGTTTGGTCTTTGTGCATTAGACATTATCTGCAGGACTCACTGCAGTGGCCCAGCTGAGATCAGAGCTTGCAATCTTTCAGTGTGACTCCCATGAAAATGGATATAGTGGGATATTCATTATGGTGACATATCCAAAGAATGTGCCATAGCCTTACTTTGAGCATTGCTGGAACGTACATTCAACAAATAGCGATGCACGTTTGAAATGTTTAATACCTGTGGTATGTCTTTCTCATATTGCTGTGCTGCATGCTATTAAAAGTAAGGGGTTTAACAGAGCGTAGTTTACTGATGTCAAAATAAATTTTCTTGCACAGCAAATATTATGATTTGGAGGCAATATTTATGCATCTTTTCTGTGATGGAAATGACCACTTCCAAATGTTGACTTGTAACTGGAATGAAGACACAAATATCTCTTTCAGTCTTCTGATTTTCTTAAAAAGATTATTGAGGTTTAGACCAGCAGTATTCCAGTCTGGGTTAATTTCCATGGGAACCTCTGTCTGCAAGCTAAATATTTTTCACATGACACCTTACAGATGGTTGTCTCTGGTGTGACTGAAGACTCACTTGACACCTTCAGCTTCTTATTCTTCTCTGAGATAGTCAAAGTCCATCACCACAAGAGCTAGGCCTTGACACAGAGACTCCAAAGGCAAGGACCAACATGGTGAGGTAGAGGAGAACTGAAAATTCAGTAATGTAGTATTACACACATTAATCCCTCTTCATGTTTTATTGAGCCTGTCCTATGAAAAGGACATTTTTAATAATGAAGATGAGGATCTAAGCTTTGGCAGATGCATTTTGGTAGTCAGACAGTTCTTTAATTTTTGCTACATGAAAGAGAACTCCAAGAATTCTGTCCTGTATTTTTCTTTGATAAACAAGAACTTAAAATAATTTAAAGTAAAAATGCAAATGAATTACAGAAAACCCATGGAACGGTTATTTTCTGGAACTCCGAAAAACTCTGAAATTGCTATGGGTTTGGAAAAATACTAATGAAACTCGGACTATTGAATTTTTTGAATTAGTATGTTGTGTGGATGTATAAATACAAATACTGTGTGCCTACTTTTATAGCAATAGAATGGATAAGATCTAGCTAGGTGTTTTTCATATTCATGCTATGCAATTTTCTAAGTGTGTGTCTGTGAATTTGTTTCATTTATGATTGTACTATTTAAAAAATTTCCTCTTAAAAGACTGTACTTTGGGAAATTCTGGCTTCTTAATATTTACATTTAACCCATGGCATTAGCTGAGTTGTTTTTTTCCTCTTCAATGCAAGGCTGCTGTACAGTCTTGCCTGAATCTGAAGGAAATGGATTTACTTGTGCAACTCGAATAAGGAAAGGAAAATAAAGGTTTCAATTCTCTTATGATGCATTTGTACATAAATGATTGTTGTCTGTTCTCGAACGGGGGAAGGTCTTGTCTGACGCAAGTAAAATTATATTTTTGGTACTCAGAAGAGTACAGGAGCAAGGCAGATCTTGCAGGGATGCCTATCTGAGTGTTCATGGGTCCCCCAATAGCAGTGTTGTGCCACTCACAAAGGGACAGGAAAAAAAAGCAGATTAATGCTCTGGGTTTGACACTGCTGGGTTCTTATTCAGGGTCTCAACTCCCGGCTGCAATGGGAAACTTATAAAACATGACAGTCAGGTAGAACTCTTGGCAATAGGATGGCTGGACCATTCAAAGCCTTTGCACTTTGAGTGTCAGAGCACTGTGCTCAAATTCAGTCTATCTGTGTAAATTCATTTTTGTGAGACACCAAAACACATGGTTCATGACTGTGACATAGATTCTGCAAAGTTGTCCACAAACTTAAAGTTAGAAGGCATTTCTAATCTTTGCTAGATCAACTTTTATTTACCCACCTATTATGGATTTTCTTCGAAAGATATTAATTCTAACTACTCCGTGTTTGGATTCAAGAACATGTTTAGGTTGCAAAACTCCCTTACTTGCTCCATTTTGAAAAAGTTGTATTTTCGTGGTTTAACTTTTAATCCATACAAATTTTCCATAGAAGGCCTGTATGGACTTTCTTAGCTGGTGGCCTATGACATAATTATTTGAGAGTTTGGCATCAAGAGAGAATATGCAAATATTACAATAATACAGAAAATTGTGAAAAAAAGTTAACCAAATGAGATTTGTACCTCTGAAATCTTAATAATTATGAGAGAGAGCTGCTAAAAAACTTGTTTAAAAAAATCATGCTGTAACATAAATCTTTTGATATAGGCCAATTTAATTTATTCCACATGCTAGGGGAGTATTAACAATTTAATTGCTGTGTAGCTAAAAAGATTGTACTGCTGAAGTCCGAAATCAGCAACCTTTGGACACATACATCTTTTGCTGTACGAGCAGAAGAGAAATGTAAAGGAACATAAACCAGTGACGTGCAAAATTGCGACGGGTCAGTATTTAAAATTCTTTGCACAGCTACTTGCATCGTGTCTAAACGAATACAGCAGCGTCCAAAAACCTTTTAAGGTATTTTCAGCCCTACTTATTTTACCTTGGTGCTAGCCCAGAGGGGTAGAGAGAGCTCAGATCGATGCTGCCAGGGAGGGGAGCCAGGGGAGGGATGCGGGGGTAACCCAGCACCGGGGCTCGCTCGGTCCCGGGAGCAATCCCGTCCTCTCCATCCCCGCGCGGGAGGCGCTGCCCGGGACACTCACGGGCTTTCAGCTTTTTAACAACTAAATCCACCGCTCGATTGCTGCCCTCTCATGTCCTGTGCCGCAGCTCGTTTTTCTCTCCCCTCTCGTCCTTTTTGATTTGCCTGTGCTAATTTCTGAGGGGAGCCGGAGAGAGCACGGCAGAAGAACATGTTAGTCCACAGCTGCCTATCAGTGGAGGACAGTGGGTTTGATTAAAGGGGAGCTCCCTCCTGGATTTCACACATCACATCAATCACATTGATCAGCCCCCAGAAAGGCAACATATTGTCTGGGAATAAGCCAAGGAGGGATATCAATTTCACAATAACACTTATGTCTTTCAGCCAAGAACTGGTTTATTTTTGGCTACTGAAGGCTGAGACTCACTTTGGAGCTCCATTTATGCCCAAAGGTTTTCACTGCTCACTTGCTATTTCACTAACAAGTTATTACTAACTTCTGCCTGAAATCTGTAGTCCTATATGTGATTTCTACATGGAAAAATCAGTTTCTGCTTCCTGCCCACATACACTGGTGGCACTTCCTAGCTGTGTATCAGTGTTATTTATTTCTTTCACTCGAAAGAAATTTATTTCTTTTACTCGAAAATGTAAAGCCTTCAGGAGTGCTCACATTTTTTTATGCTTTTTCCTATAATCTTCAGGAAAGTGTTCAAGTCCTTAGGAAAAATAATATATGTTTAAAAATATCCTGTATTAATCATCCATATGATGTGGTAAAATATATCTATTGTTTCAATATACCACTTATTAATTCCATTTACATAAGAACTTATGAAAGGTATCCTATATTGCAGTAATGGTATCTACACTTCCTGGTCCCAGATTCTCCAGGTTTATGGATATGTTGCTTTTCCAGATAGAGTTTTGATTGATTATCTCTGCCTGTCACTTTAAAGAAATCATTCTTACATATTGTTTTATATCACACTCCCAAGGAGGTTTCATCTAGTTTGTTGACATAATGAATCCTACACCCCATGATTAATTACTTGTATTATATTATTATGCCAACCTACATTTACCCTGGCTACTTTCTCAATAATTGCTGCTCTGTAAATGTATTTGAGAGTGCCTCTGTGTGTGAGAGAGAGAGAACTGGGGCTCAGTTAAGCTGCACACTGCTGTAGCAACTGAGTGTAGGAATTAACAAAATGACCCCTTCTTCATTAAAAAGAAGGCCCAGAAATAGAAAGAAAATTTCCAGTATGGTGTTCCTTTCATGGTAATTTCTGATGATTTCACCAGTTTTCTAAAATAACATGTATCTCATAAAATGTCTTTTAAGGCTAGTTATCATTTAGTATTCAAATTGTTTTTCTCCCCTCACTATCACTACTTACTTAATTATTTAGCTAATGACAAGGTGACCACAATGTTCTTTAAAAGGGAAAGTACAGCCTGGCTGCTCCTTTAATGTGCTAAAACCCCAATATTTTTAAAAGAGCTATTTTAACACGTGCAGTGATGCAAACCCTACCAGCACTCCACAGATTTGCTCCCCCCTTTCATGTTTGTTGAAGAGTCAGAGAGAGATTGTCTCTGTCATTTAATAGACTCATTTAGCTAATTTTATTTTTCAGTAAAGTGGTGGAAGAGACACTATGCAGTTAGATAACACACATTCTGGAATTCCACAAAATATCCTGCTATGTTTCTTACAGCCACTTCTACACAATCCAATCTCAATATACACTGTTTTCATAATCTCTCTAAAGACATGGTACAGAAAATTAGGACACATGCAAGTTTTAATTATATTTTGTAGCAGAGCAACTCAGACTACCTTCTCAGGGTTTTCCATAATAAAGACACAAAGTTTACCACAAGTACTGTCATTAAAAAATATCATCAGAACACTATTTTTTCTTTAGAGTAATCAGGAGGATATAACCCTCTTTCCAATTTTTTGAGCTGACTACCAGCCATGAAAAGATGTTATTGTCTTACATTCTTGAAATTGCTACAGCTGTATATGTTTTTTCTCTGTCAGCAGTACCCTACCACAGACATGAGGGGCTTTGCTTATGGGAATCTCAGTTTTTATTTGTTTAAAATGGGTCCTGAAATATCAGAGCTACTGGTCAACCTTCCAGTGCTGAGATCCTTAATAATTTGTAGGGATTTTAGGAAGATTTGTCATTCTCTTTTCATCTCTAACCATACCAAAAAAGTGTATAATCTGATGCCTGCAGTATCAAATTGCTTAATGTTTATTGAGCTATGGGATGAGGTCTTTTCCATGTTAGAATTTTAACAGTATAGTTTTTATAAAATGGGACACAGTTTCATGCACATATCATTTCAATATTCTTATTAATTCTCCTAAGCAACTTGGAAGATTGAATTTTCATTATCTTTGAGAATAAAATCTGTGACACTTCCTTGCTAAATTTCAGGATTTAAGAATTTAATTTTTCTTCCTTAGCATCCCATATCAATGCTTTTTGTGTGACTGATATTATCTTCTAAAAATTCTTTTGTACATTGAAGATTATGTATTTAACATCATTAAATATAGTAGTGAATACTTCTGCAGAGTTTTACTAATGTGTAAATAAAATAGTTATAGTAAAAAAATAATAAATTGTTTAGATAAAGAAATATGAATTAAATACATCTGCAGAACTAAAATGGACCTATTCTGCATATGGTAAACTCCCAATGTCCTTTTTTTTTTCCTGCCAAATATCTACTTCATATAAATAATTTTAAACAAAACAAAATAAATAAAAAAATCCAGCAGCCTTGTGGTATCAGAAAATGTGAAGTAAAGCTATTATTTGCTTAAATGAGTTTCAGAACCTTCAATAATTTATCATCAATTTCCCCTCGTTCCTTGACTTTCTTCATCTTGATCTCTCCTGTTATATATATCCACCATTTCAATATGTAGCCAATATTATCATACTCCGAACCAAGTCAGCAGTTTTGACGTCTTCATTTCAATGTCCTTTTCTGTACCTTCAGCAATGTTAATGTTACAAATTACGGGAGGGTGTATTAATAGCCATACCCAAGAAGCAGAAAGGAAAGTGCATTTTTTTAGACTAAGTACTAACTTGGGATTTCCCGGGCCCATTGCGGAGCCGGCGGAGCCCCGGCTCCTCCGTTGTGATGATAATGGATTCCGTGTTGTTGGCTCAAAGGTCGGCGGGTCACCGTAAGCTCCTTAATGGACTGTGAAATAACTTTAACTGCATTAACCTCTCCGGATCACATGGGTGGCACCAACATCCACTCCTGAAATTCTCATTCGCTTATAGAGACAATACCATTAGATTATTATATTTTCCTTTTGGAATAGCAATAGGCTCAAAGCAATTATGCAGCTAAGCGTTTCCATTAAGCGAATAGGGCCTTAAAGAAGATTAACTGGAGCTTCTCTGGCGTTCAGTATAAAGGTGGAATAAGTCTAAAGATTTCAACAGAATTCAAATCTGCTAAAACCCCTATCTGTGATATCATGGTGATCTAAAGTATGAAGTCATTAGCTGAAGCAGCAATGCTTGTGAAGGCAGGTGCAGTTGGGAGGCTGCCCAAACTGAGCCTCTGACTTTACCCTGCATATTCTGAGTGTTTGCTCTTAAGAAGGTTACAAAAAAATTGGCACTGATAAGAGCAGGAGGAAGAGTGGCTCCCCACAACCACCAGCAAGTTATTTTAGCCTGTTACCGTGGTCCCATCTTTTCTGACGATCAAAAATGACAACCACAAGCAGATGCAACACCCATCTTCAGTGCCACTGCAGAACCATTGCTGCTGGAGCTGGGATGAGGCATGGATGCTCAAGCCTAACAGGCCTTTGGCTGACTTAGGAGTCACTGGAAAACCTGGGCACAGGCCTGACTCCAGATTTTCCCTTTGGTTGTGTGGATTGGTAGTCTGCAGGCTGAGAAAACCATGGCTCTATTCATTACATCCCTATTCACACACTGTGCTCTGCTTAAATCTCCAAGTCAATTAAACTTGAGTGTGTGTAATGAGCTAAGGGCTTGTTTACATGATGTGATGGTATCTTTCATCCCCCAAATTACCCACAAAACAGATATGCTGCTGGTAATGTCAGACTTTCCTTGTGCCAACTCCAGTAAAAAGCATATAGAGACAATACCATGAGCACAACTTCCGGGTCATAACAGCTGTAGGTGCTGTAACTATTTTGTTTATTTTGTTGTACATAAAAAAGCACTTAAGTGCCCATCCCAAATTCTAAGCAGTTTAATACATTGGAAAAAACAAACTCAGCATCATCTCCTCAACCACAGCATAAATCCAGAAATCCATCTAAAGCAATTATGGAAAGTATTATCCTTCAAATATGATGAGAATATGTCTAATTTGGAAAAAAAAACCATACTTGGAAAAGTTAAAAAACTTTGGATAGCGTAAGTTCTTATTGTCCAACTATTTGCTCCTAAAGTTGATTTTGCAGAGAAAATGGAACTTTGGGTAAACTTAATTACTTTTTAGAAAGCTATGAGAAAACATTGTAATGATTCAAAACTGAAATTAATCTTCATCCATTTTCCTTCACTACCAGGAAACTATTGATTATATAGTTCAACAATCTATTTCAGCATTAAGATATGAAAAAGCTTTTTGTTACAGGTTTAAATATTTTTTTTCTTTCAATTTGATTTTCCTTGAAGTGTAATTTATTTTCTGTGGAAAACCAAAACAATCCATTTCTCCAATTAGCAGTTCTGATTATCAGTAAAGATAATTTTCTGATTTTTGTAGACTTCATATTTTGGTTTTCTTGCTCGATCTTCATACTAATAATGAAAAAGCAGAGATCGTGCATTTAAAATTTTAATTATGTTTTGACTTTGTCTCAGCAGTTCCCAGTATGCTTAGACATTAAGCTCCATACAGATCCACTACAATGGAACCATGGGAAGGGCCAGCTGATCAATCAGAGGTAACACCCGTGGAAAAGAGGGCCTCTCACTGTGTTTTATCTCTCTTAGAAATTGCGTTTTGGTCTTTCCCAATTCTGTGAGCAGAGAGTTGAACCCAAAGTGATTTGGGCTTTAGCAAGCCAAGAGATGTATCTATTGCCCTGCCCTGTCTCTGTTTCTCCCCCCTTTCTCAGGACCACAGCACTGACTGCATTCTCCTGCTATCCCTGCAGCCCCCCGTGACCAGGCAGCTGCCAGCAGACTTGTCAGCTCGTACATGCTATGTGTGAAACTCAATATTTTTTTGCACCTGTAACATACCTGCTGTTCTTTCTTTCTCCCCTCATGGGTAAATATCACAGCACTCTCATTTAATTCAGCTGACATTTTAACCAGTATTAAGGTTTTCCTTGCCTTTTTTTCCTTTTTACTTTGGGGGAGGGTGAATGTTTTCTAGCCTTTGTCATGATGAGATAGAGATGTCAGCCAAAATCTAATGCATGTCTCCACATCTTTGGCAGATGCAGGGTGTAGACTGATTTTCTGGATGGGACCTTATTCTGAGCACCTGCAAGTCTCATGGAAGTTGAAGAAAACAACTTAGGAACAGGTCTAGAGAGAGGAAGCTCGGAGATTGTTGTACTTAATTTACCCCGACACCTTTTGCCCACAGCAAGCTTAAAGCAATGACATTTAATAATAACCTGAAAGCTTGGACCTGTCAAGAAATTGCAGTAGCCCAGCAATGCTGCATTTTGGTCTCACCACTTACAAAACACAGTACAAGTGCAACAGTAATGAGTCCTCAGAACTACTGAATGGTTTTGTACTTTTGGGGCAATTGGATCATTCCTAATTTAAATAATATTAACAAACAAAAACCTCACAAACCACCAAAAAACTCCTATTGTGAACTGGATTGGGAAACATGGCTGATTTTTAAAATCATTAATTTCTGCTGGGTCCCTGAAGTCCGTTTTCCTTGAATAACCCCAGGATATTACACCAGCCTGAGAAAATGACTATGAGCATGTTGGGATGGGGCCAGAGGAGAAGCATCTTACTTCCAACACCAGTACTCCAGCAACAACAGTCTAAGTCTGGAGACATCTGAAGTTATTTCTCCTTTTTATTAAAGCACAAATGATTTGTTGAATCTAATTCCTGCATAAAAGAAATTTCAGAAACAGAAGCAAATCCTGAAAAATGCTCATCCTCCATTGCTTATAATAAACCATGGGCACTGTCAAGACTAGGCCAGTTATCGTCTCATTTGTTGTGGTCTCCAAAAAGTACAAGAGAGAGAAGGACAAAAGATTTTAAAAGGAATTTAAAAGTCACCTCTACAGGAAGCCCCTTGCCTGAGAGAAATTATCCTGTGTGGTGAAGCTCAGGATCCACTAAGGAGTGCCAGGTAGCATTGATATCCATAGGATTGCTTGTAGTAACAGCTGGAGAGCTTGTGTTTTGTTCAGAGGAAATATTGGTATCAGAAGAACCTCTCTGAAACATATCTTCATGGGCTATAAATACAGTTGGAAACATAGATTTTATGAATAAATGCAAAGTACATCTTAGTCAAGTATTGTTAACTAAGGTCCTAAGCAAGAACCATATTTCAGGACTTTTCTGAGAGCAAACCAGCAGCAATCCTACACCACTAGGTTCATTTGTGAGTATATTTAAGTGAAAGATGCCCAGCAAAAGTCCTTATTCAGCAGGGACTACTCACAAAGAATTCCTATTGTCAGCAGATTTTCTGTGACCCAGAATAAAATCCTCAAAACATTGCTTGTGGCTTTCTTGCTTATAGCAAGAATGCTAAAGTTTCAGAAAAATCTCAGGATTCTAGAAATGCCAGTTGACATACAAAAGAATAAGCACAAAGGAAAAACAAAAGACCAGAAAATGCATAAGATTCTATAGGCCAATCAGCTCTTCTCTATATCCATTTGAGTTATATTAGCTGTAGGTTAATCAGTGCATTCTAAAAATGTGAGGGCAAAATAGTATTAAGTAGCAATAAATATGTATTAATGTGAAATAAAGGAGAACACAGTAATTAACAGTGAGTTAGAAATCTCTTCCTCTGTAGGATAAGTTGCCACTTATTATAGAATGAAATATCTTCTTCCAAAGAAATTTCAATTTGACAGTTCTGAGGTTCTATTAGACTAAAGAACAATTTTTCATTTAAAACTTGATGAAATCTGGTCTGTCTCTATTGCAAGAGAGTTACAAGTGAACTCTCTTGCAATAGAAACATATTTCAAACCATATGAAATGAGTTTGTGAATTCTGGCCCATGCCTAGAAGGCAAATAGCTCCATCACAGAACCACCACACTGTTATCCCAACCACAAGTATTAACTGTTCACTTTCTCCAAAACAGGACTCAGTAAGTGCAGACACCCTCAGAGGTGTTTCCAGGTCATGTCAGAAGGATATTTCTGTTGTAATATTAGAAAACTAACACTGTATCATTAAAGTAAATGGAGCCTTAAACTCCTTTTGCTGTCATGAAAAGGGATAAAATGTGGAAAATGAGTAAATACTTCATTGAGGTAAGACCCATATATAGTTTTTTTTACTTTAGTGGAGCATATTGCACTGAGGAAGTCTAGATTTACTAAAACCCTGCATGTGTGAGATGTATCAAAGCCACAGCTCCAGCATGAGTTGTATATTGTGTATTACATTATAGAAATGGGACAAGAGAAGGACGAAATTGTCTATCACTTGCTGACACCAAAATGTGGCAATTGATAGATATTCACAGGATCTATATCCTTCCTTCTTCATGCCTGGCTTTGAAATATGAGCTATAACAATATTCAAATATGTCAGAATTTAACACCTGAACTAATCTTAGCATACCTATTTCAAGACATCTGCATTTCTAATTGTGTTTTTGTGGGAGAAAAAAAGAGTTGAGAAGTGCTTTTCCCTGACAGACATCTAGCCAAAATCTGTCTTCTTTCCTGGTATACAAGAAAAGCTTTTTTATATTTGATGGCTAGATTAAGGCTTACCTTCAGTTACTTGGCATATTGATGATATAATGGTGCAGCACTCATTTCTGGCAATTAATTTAATTGACCTGGTTGTTTACCTTCCATACCCATGTGCTTTGTACCACATTTATGGAAACACACACTGAACAGAGAGGCCACCTAAATAATCAAGCAGGTTTACCTGAATCATCTTCCAAGGCAGTGTCTGCTAGGCACCATGAATCCTTTCTCAGTCTCCTCTGACAGTGTTGGTCTTTATGGCTCATTTTCAAATGAGCTGTTTGGCTGTTGGCCTCAGTGAGGCTGACATAAATTTGCATGTTAGTGCAAATTCTTCTGGCCTTCAAAACCCATTGTTTGGATCTCTTCTCTCTTAATATCACGATACAGTGATGGGTGCATTAGTTCTACATTCTGATCCTACATGCCTACAGTAAATATGGAAAGTTTTACACATCAGCCCAAACACACTTTGCTTGACTTATGAAGATGCATTTTAAATAGCCACTGAGAGTTTATGATCAATTCACATTTTAGAATTCTTACATGAACCTAAATCCAGAATGCTGATTAAAAAGGTAATATCTATTTCCTCACCCAACCAAGTGCAGATGATTTTCTCACAAAAGAAATTGCCCCTGGCTAAAGTGAAAATTCAGCGTAGAATGCTGAATGTAAAAGACATGCCAATCTACACCAAAACTTCTCAGATCCTCTCTCTTTTCAGCCTTCAACTGTTTCATAATTTTAGTGCAAATCTTCCAGTATCTGTGTGAACATCAGATTATATACCACGATAATATAATTAATTATATTTCTTGACAGAACTTCCAGGATCATTTATAAATGACTACATGTGTTTTATATGATTTTAAAATCATAAATTGCTTCACTGGAATTATTTCCTTACTGGCATACATAACCATATCATGATGAAGTGATAAACTGGACAGTCTGTCAACTGCCAGTTTGGTTGTGGTTTTTGTTTCATACATAGAAGTCTTAATGGAGAGAAATGTAGGCTGGCAAGAGGTTCCCTTGGATCTGAGAAATTCTGGTTAGATACAAAAGTTTCACCGTCAAAGGCAAAAAAAAAAAGAGTAGAAGTATCATTTTAGTTTTTTGGAAGCTACAGTCTTTGAGCTTTGGGAACACTTGCCAGCCTTTATAAGGTGCAATTAATGTTCCTAGTCTGAAACCTTGTTGTTCATTCATCCTGTATATTGCATGAATTTCTAGTCCCATTGTACTGAAAAATAGACTCTTAAAGCCCAAAAGTATACAAAGAATGGTAACAAGGCTGGACAAGGTTTTTTGTGTGTTTTGCAATAGGAATGACTGAACCATGTAGGACTCCTTGGGCTGGAAGGAAGGTTACTGAGGGAGCTACAGCAGAGATCCTCAGGCTCATGGGCTGTGCTGGGCAAGTGCTGTAACAGAGTTTTACATCGTAACAGAATTAAATAACACCATGGGGAACAGTCAGATACCTGGTTCAAAAGAAATTAAAATTTCATTTCAAATGTGCACCTGGGCTGAGGAATCACTAATTTGATCCACAAGAGCCTAAATTATTTGGTAGGGTTTTGGTCATTTTTACCTGACAACCCACAGTTTAGCTTTCAGAATGAGTGATGCTATCATTCCTGTTTGTATCTTGTCTCCTCTTCTGTTTCCAAATAGGTAGGAGACTGTGTTTATGCTTAATTTAAAGCCTTAATTTAAATTCACCTAAATCAGATAATCTCCACTGAATACCATGGTCCAGAGCACAATATCTACTACAGCTTGATCGCTTTGGTTAAAAAGGATGTAGATATGTCATAAAAAGGTTGAGATTTTGTTTTCGTCCAGTACTGGCATAGACGTGACCATAAAGAAGAACATAGTGAAGCAGTACAGAATCATAGAGCAGCTTGGCAAGACAGGTCCTGACTGTGCCTGCTGGCCTGGAGGCTGGGATCCACTCTGAGGTGAGGAAAGTCATGGCTATCTAAAGGTCCTTCCCCAAAAAAGCAGGCCCAATGAAGTTAGGCAGGTGAGCGCTGTGCATGAGTGGGTCAGAAATGCTTCTAGCTCTGGGGCCAGTGAGAGGTGGTGTGTGAGGGTGGCCACCCCACAGCTTTGTCCAGTCCTCTGCAAATGCTGGCTGAGCTCTTTGACTCTCATAAGGATATCACAGCATGTAAGACATTTGCTGAAAGCTTCTCTCAGATGTCCATTCACAAGCAATCGGCCAAAATGCATGGATAGCTGATCCTGGCACTCCTCAGTACCTCACAGGAAAAAAGAATCCTCAAAGTGTTTAAACTATTTTCAGCTTCCTCCCTCCCTCACCTCCTCCAGAAATACAGGTTCAGATGTATGAATTAGAGGCAGCTCTGCCTTCAGAAACCAGAAATGTAATTGGTTGTCTTTCTCCCTTGCCATGTTAATGGAAGAAGGTGGGTTTATCTAGGGGTCATTATCTTAGGATAAACAGTTGACAAAATCCTAGCAAAGACAAGACAGTTTCTTATCCTCAAATGAGTTAGAAATTGAGGTGAAAGGCAAGGCTTTCCTCAAGACTCTTGTGAGGAAAATATTATTGCACTCGTTTTGACGGGTGGGGAACTGAAGTGAAATTATTTGACCATCAAATACATCTGAAGTACTATTTTTTCCCATTATTTTGGGCTGTACATATATTTCTCCAGTGCAAAGTGAGATTAAAAAGCTGCCAAATGAGAAGTAAGGCCACTATCTCTGGTGGTATGAACTGATATATCTGCACTGAAGTAAATGTCAAACTGGAGCCCGTGGTGTTTTGCACTCATTTTGTACATGTTGGGTGACAGCACAAGGTGTGAGGCAACAGAGGATCAGCACCAGATTCCTAAGGGAGCCAGAAATGTTACTTGGAATCTGGATCCACTTCAACAGTAAAGCAGAGCCTGGGGAATTTCCCAAATCTCGGATATAGAAATGTTTGTATCTGCTGGGAGACTACAGTCATTCCCTTTTATGATCTATTTGGTTGCTCTGGACCTAGGCTATGATACATTTCTCTGAGTTTCCATATCTTAAACCCCCTTCAGAGAATGAAAGCATATCCCAAATTGTCTAAACACTTCAAGCTGAACAGATATGGGAGATTTACACATACAGATAGATTATATATAAATATATATATTTCATCAATCAAAAGAAGAGCTCCTGTTGAAACCATCAATAAGGGCCACTGGACACATAGCAGTGCTTTCCTGTCCCCAGGTAGTTGGCCATAGGAATTCTCTGCAATGTCCTTAAAAGACCTTTTTCTGCTGAGGATATATTTTGGTGTGAGCTCCTCCACATGACTTTTTGTATCATCAAGCTGTACTCCCTAAATACTTATCACCTCTGTTGAGTATAAACAAAATAAAATGGAACACAGTACCAGATCACTTCAAGGCTCTTGAATCTCGCAGCTGTGACATCTGAGTATATTCAGTATCAATTATGAAATTTAGGTGGAAAGCACTATGGTCAGCAAGGCCAAAGAGGATTCAATTATTGCTCCAGCTGCATTAAAGGCCCACCCATAAATTACTTAAGTGGACTCTAACAATGATGAAAACTAATGAGAATAATCTTAAATGGATAGGAACAATCTTATATCATTTTAACATTTTAATCATAAAAATAATATTAAAAAATCTTTTTGCCAGTGAAAAAGTTCTGGGTCCTCTGTTACCTTCGACTTTGTTGAATTTAATGACATAACTGAAAAGCTGGCAAAGTCGAGGTAAAGTTAAGCAGATCTGTTGTTTGCCATGTCTTTTGCCTTAAAGCCACAGTACTTTGGGTGACAGAGTAGGAAAGCACATTACTGCAATGGCAAGAATGATTATTAGCAGACAGGAGCTCACCTTGGCACTGATGATTACTCTTAAGTCTACTGGACAGTGAAAGATCAGCTTTTCCTTTTCACCAAAATTTTCCAAGTACGCTGAACTCCCTGACAGCACAAAGCAAACGAGCAATACTTCTGAAAAATAAAAGCATACACTTACTCTTCTTTAAAAAAGACAACTGGGATGCATTAAGTATGAAAGAATTTGCCTCTGGAAATACACTGCTGTGTGCCATGATAATCTTCTGACTTAGCTTCAAACAGTGGAGCTGGATTCTAGATGTAGAAATATCTTTCAAAGTTTTCTCAGGAGCTTGGACTCAATCGACTGGTGAAATAAGACATGTAAACTGTACTTGAGGCAGAAGGTATGAGCTGAGCACACACATTGCATATATTGGCTCTTACTCTATGGTCAATAACTCTGAAATTCAAGACTTTGAATGGAGCTTTTATGTGCAGGAATATGTGCCCTATTTTGGCATCAATTTCAGACTTTTGGATGAAAGTATAATTATAATTGAGCTCCAGGACTCAGGCATGTCTTTAAATAGAGAAGAAAGTGGTGTGTTCTAACACATAGAACCATGGTCAAGTTTATGGCAAAACTCCCACCGAATTAACAGGAAGCAGGGTCAAGGCCATAGCTTAAGATGAGCAACAAAATGTAAAAAGCCTCTTATTTGTGCCAGTGACAGTGCAGCACCCAAATGGAGCATTTCCAAAATTACATTTGTGAACTGCTGTTTTCTTCTCTTGGTACATGTGAATATGTAACTAAACACCATCCTCCGTGATTGGCAGCTTCAATCAACCTCTTCTGTCTTTGATCACTACCAACTGGATCTGTGCCACCTGTGCAACCTGTGCCAAGAGATCACAGGTGGAGGAGAGCCTTGCCCTACTACTCTTCATACTAAGGAAGCTTTCCCAGCCATAAGGATGAAAACTGGACCAGGACAGCTGGATCTTGAGCAAATAACCGAGGCTCAGAGGGTAGCTGGTCCCCATGAGGGAATACCAGGCTTAGAAAGTGTGATGTAAACTTAGTTGCTTATAAACTTAAATACTATTTCTCTTCTACATCAGAGTTTGCACAAATAGTTTGCCTTTGTTAAACCTGTTGAAGAATTATTATTCTTTGCTTGTGTGGGGCTATGTGCTCAGGTAATTTCACCCAAAAGTATGGGAACCCCTTTCTTCCCTGTTTTAAAGATTCATAATTTAAAAGTATTTACATTTCCTGTTTTAACTGGAAAGTTAAACTGGTATTCCCTTAAGGTTTCTAACCTTGTACTGCTGAAGGAATAAAAGTTCATCTGTAAATTGTTAACTAAAAGATTTTTATTGCTTTTGATACCAATATCAGAGTCTCACACATATTCCTCACACAGATTGCTGCTCTTTCTCTAAGAAGTGAGCTGAATGTAAGTCACATCTGGAAACTCATTACTGGGTTTACAAAGCTGAGACAAATTCACTGCCTCTGCCCTTTCTAAAATGGTGATGTACAGATTTTGGAGCAGGTCCAAACCCCAGGTAAATCAGTAGAAAAATGTCTATTGACTTTCAGTGTAATTTTAGATCAGGCCAAAGGCAAAAATGAGTGTGCCCAGTGATCTCCCTCATAACATTAATGAAAAAAGACAACATGAGTGTATCTTATTGTAAAACAGACTGCCAAAGCCTAAATTGCAGCACACATTGCTTTACTTAAAATTTGCTCTGTTTTACTTCATTCTTAGGTTCTGTGAAGGAGAGGATTAGGATACCCTTTAGACACCAGTATATTTAAAATGTGTCTGCCCCTGTACAGTGATCTTCAGGAGCAATGTTTCTCATCCTTGCTGCTTTTGCTGGTCTTAAATCCTTTAAAACTTGTGCTTTGGGGTTTCAGCCCGTCTTGAACAATTAGAAATGAACTTGGCCCTTAGTGGAAGGTGGCAAAAAAGGCCACTTCACACCTTCTTATTTTCCCTCTCCACTGGCCACTGTCATGGACACAGCAGTAGACCAGATACACCTTAGGCTTGAGCCAGCAGGATAGCGCCTATGAGTCTGCTTAATAATCCCTTTTTCATTCTATTGAAATGTAAACTGTATTTACTTTTTGCTGATACTCTCACGGCAGCAGCTGCTACTGCTACTGAAATTGGGTATCTCATTTCCAAAGGCATTCTGGGGCTGGGGAAAAAAAAGGCAAAGGAAAGGCAAGCATTTTGACTCTCCTCCCCTCCTGGCTGTGTGGCATGGAGATTGGGGTGATGCTTTGCACCATCTCAAAAGGAGAATCAGGAGAGGACTTCTGTCTGAAATGCATGTTGCCAGCACCAGTTGGCCCCCTCAGGCAGAATTAGATAAGATGCAGCTGTAGCTGTCCCAGTTGCATAGTTCCCTTTTGGCATTAAATGCATGGGCAGCCAGTACAGTGAACTTACCAGGCTGGAAGGTGGATGGAACGAAGATAAAACATAAGGAGGAAAGACTAAATAAAAGCACTGATCACCAGCAAAGCATTGCAATCACATTACACACTCCATAACAGGGGATCAGAGAGTTGCATATTACATTATTCCATTCCCATGGAGCTTTCCTGTACAAGGAAATGTCTGTCTTGTCTCTGTCTTCCCTTTCTTCCCTGTCCAGCTTTATGAATACTCTATTATTTTTTTCTCTACTAAAAAGAAAAAAAAAAAGTTTACACACTGCGGAAAAGAAAGTGTGGACCTTTGTTATTAATGTCGTAGAAATACAAATATGTCCACCTAAGAAAGGAGTCTTCATTAACTCCCACAGCCCAGAAAATTAAGGCACGGCTCATCAGGATCTGTGCTTGCTGTTGGCTAAATTGCAAGGGACTAGTTGAGTTGCTGGGGTTCATAATGCTGATAGAGCGGTTTCCACGTGAATGAAGGATAAACAGCGATTAATTTCAGCCAATAAATAATGGTTTGAGGCCCACATTGAAAGAGGAACAATTACTTTTCCATTTTTCCTGCCAAATGAGCTGATAAGAGAAAACAGGGGAGTTGGCCACGTAAATCAGTCTTAATTTTATCTTCCCCATTAAAAAGCAGCCATTAAGACCATCTTCGGCTCATTTCATCCTCTTCTTGTTTCACTTTTTCAATTTGCACAAAAGGGGGGAGTTTGCTCGTCATAAAATTTCACTTTGGCCAACCTATCATTTGCATCTGAGCCAATAAATAGCAATTAGCATAAACATTTAAATCAGGAACTGGAACAAATTCTTGTTCCCCCAGCAAGCTGTTAAATTACTGTATTTCACTATATATAAGAAGCGTTAGAAACAAGATCTGCTGGGCACAATTATCTCTTTCAAACAAGACATGCTTGAAATAAAAAAAGAAGAGAACTACCTTGCTGGGCAGCCTTCTTGCTTCTGGTCAATGAGCTTAATCAGTGCAGAGAAAAGGTGGTCCACTAATGATGTTCAACAAAGCCTTATTTCAAGCTTTCCATCCAAAGGGATTTATTTGATCTTTATCCAAAATATATTCCCCAGGAATTAATTTAATTTGCCCTGATGTTACATCATCAAACTTAATTTTTTCTTGTCTATTTTTCCCCACTATGCTAAAATGTGCATATCTTTACATCCTGGTGAGCCTGAGTTTTGCAAGCCTTGCTTTCTTGCAGCGTGTTAATTACATCAACACACATCCAGTGAGCATGACTCTGGCTGCTTATGATGTGGTAAATCAGCAACAACTCTGTAAGAATGCCAAAATTACTCCAGTGGGTGCAAACCACTCAAAATAAGCTAAGGAGGCTCAAGCAGGTCCCTTTTCTTTTCTTTGTCACTTGTGAGAATATTTCAGGTCTTAAGCAATACTTTTCATTCTCGTGGACTACAACAAAAAGCAAATGGAATTATTTCCATTTTTCGGTTGGGAAACCTATAGGACAGACATGAAATATCATACAGGAATTCTATAATGCAGCCACAGCTGATACTTGGGCCTCAGATATATACCTAGTTCTGGGTTTAGCTCTTTCCAGTGCACGTGCTGAGAAAATTGCTGACAGATATAAATAAATCCTCCCCTCGGATTATCTGGACTCCTTCTGGACATGACCCATAGACATTGCTCTGTAAGTGGGAGGGGTTTTGCAGAAAGATGACACAGCAGGAAACCTTTTTATGCCAAGCTGTACAGGTTAGGTGGCACCTCCAAGTAATTCAGTGTAATTCTCTAAAATGCACTAATTTTAGTGAATATCAGCTACGGATGAAGATGGCTTCAGTTGTGGGTTGGGTTTTTTTAGATCAGAGTGTTGGTTGGGAACCGGTATGGTGAAATGAAGAAGAGGGATAAAAATCAGTACAAAAGGAGCAGCAAGACAGAGATTTTGCTCAAGTATTCAAGAATTTTGAAGTGCTGGCTAAGGACAAATTTTGAATCTCTACCAATGTGCTATTGCAGTCTCTGTCCTTTGCCTTTTATCAAAAGCTCTTCACTCTTAAGGAGAAACTGCATCCAAATGTTTGTGGGAGAATGTAACAAGAGGCTTTTTTTTCTGTTGTTAAGCTTTATAAAGCAACAAAAGTAAAACTTTTTAAGAAGTTATTATACTATGTATAATTTCTGTGTCATTGCACAAAGATTGGGAAAAGCTTCCAAGACTTTGCTCACACCGAATCCCATCAAATGCCAATCCTTGCTCTTCAGCCTCGTGTATTTTCATCCCAACTCATATTCACATAAGAGACAGGATTCCGTCTTTTACCTCTGGTGAAATTTTGATTGTTTTGTGTTGTATGCCGTATTGGAGGCTTGTAATAAAATAGGTTGAATTCTTTCTGGGTGTGTTTTTTTTGGTACTAACAGGTAAAATGTTATTCCACACAAGAATATGGGAAGCAAGTATTATTATCCCATCCTTATGAACATAAAAACTGAGGGCTGATTTACAGATGGAAGTGTATTATTTAAACTGACAGAGTTAATTAAACCACTTTAGTAAAACTAATACAAAATTCTCTTCAGAATCTTATTATGGTTTGGAAGAAGTTACATTGTCATAAAAGTCACTTGAAAAATAATATACTAACATCCATGTGGTGCATTATATCAGGCTGATTAAATTACTTTTAAAGTAGAGATGACACCATTTCTTGGTGTAAACAGAATTTGTAAATCATGATAGGTTCAGTGATTTGATGTAAGGCCACAGAGTAGCGGATTCGTATCCAAGACCGGCATTCACGAGGTTTGTTAATATTATAATTTTCTACCTTATGGAGCAGTTTATGAATAGATCCAACATATTGCCCTGGAACTTTTTGCATTTCCATAAAACAATTATTATGACCATCTCTTAGTAAAGTATCTATCTTTAATTTAGCAGGATAATAAACATAGATGACAAGAAATATTGAAATATTCCTGACTTATTAACAATAAACATTAGCTTTATTTTTGAAAGGGTTTATCAAATAATCTGACCTTTTTTTATAAAATTCAGAGGTACAGTTTTGCAAATGGGTGGGTTGATATCTTTGCAAGTAAGTAGATTGAATTCTGGATGGTGTTTGAGCTCAGAAACACCTTTGAAGAACAGAAGGTTTGGCCACTTGAAAAGTGCATATATGTATTTAGACTCTTCAGTTTCTCATCCTTGGAAGTGGGAAGGACCCTTCCTGTATCGAGGAAAGGTCTTGATGGTGACAATAACTACATTTAGGACAACCTTCACTATATAGTCCTGTACATTTTGTAATTATGCTGAATGATTAACAGTTCTTTGCTTGGCAGCTTATTGAAGAATTTCTGGGAGTTTTCTTTTCCATGCGAAGCTGAATAAATTTAAGTGGGAATATAATGCAAAAGTGGAAGTCTCACATATACTCACATATATATACATATAGTTGAAGCAATAAAAAATGGAGGACATTATAAAGGATATTTGTACTCTCCAACTATGTCCCCTAAAGAGAAAATAAACAAAAGGAATAAAATAGGGAATAAATAATCTACCACTGTGTCCAGTACTTCAATTTAATCAGACTTGTAATATTGCAATAATTGTAATATTGTGATTTTACATGCCAGCACAGAAGTGACAGAAATTGGAACAATACTGGGACTCGATAGACAATGTGAGATTTATGAGAAGTATTGTTTGGAATTTTGCTTTGTGTTTAACAAGATTTAGGAGCATGAAGCTAAGAGGGGAAGTCATATATTCTAATAACATTTATCAAAAATTGCAATGGCTATTTTTTGAGAGTAAATATATGAACAAAACCATGAAGTCAATTCAAACAGGAGAATTGGTAACTAGTTTTATGGAACTGCTTAAGGTCTTTTGAGGCTTTCATGAAGTACAGACTGAGAAGGCATCTATCAAAGTCCCAGATACACTATCAGCTTCTTGGTTTCTGAATTACAATTCAGCCACTAGTCATGAAATTGACATTTTATTTAAGATCTATAAATTGTTTTTATTCTGTTAATTGATTTATAATTACACAATGCAGAGACTAGTAATTTGATGAAACAATTTGAGCTTTAGTCAGTGCTGAACAGTCACAATTTTCTGGAAAAAATGTGGATTGACAGATAATAATCCATTGTTTCCCTCTTTATTTAGTATTTTTTCAAGTGCAAATTAAATGCAAAGTACACACAAAATGCTAAAATATTGGAAGAGTAATATCTAAATGATGTCATGGAGATGGCCTTTCTTTTATTTGAATTAAATTTGTAATGCAAAGAAATGGCATATTTTGGTAAGAAAGTGGGGATAAACTACAATTGAAATTCTTTACTCATTTCTTCCACTCTGAGATATTATGGATATTATGTAGGACACAGGGAGAATTCAGAAATCTAAATATAAAGTTGACATGATAGGTTTTCAAATAATTCTCAAAATCTGTCCTAGTGCATGACAAACCCTATATTCCATCAACAAAGCAAAAAAATAACTGGCACAACCTAGGGAATATCCAGAATATGATAACCAGGTATGAAAACTTCATTGCACCCTTGAAAACATAAATTTTAAATAATTTTTAAAAACCCTGTTAGTCCAATGTATACAACTGCCAAAATAAAGAAAATCTGCTTAAGTCCTGCTGCTTTTCAGCAGTGGAGAATTCTTGGAGCAGTTGAAATGAAAGTGGAAGCCACAGGCCTGGAATGTGTGTTGCTGTCCCCTGCCAGGCTGTGGGTGCACGGTGGCAGGCAGACGTATGTCTTTCCTTCTCCTGCAGATGCTCCTGTCATTCTGGGTCAGAAGGAAGCAGACTGCACTGGCATGATAGACAAAAGAGGTTTAAAGGAGCCTTGCACAGGGAAGTTTAGCTTTTTTGATTTGGGAGCTGAAGTAGGCTGTTGCCCACTGTGATATCTGTATCTGTGCCTTTTGCTGAAAAGCAAATATCCACATGGAAAAACAGAATGGTTAACAGAGTCTTGTCCTAGCATCACACTGGTTCTTTTATCTGACACTGAATTTGGTTTTTATGGGGGGGGGTCTTTAATCCCTTTTTATAAAAATAATTTTAAATTAAGTGTTTCAGAAGAAAAGGACAATATGTTCTCCCAAAGATGAAAATTAAATATTACACCTTTGGGTTTTCTAATTTCTGCTTTGCTTTCTGCATATTTTCCCAATTGTAACAATTTCATGAATTTGACATGAATTTTAAAGTATTTCACTTAGCAATTTCTGAAATTATTTAGGCAATTGAAGACTGAATTTAAGGGTTTTATGCTACTATGAAAAAACACTCTGTGTGTGGATGTGTATACACGCACTATAAAGTGGCATAGAGGAAACACTGGCATATAAATAAACACATATTTACATAGATGTGTCTGTACAGAAAGAGACTGACACATCTTTGTGCTCATTATTCAGAATTCAGGTGAGTATGGGGACTGTAATGCAAAGTTACTGTGACTCTTTTGTATTGTGCACCTTTTCTTTATGAGTTAAAGGAAGTCAAGGCAAGGTAGTTATTGAGACTTTTGTATCATCTAAGAACATGCTGATGAAAAGCCAAAACATCCCCCCAAAAATGTGCCATTATTTCAGTAGGTAAAATTTTAAAATTTGACCTGATTTTGTCCTTTCTAAAAATTTCTGCTGACTCGGGAGTAATATAGGGTTCTTCATCCTAAAAGTGGGTAAGACAAACTCCAAACATTTATAGCTGAAGAGAATTAAATATCAGAAAGCATCTATACACATTTTAAAAGGAGGGGAGAACTGCAGGACTTGAATATTCAAACATCATGGACATTCAAATTTAAATCTAAGACCTGAGTTTTCTCTCCTCCTCTGTCTGCCTTCAGTGCACAGAGAAAAAGAGAGAAAATTTTCCACCAATGTCTGGAGATAGCAATAGGGTTCCGTGTACATAAAAAAAAAATATTGGCCTCACAATTAAATCATAAAAAGATGCTGACATATTTAATAAAGAGAGCAGATGTGTCAGTGGTTTTCATTGCCACATCAAATGTAAGAAAATCCTCAGAAGCTGAGGCAGGTAGACAATATCTTGGAGATTTTAAAAACAGACAGTCCAGGCAGAAAGATATATTGTTTATATGTCTTAGTAATCCCTAAGTTTTGTATCTTTTTTCAGAGACATTTGGAAACTTTGGAGTTTCCTACAATACTAGGGAAAACTAATTAGAGGTTTTCAAATCTAATAAGAATTTTTAAAAACATTTTCAAGAGCAAATTTCCTTGGAAATACAAACCAGTACCTCATATGCACTCTTGAATGTGACAGTTAAAATAGTTTTACACCACTGCAAAAGGAATTTGATTTTTCCCTTGTTCTATGCTGTAACTACTCGATGCCACAGCACATCATGGACAGACATCTTTATGTGTTTTGTCTGTCCATGAGTTTTCATTCACCAAAGTATTGTCTAAATACACAGCATTGAGCTGTTATTCAGCTCCTCCCTGATTCTGTACAAAAGCAATAAAGGGAACATTTTGGTCATCCAACCTATTCCTTCCTACCAAAGACAAGAATGGCTTTTACAAGAAAACTGGCACAAATACAGCATGAAAGCAAGTTCAGAAATTATTCAGGTCTGGACCTGACAGGAGACAGAGTCTTTTCATAAGCAGGAACTGATCTAGGACCGACTGGAACAATTAGAGGAGTGACACAAAAAATGAGAGGAACAGCATTCACACAGTGTTTGGCACACTTAAATGAGGTATGAGTTCCTCCTTTACAGGAGGAGAGCGCACTGATTAATTTTTATTAGCCATTCTATTCAGGATAGAAAAGATGCACTTAAACCTCTCCACTGGAGCTGGGGCAGCTGACTTGCACAAGAGGAAAAGGCACTGTGAGCAGCATGAGTACGATTTAACTGATTGATTATCAATTAAGGCACTCTTCTGAGTATGGAAAGTCTCAGATCTGCCAAGTGGCTGGAGAGGTCAAATATCAGCATGAGCCCTCCCTGTGTCTTAAGGAAGTAACGTTTTTTAAATTAACATATGTGCTAACTTGCTAATGTAGAATATAATGAAAACAATGTACCTTATCCTGTATTTAAAAGAAGTGAAAGCATCCTTTTGTTTGTTTGTTTGTTTCTGGGAAAGGAAAAATGGAGAAACAGATGTTCCAATCCGTATTCGTTGTTATGAAAAAGCAGATATTGGAGAAAGACAGAAGAAATGCAGTTGCTAAAGAAAAAAAAAAAAAAGCAGCGTCAGTAAAAATGACCAGAC